>JBAMJV010001588.1:0-97428 GCA_037951105.1 Echinarachnius parma | reverse complement strand
TATTTTTTACAACTGAAAGTTATATTTCTACCACGGTTGGTTGAAAGGTGAAAACATTTTACCCATTCAATACAGAACCTACAAAAAAAACTTTCATCGGTAAAGGGAACCTTTCATACTGAACCTGGTCTAGCTCAGTTTTACATCTATGGTAATAATGTACAAACAAGTCAAGAAATAAATAAGTACTAAGTGATAATTAGGAGAAATCTCCTAAATCTTGAAAAACAGAAGAAGTACAACAGGGAATATAAAAACAAGAAAATGATCAGAACACGATAATTAACTGATTTTCAAAATAAAAAAATAGACGTTCATAATCCTTAATTCATAATTTCTTCAAGGAGTTCCAATAGATATGCGTGGCCAAAATGAGAACATTAGAAGGTATACAAGAGCAGAGCATAAACATGATAAAATAAAATTGTTAAGAAAAATATATTTCACTTCATGTTCTTTCTATCAGTGAGGGCTTATGAATCACAATTGTCGCAATTCCCCCATCAGATGTGAATCCTTCAAGTGTGCTTCATTATAGAATATATCATTGCTAAGGATATTGTGCGTAAAATGAGCTCCCGAATTTAAATCAACAGATGGTATTTTACTAAATTTATCAACCTAGGCTGGACTAAATGGACATAAATTACCAACAGTAAAACAAACAACACTCCAACCAGTGGAATTTAACCAGCACATTGATTGTTGTCATGTAGCACCAGAGGTAACCCCTATTGTTTATCCTCGGGTTCTTCTCAAACTAACAGTGGCAATGAAATTGTAAAACAAGTCATTAGTAATATTATGTCCTCGGACAAAAAGGACAGTATAATACTGGAGATAATTAAACTATGTCATTTGAATGTCAAGCACCCTATTTGCTGGTTATCTAATGACAATAAACAATCAGAAGTTTTGTATGACAACCATCAATGTGACTGTTAAATTCGACTTGTGTGCACTGTTTACTGGGAATTTATGTTTGTATAAGTCTACCTTAAGTTGATAAATTCAGTAGAAAACCGGACGTTTAAAAAAATATATATTATAGATTAGCTGAATAGTACGCAAAGCATATTTGTCATTATGAGTGCTTAGTCAGTCATGTAAGCTAAACTTGGAGAACGTGTTTCCATGTTATTGGCTTATGATTGTGCGTATACAGTTTGAGCGTTCATAATTCTATTTCCTATATAATATCTTACATGAACATAGCATCATTAAAAAGCCTGTTGATTCCCCTTTACACTGATTCCCCGTTTGTAATAAAAATGCATTGCACCCTGAAATAAGATGCATAAGTCCAGATTGAAACGTTGCAAATTTGCATTGCTATTGTGTAATCACCTCGACGCCATTCATAGCACAGTCATTCTCCAAACAAATACAATTATGCAAATACTGTAAAACGTTTGGCAGATTGTTGGGGGCGTAAGTTTTTTGGTTCTATCGTTTTCCTTGTATACGAAGTGCGATTAGTCTACAGACCTACACAGTTTTTGTTATAAATGACGGTTTGATTTATAAACGCTCTTTTTGAATCCATCGTGGGTGAGCTTCTTGAGAATCGAAGGTAAGTTTCATGTACAGTGTGCAATTTAATTAATTATTATTGCGTTGAAATTGTGATGAAATATTGGTATTTTTTATATATGTGACACTTGAGAAAATTGTAAATGATGATGAAACTTTCAGTGAGTTGGTTGTCTGGTACATTGTGTCGATTGTATGCGTATAAATGAAGGTCTTGAATGAAGCGTAATTTGAAAATGATTTTTCAGAAATCAAGGGAGTTTTACACTTGTATTATATACCACTTTACTTTGCTTGGTCATTTCCTTCTATTTTGTCTGCCTTATCAAATAACTGTCGTGTGTGTTTCTTCTGTGTGTGTTTGTACGTATGTGTTTATATGTATGTGCGTGAGTGTGGGGTGTGGTGTGTGAACGTTTGTGTGCATGTGTGGTGGTATTTATGTGCGTTTCTTTCTTTATACATACCTCCAGTGTTTAATCTCAGAGGTCTCCATGCGCAAACACGCGTAGTGCTTATACCGTAATGGAAATAATGAATTATAAGAAGGGTTCTTGTAACTATGTTAACTACGTAATAAGCAAACGCCAAAAAGGGGGCTTGATAAACATTTGTATTTATGTGATCAAATATGGCTGAAAGTGCTGAATAATGTGCAAAAAATTAATACATTCATGTGGACCAATTAATTATGAGCGAAGGTGCAAATTTGCTACTTATTACTCAAATCGAATCGAACATATCGTATATGCGTAAAATGAATAATATTTGAGACGAAAAAACAAAGCTGGTTTAAGTCTTCTATCAATAAGAGAAAAACTACCAGGCAGTAAAGAACTACTATAGATGAAAGCGAGTTTTGGTACGATTTAGACAAAGATACTATATCCCTTTATAAAAAATATGTTACACCTTTGAAATTGTGAAATGATGTTATTAGCATGTCTTTAGACCATATCGTGATAAAATAGGCGGGGTGGTCATCAAAATCCTCTAATCTTGACCTACTACTTTCTCACAGATGGCAAACTTTCAAGGCGCTATGATGAGGAAACCTGGAGTGCCCGATCTGTTATTCCCTCCTCAAAGAGCCTAAGCAGCTTTCTTGTGGTCATACCTTCTGCGAAGCATGTGTGAACTGTCTCCTTTCTGCCCAAACAACTGAAACAAGGGAGCTTCTATCTCTTGTCCGGTCTGTCGCCAAGCTACTGCGATTGGGGGTCAGGGTGTTTCGAGTCTGCCGACTAACTTTCCTATAAAAGGCATTGTCTCTGACGTAAGAATCGGTGCGCAGCACTGCACTAATTGTGACAGTGGGTCGGAAGCGGACTACTACTGTTCTAATGTGAACATTACTTGTTGTAGAGTTTGTCATGACATCCATGGGAAATTAAGAACCGAATGCGAGTCATGTAGTCGTTAGTGCGGATGATGTTAAACGGGGTAAGGTAGTGCCCAAGAGAAAGGTTCTATGTCAAGAGCACAAGGCCGGGGAAGGGGATGAATGCAAAGATGTATGCATAACATGTAAGAAGCTAATCTGCATGCGATGTATGTTTAAACATGACAAACAAGGTCACATGGTGACAAGTGCCGATGAGTATACAGATTCGTTCTCCCGCGACACCGAATCTCTCCGGAAGAAGGCCGAAGCCAAAATTTCAAATGTGATGAAACGTGTAAAACTCGTCGATGCAGAGAAAGGCAAGGTAGTCAAGCACATTGACGCACTCAGTAATAAAATTGAAACGACGTACAACGAAGCGATCAAAATGTTAAAAGAAGATAAAGCAGCACTCGATAGGAAGTGTAAGGCTGAGAAAGAAAAGCTATGTCGGGAGTTACAAGAAATGAATATCCAAGATGAACGTTTAGTTGAGAGACTAATAAATGCTAATTCACTGGTTATCAACAGCGGCCAGACACCATTGGAGGTAGATACGGTAGCAATTCGAGACGCACTATGCGATCAGTTAACGCAAGTCCTCGGTGAGGATGATCCATCAAGTGCAAGTGTGCTAGAGGTGTCAGGTCGTGTAGATAAGCTGACATATGAACAGGATCAGGAGTTAAGCAGAGCAAAGCTGGGAAAGGTGCAGTACAGCGAGTGGATCCCGAAAGCCAATGTAGCTCTCTCTACAGCTGATACCATGAATTGCATGGCTGCCACACCAGACGGTAGGATGGCTGTAGGATGTAGCAAAGGTGACCGTGGTATCGAGATATACTCTGCTGACGGGCAGCTGCAGCAGAAAGTGCTCAAGGAGCTGTATCTTGACGGGATAGCCTTCTTGTCCGATGGCCGGTGTGCTGTACGCGGTGATACTAACGAGGATGTACTCAATGTGTCCCTGTACACACAAATATGGGAGAAGGTTGATGCGAGGTTTGAGACTCTGAGTTGGGATGAAGGTGGGTACGGTGATATCACTGTAGACAGTGATGATAACATCTATGTCAGTCACAGAAATGCCGAGAAGATTCAGGTATTCACTCCAAGAGGTGGGAGGCCGGTCAGGGAGATAATATGCGATGGGTATCAACCAGACCCGGTACATGCGATGAAATTAAGTAAAATGCTGGTCGTGCAATATTGCAGTAACTCGGCGCAGGTGATTAACGAGACGGGCGTTGAACAGCATTCACTTACCAAAAGTGAAGATTTGTTAGTAGTTCCTGCTGTATGCAAGGATGATACAATCCTCATAGCCACGATGAACGAGGAGAATGATAGTGTCACCATCGAGCGTTACACGAGTGCGCTACAACACATGGCGACTCTCGTCACTGACCACGTGATACAGAAACCAACAGATCCAGACAGGAAATTGTATTACATGCAAGAGTTAAAATCCGGGGAGATAGCCTTCTGCACTCCGGACAGAATTTACATCTTCCGTAAATCAGTAAAATTGGTCGATGGTTGAATACTCATGACTATACCGTCATTCTGTCCACCACTAGTGTAGGAATTAGGGATGCACTTGGGGGAACTTTTCAGAAATATGCCATGTGAAATGTATCACTCTATTCAATCTGTTATATTTTCAAATTGATAATAAAGTAGTATGTACAGAGCGAACCGTCGCCAGAATACCTGCATGATGATAATAGTGTTAGTGACAACAATAATATCTCTTCTACTATTACTAATTAAATCATAACAACGAAATTCATACAAATAATAGTGATAAAATCACTTAGTTTACAAGTGTATATATATTGATATTAAGTAGCATTACATTTTGTTCAAAATGAGATGAACATATAAATAACGACAGTGGTGTTAGCAGTAGCGTAGCATGGTCCGACTGATTGGGGACGCGTAAATAATGCGGGATATACATGAGTTTTTCCTTTATCAATGTTTATTGTTCACGGACCCCTTTCACCCCCCCCCCCCCCCCACCACATAATGTTTCTTCTTATTATTTTATCTAAATTATTAGAGGGCATGGACCCACCCCCCCCCCCCCCCCCCCCCCCCCCCCCCCAGTAGCTGCGCAACAGGTACTGGGTGACATGGGGTATTTGATTTCTCCACCCCAATATAAAATTGTTATTATACAAAGACAAATAATATTGTAAATTGTCCGCCTTTTATAACGATTTGGACCAAGCTGCACTACTACCTGATACCATCATGTATGTATGAAAGGAATTATCATTTAATCATCTCAAAGGCAGTGGCGTAGCTGCGGGTGGCACGGGGGACATGTGCCCCCAGTAAAAAAATAAAAAATACAAATCATAAAGGGAATATAAAAGTAAAGAAAAAACATTAGGTGTGCCTTATGCCCCCCCCCCCCCCCCCACAACCACCAATAGCCCGGCCACGCTACGCCACTGTTCAAAGGTATCTTTTGTTCGAGTTATAACTTGGAAACATGGGTTGTTTGTGCATGATGATTTCTATGACCGATACTATTATTTCTTATATTTCTGTTTTCTGTTATTATATTGTATGCTATAGATTTAATCCGCGTGTTTAGTTTGCCCATGTAATGTCATGGGGACTACGTTAACTTGTATCATTTCCATTATATTTACATTAGCACGTATAAATGTCAATTATTTGCAAAAGTTTTATACTAAAATTGGTATATTTTGAATGTGATATTGTACAAATGTATAACAATTTTGAACAACGCACCCATACAAAAATTTACATTAGTGTAATATGCATGCCTTTGCCCCATGAAAGAATATTGTATAACTCTTATGTGAATGTAAAACAGTGACGAAACTGCTTTAAAATTTGACATTTTATGAATGAAATGTAAAACAAAAAATACTGTCGTTTGTCTTCAAACAAATTGACTATTCTTCCAATTTAAAATGCGAAATAGCCTGTTAATATAATTCGCACTTGGCAAACACAAGCATAACGGACTGATCAAGAGTGTGAAATAGCCAGAATTACACATGGCAAGAGGGTAGTTGATAATTGTATTCTAGTTATAATCATGTTAATATACGGACTGATCAAGCATGTGGACACAGGTTTTATCGGGTCCAAAGAGGACGTACAGACTGTTTACACATCTAACTGTATGTATAGCCAGAATTACCCATGGTAAGAGGGCAGTTGATAACTAGTATTCTAGTTGTAATCATGTAGATATTCGTAATAGTCCCTGTATTTGATAACATGTTTACCCATGCACTTGTAACCCAATCAATAGATGCAAGCTATATATACTTTTTTGCTTAGAAGACTAAGTATCGTAATTAGAAGATTATATCATCAATTAATGTATATAAGTGTATAATATAATAACCAATTATAAGTAATTGTTTCTTTTAAGATTCGTGTAATTTTCATCTACTAACAAAATGTCTTGTATGTTGACATATGAATAAAACATGCGCTTTATTCAATATTCGAGAAAAAAAAGTTTTAGTAATCATGATTCTATGTGATATTACAGTGTTCGTATATGTCAGAAAGGTAACCAAAATTTGTTTACATTGTTGTATAGTATGCATGTAGATATGGAGAGTTTGACTGTGATAAAATTAAAATAAGGGCTTATTGGCGACATTCACTAATTTGATAAATATCAAATAATGAGTTTAGATTTTGAAATTATTACTCATTTCAAACTTTTAACATGTTTAACTTGTCACATATTGGATTTTCAAAACAGAAATCGTCGACGACAAATTGAACGATCTTTAAAAATCAGTTGCGTCACCAAAGCACTACTTTATACAAGTTTATGGGAATTCTAGAATCTCGAAGGGAATTTTGCTTTACCAAAAAAATGATGACAATTAAAGGGGACCACCAGGCAAAGAACAACACATTATTATATGTTTTGGTACCGTTTTGTGATATCAAATAGATACCCAACATTTTGCAAAGGGTTGTGTAATTCATAAACAAAGCAATTAATTTCCACCACTTACGGAACCACTGCTATTTCCTTGTTCCATACGGGCCAACCATTTGCGAATGCGCCAATGCTATTCAAACGCACGTTTGTAGACAATAGATTCCCGAGCGATTCGTTCGCTCTGCACACACATCGCAATTTACCGCACGCATCGCAGTCTTCGCATTCAGACCACATGAACGCATGCTTTAGAATGGTGATGCGTTTCCAATTTTTTTTTGTTTTTTTGGAAACATATTTTTATGAACTTGTTGATGGAATGGAATACTAAAGATGTTACCTTTCTTTAATAAGAATATTATTTTTGGGTGGTGGTACCCTTTAAAGATGATGTGCAAAATATTCACGAAAAATATGTTTTGATAAAATCCATGGAAATAAAGTCTATATCGATGTCAGTCTTTTAAATCGCAAATCAAAAACATATATTCATTTACATTGTTCAAATTGTGTTGTTACAGGTATACTGAGGCTGTAATACCTGTTTTAAGTAGAGTAAGATGTTGTTAATAATCCACATTACTATACTGATTATATACTTATACAGGGTGGCCCAAAAAAAACGGAACGGGGCACTTCCCAAAATATAATCCACAATGTTTATGTTTATCGGATAGGGTGTCCTTTCTAATGAAAAACGATACCAAGAACAGTAAATTTTGGTCAGGTCTTTTTTGTTTAAGGACGCAGTGAGTGAGACCATGTCAGGTGCCGATTTATGTCGATTTCGACCTAGTCAATGCCAGTTTAACCGCACTCTTGCCCGTATTACCATTCAGCGACCAGGCCCATTCTATCGGCACACGACTGAGTGCACACTAACAATAGTGCGCGATGCTCAACCGATATGAACGGCGGTTCGTGCAATTCATCAAGCGCTGGCTCAATACAAATTGACAAAAAAGAGAACCTGACATGGTTTCACTCACAGGGCCCTAAAACAAAAACTACACGACCAAATTGACTGTTCTTGGTATCGTTGTTCATTTGAAAAGACACTCTATCCGATGGACATAATACATGTGCTACTTTATTTTGGGAAGTGCCCCGTTCCGTTTTTTTTTGGGCCACCCTGTATATAAGTTAATGTAATGTTTATGATTATCATTAGTGTCGTTGCTGCTCTCTACCCAGGAGTATAAATGGGTACTTGGTCGGGTGTTAATTAGCCTTCAGCGCCCGTTGGGCACTTGAGCTAGTATGCTCCCCTGGGAGTTGAGATGGTGTACAATATAATTATGTGGGTTTGAACTGTACCTGATGACCAAAGGGTAATAATGTGCCTATGAATAGGGCACCTAGATACATGGCGCTCTATAAATGCTATATATTATTATTATTATTTATTATTTCAAAATAACTTTGTTTTATATTTCGATAATAATGAATTAATTATTAAAGCAATTGCAAAATAAAAATAATGAAACAGAAACTCGGTAGATCTTTAGTCATTACGTGTATTATATTACTAAATAAATTATATCAATATAAACATATAATTAAGATATCAGCAGGAAACATCGAAGTATACACTAATAAAATGATGTATTATATTAAATACATAATATACGTATTGTGTCAAATAATCGTGCCATGCGTACTGTACATACTCATTGATGTACAGTAAGATCGTACAAATCATTTAAACAAATGTCAGTTCAAATTGCGATGAGAAAATAAATTCCTAGATCTGAAAACACAGTTTTAACTGTATTAATGTTGTTGTTTTTTCTATTCGTGTCGTATTCAGGCCCTAAACAAGATGAGTAGTCTCTAAAAGATTATTAGAGCATGATTGGTAAAGACAAAATAAACTATGGCTCTTTGAACTTTCCGTTCATTTATTACGTGCGACCCAAGTTGGCAACACAGTTTGGCAAATATGTGGACAACCACAATACGTTATGTATACAAAATGTCCATATTTTCAATGTTCTCAAAATATATGTTAACTCTTCCTTTGAGTTCAAGAATATGTTTTGTAGAACACTTTTATACACAACAAATCATGAGTTTGGGGAATGAAAAAGAATATATATTATGAAGAAGGATTGCAAAATGTGTGTAAAACACATATCGGGAGCTGCCCACAAACTTATCAGAGTGCGTTGCCAATTTGAGTCCCCATAGAATTAAATGGACATCTTCAAAGAACTATTTTTCTTGTTTTTTTGCCCGATTATGCTCTAACTTCTAGGGATTATTCATCCAAATCTCTAAGAACCTATGCAACCAACAATTTGATTGGGTTTCATTGTCCTTTACAATGTTCCTTTATACTATATGTTGCAATTCCCATAGAGTTAATACAGGGCCCACGAGGTTCCCATAGGCAAGGGTTACAATATGCGGCAAATATGACTCTCATGAGGAATTTCAAACTGTCTTTTGTAGGGGAACCTTAAGTGATCCATTAACATTGTACAATTTCAACCAAGTTCACTTGAAGATTTCACACTTCTTTTGTACCTTGTTGTTTGACTTATGGTAACAGAAGAATGAAATGGGTTTTGATTAGGAAAAAATGTCTCCATAATCATGAATGTATTTAAGTATTAATTTAAGACCATCTATAGACGGTCCAACCGTAGTCAACAGAATCTGAATTCGGATACCCAATCGTCCATAATATTCGAATTCGGATACTAACACGCGAACGATCGGGATAAATTCAGACTGTTTTCGCTGTTCTCACATATCATTATCAAGAATCTAACAACGAAATTGGTATATGATTGAAGTCTCAAACATTACTTTTTGCGCAAAATATAAAGTTAATGGATCTCTTTAAAGACCATGCACACCCTGCCTTCTTTGCGGTTTTATTAGAGTTACGCAGTACAATGACATGAATGAATCACTAACAGGGGCGGATCTAGCTTTTTGCTAAGGGGGGGGGGGTTGACCCAATGACGATGCGGAGCATCGTCCACGAGCCGCGAAGCGGCGATTTCTTTTAGCTATTTTGAACCCCTGTAAGTGATGTCTTTTTGCTAAGGGGAGGGGTTTGACCCAATGACGATGCGGAGCATCGTCCACGAGCCGCGCAGCGGCGATTTTTTTTTGCTATTTTTAACCCCCGTAAGTGATGTTTTCCACATCACATTTTCACTTGGCAGCCCAAGGGGGGGGGGGGGGGGGGGGTTAAACCCCATAACCCCCCCCCCCCCCCCCCCCCGTAGATCCGCCACTGACTAAATGAATGTTGTGTGCGGATTTTAATATAATACAAATAATTTTGCCAATATATTTTGCGTTTCAAAACATGCTTTGAAACTACACACTTAGAACTAGGCGTCCACTTGGCGTGTACGATCCTCCCCCTCAACCCCTTCCGTGCCCGCGTACTCCTGTAAAGGTGCATGTCCCGCATACGTCAACATTTTCTCGTCTGAGCGTGCACAATGTATGGGGTGGAAATGTGCACCCTACGTGTAGTCGTAGTCGGAGCAGATAGGTTTATATTTTTCGTATCTTCCTCCTAATTTTGAACAAATTACAATGATAATAGGCACATTATTAAATGCTAAGATGAATTTGAATGTTGGGTGTTGATATATTTTTGAAATACATTATATGTGTTGTATTTTGTATAATGCCAGATTGATTATTCCCATATTGTTTCCTTGAACAAAGATTAGACTGATGTTATCAGATCAGATTTTATTTTGTATTAAATTCCGAAATCAAGGCTCATCAAAGAGCACTGATAGACTATGTAATTAGAACAAATAGATTTTGATTGATTGACTGAAACTAACTTTGTATGAAGAGTAATTAATTATGCACACGCAACTTGAAAGCCCAATCTGTTTACTTACCTGGTGTACACACTAAAAAATAGGAGTGCAATTGTGGACCCCTAGGGGTGCACGATCTTGTCCCATATTTTGCACGCCTAAAGGTGCACATGTGCACCCCTTAACAGGGATGTACATGAGCACCCTTGAAAAGCTGCATATGAACACCCCACGAGTGTCCATGTCTACCTTATAGGGTGCACGGTCTTGTCCCATATTTTGCACGCCATAATGTGCACATGTGCACCCCTGAAAAGGTGCATATGAACACCCCAAGAGTGCCCATGAATTATGGCAAAAAAAGAGGCATAAGAGAGAATTCGATCGCGTCTGGGCCTTTTGGCTAAGATCATGGAGTGAACAGATTTATTACAGTAAATGGAGTAAACATTTCCACCCTTCGAGGTGCAAACTGTTTACTCCATTTATTATAATAAATCTGTTCTTTTCAGCTTAATATCTGGAACGCCACTCATCGAGTCGCTATAGGGGCTTGCTACGTCCTGGCTACGGGTTGGCCCGGAGGGTGTTTCACAAAGCACTTGTCGTCACGACAAATGCCATTTCTATGACAAATTTCCATTTCTATGACAAATTTGTCATCGATGACAAATATCCATTTCACAAAGCTTTTAAAGGACTTGTCGTCACGACAAATTTGTCGTGACGACAAATTTGTCATAGTTATCTGTCATAGCCCTATACCCTACGACAAATCCAAAAAAGCTATGACATCTCAAAATGGCTGCACACATGATGTTGTTAGTGAGCAGGATCGGTCAAGAAATACAAACAAAAAACTATGGCTCATTGGAAATAGGCATCTAATTTTCTCTAAATATAGGTTGATCTCAAACCTATGTTATGTAGAATACATTGATACACAACATATCATGATTTTGGGAATGGAAAAGTGTGCATATGAAGAAAATATTCTATCAGAGTTCGTTGCAAATTTGAGTTCACCATATTATATACCTTCCAAGAGCCAGTTTCATTGTATCTTGCCAGATAATGCTCTAACTTTTAGATTTTGTTCCTCCTAATCTCTTAGAGCTTATGAAAGCAATGTTTTGCCCGGGTTTCATTGTCCTATAACTATTCATTTGAAGTAGGCTGACAATTATAGTATACAAGACGATTCTTTATCCTCTTTGATGTGGTCAGCTTTTAGTGAGGCCAAATATCGGGGAAATGTGGTGTGTGATAGGTTGTATGTGTTGTTGATGCAAACACATACGGCGGTCACCAGCACCCAATACAAGGTTCACTAATAGAAATAATACAGTACAACGACTGAATAAAAGGAATGTCCGCACAAGTGATATAGAATTTAGTTGACGTCATTATTAAAGTGTATAAAACAAATGTCCAAAAGATGTATTGCACGTGAATAATTAAAGTCCATGGTAATTCATTTGAGCATTCAGTTGGCCTGAATGAAATGCGTGTCCGCGGAAGAGATGAGAACGAGAGTTCGATGATGATGATGAAGGTGATGAACGCGAAGACGCGTTAAGAGAAAGCCATATATATCATTTCAGTCCCATGGATGAACCAGCACACACGATGTGGAGCGAAGGCGTGGCGATGACTCCGACGTGTGCCGTGGAGAGATGAGCGAGGCCTGGAAGCCTGAAGATGTGGTGCTTACACGTGTCCATGTAGACAAAAACAAAAATGGCGATCAAAAGAATTGTAGGAAGTTTTGCATGCAGAAAAGTGTCACCTCTGCGAGAGGAGAAAGATTTATAAAAGGTCCGAATAGCTCGGTGGATGAAGAGCTTGATGAAAAGGTGATGGCTTAACGCCCCATGTTGGTCGGCGGACTCTCCCCTATTATAGGTGTGTGAGTGAGGCATGGATTGTAGCCCCGTTTACAATCCATGGTCGTCGATGCCCATGTGAGTCAGATGGTAACTGCACATGGCAATGTCAAAGAGGAGGTAGAAGGCGAAGGTGTTCTTTGGATGAGCGGTAGAAAGAGAGTAGTGATGTTTTGCCAAAAGTCAATGTCCCTGACATGAAGAGAGCTTGGAACAAAGAGACAGTTATCTGGGCGAAAGTAAACGCTAGGCCAGAGTAAGGAAGTGGTTCCAAGTTGTTTTGTTAAAGGTAGTTCAGATTCGTCAAATGAGATGCGCGGCGCCATCTTGCATACGCGTTGCGCACGGTGCGTAATGCACGTTAGCTCAGTGTCATGCGGTGCGCGCAAACTAACCCAGTTCAAAATGGCGACCCGCTATGTAGCATCCCCACGCTTGATGCCCTTTAACATCGGTCTAGCTTTTCCTCTGAAGTGGATGAGTTACCAAGCTGGTATCGATGGTTTGTTGTAAATGCATGGCTAGTCTGATCATGTTCAGACTGTGAAGCGAGTCCCTACAAGCTCATCCCATCCAGTTATGTCCTGAGGTTGCACAGCAGTGGCCAGTATCTGCAGATGAAGAACAAATAAACAAAATAGTGCCCATTAAATGCAATCAGCAGACAAAGGAAAGAGCGAGCTCAACACTTTGCATGTTAACTATGCAATTCATAAAGATATCACCCTGCCGCTTTATTAATTTTAGTCTAGCATATCTTGGAAGACTGTATGGATGATCAAGTAAACTGCTAATGACCTTGGATATTATCCAAGAAATTGCTCATTATCATAATCTCCTACAGTTCACAATATTTTTTTCATAGAATAAATTATGAAAAATTACTTTAAACACTGTAATTAAATATAGGCAACAAATTTGTGGACACTTGTCAATGATTGGTTTAAAGGGGTAGTTTAGTTTTGGTAAGGCTGAACTTAAGTAGCTAAAACCTGCACAGTAACATTATAAACTAATAGTTATAACTCCACCATGCTCGAAAGGTATACAAAATTACAAACGACTAAGTAAAAAGCCTGTTATCATTCAAAAAGAGCCATTAAAACACAAGAGGGCGCTTTTTAAAAAAGCATTGGTTTCAAACATTTTTCATACAAAATTATGCATGTGATGTTTTGTTGATATAATGATTAAATAGCGAGATCATCAACAACCATTTAAAAAAACGCTTTTGAACATTTTTGAAAAAGTGCAAGCATTTTTAAAATTTTTTCAAAAAATCATCTAATTATTTGGGCCCCAAATAATTATAAGATCAGATATATTTATTGATATTTCAGCCATTTCTGGGTCGATTTTAACCAAATAAAATTTGTTCTGCCATTAAAATTGCATGTTCTCTCAAATTCGACACTCAGTTTTTCATTACCTCACAAAAAAATTGTGATGTGCAGCGAATTATGAAATATCCAACAATGACTGTTCACAGGTAATCTCTGCTGTCTGTACCATCATCTAATATATGGAAATATCCATGTATGTTATAGATACAACATTTAAATGTATGACTGTGATGTAAATGTAAAACATTTAATTTTTAATTCTTACCAAAGATTGGGGCCAAGAAAGTGGGCTGGGAAGTTGGGCCTGATGAACAGAGAGAGGTACATGATGTATGATCTTGGATCAGAACTTCCAATAGGCCAGCAATTCAGCCACTATCAAGCTTGTATTTCTGTCAAGAAAAAAATACAAATGTTACACTTACAATGTTAACATTAAAGTCATACCTGTAAAGTGTCCAAATCCACGAAAAATTACTTGGAGCTTCCTCGTTTCTCTTCTACCGTGTTGTTTAGCTTATGGTAAGAGAAGAATAAAATAGGGTTTGATTTTTTCAAAGGTCTCTTTAGTATGAAGATAATTATCATTGAAAATCATTATTTCTAAAGCGTTAACAACGCAATTGAAAAAAAAGTACAATTGTCTTAGCTGAGAACGTCCGCATGCAGCACCCGTGAGAACATTCCGGAGATTGAACTTTGAGCCGAGCGAGTTCAAATTCCATGAATTATGTACTACGTGTGTAAAAATACACGGGTGCGAATATCTCAAACGGATCATTCATTACTGCGACAAAAGTATGGCAGACCATCAAGTATTCGGTGATAAAATATGAACTCAATATTCCTTATTTTCACTAGGTAAACAGTGTTCGTTTTCTTTCAAACTTTCACAAATCTTTAAATTATATTTTACAATGATATTGATGTAGGATTGAAGTCTCAAATGTCATTTTGTGCAATATCTGACACTTTACAGGCATCACTTTAATACAAATGGGCAGTTATGTAGTTAAAATGTTTATTTTCAGTCAATATCAATATCTGTAATACATAAATAGATAAATCTATACACAATCAGATGAATCAAACAAAATACAAGTTATGTTCTGCATGTCAAGTGCAATGATTAATGTTATAATTTGATTTAGTTCCAAGTAGCATAGTTCTGTAAGAATGGATGGACAGATCTACAAAGAAAAAGTTAAACAATGTACAGATGTTGTAGAAGACATTCCATGCCCAATAAACTTCCTTTAACTTAAATCAATTTTTGTGCAGGCAAGCTTAAAAAGTAGTCCCTGATATATATATTGCATTGTTTTCCCTGCTTACCTGTGGCCGATCTGCTCTCCCAAATATGTCATCATAATTTTCGCTGACAAAATTAGCAAGAATCTTGATATCTTCTGTAGAAAGATTTGATTTTCGGCTTGATTCCTGTAAATTGAATGAGATAATAGAACAATAAAAATACACATCAGAATTTCAATAATTTATGACTGAAATAACACTAGCATTGTATGTTGTCTAATGATCATATCTGTTAAAATTCTCAAATAGGAATTAAATGTGTACTAGTACTACTTCAACTTGTACGTTATTTTAGGATTTAGTGTATTGAATATTTAGTTTTGTTTGCTTACTTCAGTCAACGCATCAAGCTAGTTGTGAAGTATGAGTATCCTGCATGGGAGTGCACATGCACTCGCCGTTTTTTAAAAGTGACACACTGTCACTGGTATTTAATCTCAACTACCTGGGGAGCATACTAGCCGTGCTGCCACTGATATGATAGTGCAAAGGCTAATTAACACAACGTCACAAGTCGCGATACGACTCGGAGAGAAGTCGAGGTGGTGCAGAAATCACGTATTTTGATTTGGAATGGAGCGGAAAATTGTCATTTTTATCTAGCGCCAAGTTACACTTTACATCACATAACAATTAACATTGTGTATTAGGCCCCACCACTGCATGCTATACCATTAAAACATATAAACCTAACCCTTATTTAGTGGCTATACTCATGCCCGTGGCATATTAGGCTGGCGTTCTGCTAACTCAAGTGAACGCTAGCGCGGAGCGCTAGCGTTCAAGGTCGGGCTGATAGTGCCCCCGAATTTATGATCTAATGTGCACAATAAGTGTGCTTAAAATTATACGGTACTTACCACCGATTAGATGATACATATGTGATGCAACTATGGGGTGGATCAGAATGATGATTTTTCGCTCCATTCCGCATCAAAATGAGTGATTTATGCACCTCCTCGACTTCTATCTGTGTTGTATCGCGACAATTCTGAACGATCGATGATCGCGCGAACGGTCTCCATTCAAGTACCGCGCCCGCCGAATAGACGGCAGATCTGACTCGCACGTTTAGTGGTCGTACGGTAATCGATCGTTCAGAAGTCGCGATACAACACAGATAAAAGTCGATGATGTGCATAAATGATTAAATTTAAATCACTCATTTTGATGCGGAATGGAGCGAAAAATCATCATTCTGATCCACCCCATAGTTGCATCACATATGTATCATCTAATCGGTGGTAAGTACCGTATCATATGTATAATTTTAAGCACACTTATTGTGCACATTAGATCATAAATTCGGGGGCACTATCAGCCCGACCTTGAACGCTAGCGCTCCGCGCTAGCGTTCACTTGAGTTAGCGTTCTGCAAACTCACGACACAAACTTGCAAAGGTCAAAGTCTTTGACAATTAGGGCAAGGCTTTGTAATTGTAGACCAGAGACAGTCTACCATATAATGGCTGCAAGTTATGACAAAGAAAGGTGTTAAATTTTAGAGTTTAGTCTTACTCGAGTAAGATCAAGGGCAAGGGCAAGGACAAGGACAAGGTCAAGGAGTGAAGGAGGTTTAATGTTATTTCGCGTTTATAGCCAGGGAGACGGGGTTTTGGACATAGTAGCCACCGCGGAGTTTCGGCGGGGTGCGATCTCGATAACCGCTCTAGTGCAATTCACGCAATAATTCTCGTGAAACAAATCGAAGGGTTTCATTGAAATATAACAATTTTCTACATAGTTTGTCAACAAATAATATGTAAGGTTGATAACAATGACATATAATAGCTGAATAACATAGCATGCAAACTCACAATCACACATTAAACACAAAATAAGATAAAAAACTTACGGCCATCATTTGGTTCTTGCAGGCTTCTTGCTGTATTGGCAGATTATAGATTCAGGCTCGTCCATAAAGATTAAAACAATTATTTTCGATGACAAGTTGTCATGAGCTTCGTGAAACGCATTTTTATGGACGATGACAACTTGTCATGATGACAATTGAAATTTGTCATGATGACAAATTTGTCATGATGACAAATAATTTCTTTGTGAAACACCCTCCCGGTATTGCACTACCTCCGAGAAAAAAAAAGATTGGCGTAAATATTCAAAATGTGGAAATGTTTACTCCAGGGGTGGACATGTGCACCTTTTAGGAACCAAATCTTCTCCTTAATGGGTGCAAGTTTGCACCTTGAAGGGTGGAAATGTTTACTCTAGGGGTGGACATGTGCACCTTTTAGGAACCAAATCTGCTCCTTAATGGGTGCAAGTTTGCACCTCGAAGGGTGGAAATGTTTACTCCAGGGGTGGACATGTGCACCTTTTCAAGGGTGCTCATGTACACCCTTGTTAAGCGGTGCACATGTGCATTTTAGGCGTGCAAAATATGGGACAAGACCGTGCACCCTATAAGGTAGACATGGGCACTCTTGGGGTGTTCATATGCAGCTTTTCAAGGGTGCTCATGTACATCCTTGTTAAGGGGTGCACATGTGCACCTTTAGGCTACCAAAATATGGGACAAGATCGTGCACCACTAGGGGAGCACAATTGCACTCCTATTTCTTAGTGTGTAGAGGGACTTAGTAACATTGTCCAAATCCTCAACATTTACTTGGAACTCTAGTGGTTCTCTCATACCTAGTTGTATTTATATTAACAATTAAAGCATGGGACGGGTTTCGGTTTTCAAATTTCCATTTTGTTCAAAAGATATTTACGACTGAAGTGTTCGGATGTTAAACTATCTACGAGATCGCCGTGTACAAAGTAAGTGCAATGAGTTAGTGAGTATCACTTTGCATGTTCGCTCATTTCTCAGCCAAATAACATCCAATTAACGTGAAATGTTCACATATTACTTTTTGGACATATCATATCACAACAATACACATTTTATTAACCACACGTTACTTTTTTGCACTTGTCAACAAAGTTACAAGATCTAGGGATCTAGTAACTTTGTTGACATGTGCAAAAAGTGATGAGTGGCCAATACAATGTATATTGTTGTTATCTGGTATGTCCACTTGGTGTTGTGTGATAATTTCAAGTTAAATGGACGTTATATGGCAGAGTAATGAGCAAACAAGCAAAGTGATATTCACTAACTCATTGCACTAACTTTGTACACGGTTTTGATGATCCAGTGGATTATTCAACATCTGAACACTTCAATCGTATATATCTTTTAACGAAAGGGAAATTTGAAAAACCGAAACCTTTTCCATGATTGTATTGTTAATACGAATACAACAAGGTATGAGGGTACCGCTAGAATTCCAATTGGATTTTGAGGATTTGGAAAATGTTACTAAGTCCCTTTAATATTGCGCGAGATAAATTGTTATTAAATACCAATGAAGTGTAAAGGCAAACCAATATCAATACCAGGAGCCATTTGAATATATGTGATGGTTGAATATATTAAATTCTTGTCCCCCTGTACCCCCCAAGAAAAGATAAACTACAAGATGAAGTTCATTTTTCTTACAAGCTACTCCATATGTTAAGACCATTAGTTTTTGTGTCTACAAATTTGGTATCAAAATAGAACCGTTCAGCTTTGGTCAACATGGTCAATACGAATTCTAGTAATGACTACTTGTACGTCATCATTAAAAACTTACATCTATACAATGGCAGGAAATGAAGCCAAAACAGCTGAAAAATCAGTAAATATACCCGATTGGAATACATGTGCAAACGTGTGTAAACGGGTGCTATTTGAATGAAATACAGCCTTCTTTCAAAGTTGCAATAGCCGTTAACACATTGCCTACCAGATTTTTCATTTCCCATAGATATGATACATGCTACACCAATTGCATACTGACTGGGTAACTGTTTTTTCACCTTTCAACCGTGGTCGAATTATAACTATTTATAGTTATAAATAGTTATAATTCGACCACGGTTGAAAGGTGAAAAAACAGTTACCCAGTCAGTATGCAATTGGTGTAGCATGTATCATATCTATGGGAAATGAAACATCTGGTAGGCAATGTGTTAACGGCTATTGCAACTTTGAAAGAAGGCTGTATTTCATTCAAATACGTTTCACTAAGTTAGCCGTGATCTCCACCACGGTGGAAATCAACTCAACCATTTTAATAGCTTTCGTCAACATTCCATGCCCTGTTAACTGCCCCCCGAGACCTAGTGGTATTATAGAGATAATCTCCTCCGGTTACACGCAGTAAACCAATAAGAACGGTGTAAACGGTGATAAAATTCTACTAGAGGCACGAATCTCTCAACCTCTCCTCAGGCCTGAGAAGCGGATATTTTCTAACTTGGGTGAAACGTAATGGCACCCGTTTACACACGTTTGCACATGTATTCCAATCGGCTATATTTACTGATTTTTCAGCTGTTTTGGCTTTATTTCCTGCCATTGTCTGCCTGTACCTTCTGGATGTCAAACGGATATAAAACGGAAGTAATAAAATGTGACTAGGCCATACGTACATCTCCACATTGCGCCTATATGATTTAATATTATTGTAAAACGTTTGGCAGATTGTGGAGGCGTTAATTTTATAGTACTCATGCATACTTGTATACGAAGTGCGATTAGTCCGCAAACCTACACAGGCTTGGTATAGTCGACAGTTAATATTTATAAACGGTCATTTCGAATCCATCGTGGGTGAATTCTTGACAAACGAAGGTAATTTGAATGTGTAGGGTGCAATTAAAATAATTATTTTTGTGTTGAAATATTTGTCATTTTAAATGCCTCTTCAGCAAATTATGAATGATCAAGTTACATTTCTTTGAGTGGGTTGCTTAGAGCATTGTTTCGATTGTATGCGTATAACGAAGGTCCACCATGATGTTGAATGAAACTTTATTTGAACATGAATTTTCGGAAATCAAGGGAGTTTTACACTCTTACTCTACTCAATGCAAACTTCTTCTTTTTTGGGATTGGTGTATAACCCAGTCTCAAATGAAAACGTCGCTCTTTATCTCTTGGTCTTTTCCTTCTATTGCCTTGTCAGATAACTGTATGTGTTGTTTCTGTTTGTGTTTATAGGTGTGTTCGTGCCTGTGTGGGGTGTGAGTGCGTGTGGAGTGTCAGTGGGTGTATTGCGTGTGTGCGTGTATGGATTCAAAATGTGATTTAAGAAGATCCTTTAAAAAAAAATGATTGATCAAGTGTGCGTTAAACCTCTTCATACATATAATGTACTTCGGGTAGTTTTTTAAGGGATAGTTCAGTTTCGGTAAAGAGAGTACAGTTTTGGTCCAATTTAAATGTATTGACAAACATTACAAACTAACAGTTATAACTCGACCGTGCTCGAAAGAAATACAAAATTACAAATGACTTAGTAAAAAGCCTGTTATCATAAAAAAAGAGCCGTTAAAACTGTTTAAAGAAGGCGCTCTCTGAAATCTCATTGGTTTCAACCATTTAAACAAAAAAATTGTGCATGTGGTGTTGTGTTGAAATAGTGATAAGTGAGCAATAAATAAATGTATAAAACAACCTCTTTTGTATTTTTTTTTAAAAGAGGAAGCATTTTAAATTTGTTAACGGCTGGTTCAAAATTATCGAATATTTGTGGAGCCCCACAGTTACTACAAATGATTATGTTTATGGATATTTCAGCCTTTTTTAAAAACCGATTTAAATTGAATGAAGTTTATTCTGTCATTAAAATTATATGTTCTTTCAAATTTGACACTCAGTTTTTCATTATCTCACAAAAAACATTTTGTGTAGCGCCCTCTATACCAAAACTCAACTATCCCTTAAAACATCACCATCTCAGTGGTCTCAATGAGCAATCACGCGTGAGTGCTGATAAAGTAAATAATGAATTATATAAAAGGGTTCGAGTAACTATGTCAGCCCTAATAAGGCCGGGGCCATTATGTCTTTGCATGTCAGCCAGAAAATTGCTAATTTGTTTGATTTGTGTACAAAACATGGAATTACCATTTTGTTTATAAAGAGAGAAAACATTGGACAAAATATTTGGACTTTGATTATATCTAATAATAATTACCTTATTTGCATAAATTACCAAAAATATGCAAATGAGTGAATTTTTCAAAAACATTTTCGCGGTGATCGGGCGTTTCACGGCCGAAATATATGTGGGGCCATGACATCCAATTAAAAAAAAGAATTCAGACCATGGTAATAACATATTTAAGCATCATATTTAGCCAAATGAATAATGACTTAAAGCCCAATACCAGTTTTGGGAAAGTAGCCGAAAACATCTATATTGGCCAAACTAATTGATCAATATTGTTGAATAAGTATTTAAAACGGGCTTGTGTGGTAAAATCCGAACCTCAGCATCGTAAAATAAGCAGGGTTGGTCATCCAAATCCTCTCTTTCTTGTCCTACTAATTTGCTCACAGATGGCAAACTTTCAAGGCGCTGAGTCTTTGATGACAAACCTAGAGTGCCCAATCTGTTTTTCCCTTCTCGAAGAGCCTAAGCAGCTTTCCTGTGGCCATACCTTCTGCGAAGCATGCCTGAAGAGTCTCCTTTCTGCCCAAACAACCGAAACAAGGCGCGCTTCTATTTCTTGTCCGGTCTGTCGCCGTGCTACTGTCATTGGGGGTCAGGGTGTTTCGAGTCTGCCGACTAATTTTTCCATAAAAGGCATTGTCTCTGCTGTTAAAATCGGTGCGCAGAACTGTACTAATTGTGACAGTGGGTCGGAAGCGGACTACTACTGTTCTAATTGTGAACATTACTTGTGCAAAGTCTGCCATGAGATCCATGGGAAATTGAAAGCGATGGCGAGTCATATTGTCGTCAGTGCGAATGATGTGAAACGGGGCAAGGTAGTGCCCAAAAGAAAGGTTCTGTGTCAAGAGCACAAGGCCGGGGAAGGGGATGAATGCAAAGATGTATGCATCACGTGTAAGAAAGTCATCTGCATAAGATGTATGTTTGAGCATGACAAACAAGGTCACAGGGTGACAAGTGCCGACGAGTATAAAGATTCGTTCTCCCGCGATACTGAAGCCCTCCGGAAGAAAGCCGAAGCCAAAATTTCAAATGTGTTGAAACATGTTGAACTCGTCAATGCAGAAAAAGAAAAGGTAGTCAAGCACATTGACGCGTTCAGTAGTAAAATTGAAACGACGTACAAAGAGGCGATCAAAAGGTTAACAGAAGATCAAGCAGCACTTGATAAGAAGTGTAAGGCTGAGAAAGAAAAACTATGTCGTGAGTTACAAGAAATGAATATCCAAGATGAACGTTTAGTCGATAGACTAATAAATGCTAATTCACTGGTTATCAACAGCGGCCAGACACCCTTGGAAGTAGATACGGTAGCAATTCGAGAAGCACTATGCGAGCAGTTAACGCAAGTCCTTGGTGAGGACGATCCATCAAGTGCAAGTGTGCTAGAGGTGTCAGCTCGTGCAGACAAGCTGACATATGAACAGGATAAGGAGGTAAACAGAGCAAAGCTGGGAAAGATGATAATAATTATAATGGTATTCATAAATATAATTATTATAACAGCACGTAGTTTACCAATGTATGAATATTAATATCTTCCCTGCTTTATATAGCTTCTGACTATACGAGCAATGAAAAGGGTTTCATGGGAACGTCCCCCAGTCAAGGGTCTTTGTGGCTCGATGGTTGAGCACCGGTCTGGCAATCCGGCAGTCCGGAGGTCTTAGGTTCAAATCCCGGCGAAGCCTATTTTTCTTTGCTCATTTTCATTCAATATCAATATTAATAGCATTACATTTTTTTTTTTAATTAATAAAAACAGTTTTGACGGTGGTGTTAAGCAGTACCGTAGCTTGATCCGACTGATTAGGGACGAGTAATCAATGTGGGACATACTTATGATTTAATTTTCAGAATTTTGATTTGTACTATTTTACCCCAATTATTGGAGGGCACGGACCCCTTCGCCCCCCCCCCCCCCCCTCCCCCCTCAGTAGGTGCGCAATAAAGGTACTGGGTGACATGGGTGATATTTAACTTTTCTACCCCAATTGCTATTATACCAATATAATATTGCTATTTTACAAAGAAAAAAAATGTAGTAAATGATCTGACTTTATAACGATTTGGTCTAAGCTGCACTACTACTTGATATCATTATGTATGTATGAATGGACCTATCATTTAATAATCTCAAAGGCAATGGCGTAGCTCCGGGGGGCACGGGGGACGTTTGCCCCTAATAATTTAAAAACAAATACAAATCATAAAGGGAATATAATAGTAAAGAAAAACATAAGGTGTGCCCTATGCCCCTATTACAACACGCGTAGCGGTTAACCCCCCCCCCCCCCCCCCCCACCCAACACCAGCCTGGTCACGCTACGCCACTGTTCGAAGGTATCTTTTTGTTCGAGTTATAACTTGGAAACACGGGTTGTCTACGCATGATAATTTTTATAATATATTTCTTATCTTATCTGTTTTTTATGTTAAATCGTATGCTAGTCTTTATCCGCGTGTTGAGTTTTTACAGACATATACTTTATAACAGAATTGCCCATGTGGGGACTACCTTAAAGGGGACCACCAGGCAAAGAACAACACATTATTATATGTTTTGGTACCGTTTTGTGATATCAAATAGATACCCAACATTTTGCAAAGGGTTGTGTAATTCATAAACAAAGCAATTAATTTCCACCACTTACGGAACCACTACTATTTCCTGGTTCCCAACAGGCCAAACATTTGCGAGTGCGCCAATGCTATTCACGCGTACGTTTATAGACAATAGAATCCCTGGCGATTCGTTCGCTCTGCACACACGCTCGCTCCGCGCACTCTGCACAGTCTTCGTAATTCAGACCGCATTAACGCATGCTTTATAATGGTGATGCGTTTTCCAATTTGTTTTTCTTTCCTGGAAACATATTTTTAAAAACTTGTTGATGGAATGGAATACTAACGATGTTACATTTCTTTAATAAGAATATTATTTTTGGGCGGTGGTACCCTTTAAAGGGATAGTTGAGTTCTCGTAAAGAGAGTAGAGTTTTAGTCAAACTGAATTTTAGTAACCAAAACCTGCACCATTACATTACAAACTAATAGTTATAACTCCACCATGCTCAAAAGGAATTTAAAAATTATTAACGACTAAGTAAATGCCTGTTATCATTCAAAAAGAGCTGTTTAAACTAAAGAGGGCGCTTTAAAAAAACGCATTTGTTTAAACCATTTCAAATAAAATATTGTGCACATGATGTTTTGTTGAAATAGTGATTAGATAGAGAGATAATCAACAACTATCTAAAATCCTCTTTTGAAAATTTTTGAAAAGAGGAAGCATTTTAAAACGAATTTTAACGGCTGTTTCAAAATGATCGAATACTTGTGGGGCCCCACATTTATTACAAATGGATAAGTTTATGGATATGTCGGCCGTTTCTGAACCGAATTTGATCAAATAAAGTTTATTCTGCCATTAAAATGGTATGCTCTTTCAAATTTGACATCCAGTTCTTCATTATCTCACAAAAAAATTATTTTGTGTAGCGCCCTCTCTACCAAAACTCAACTATCACTTTAACTTGTATCATTTCCATCATATTTACATTAGCTCGTATAAATGTCAATTATTTTCAAAAGTTGTATACGAAAATTGTCATATTTTGAATATATTATATGTGATATTGTAAATATGTATAATAATTTTGAACAACGCATCTATAAAAAGAAAATACACTTAGTGTAATATGCATGCCGTTGACCCCATGAATTAATATTTTGCAACTCTTATGTGAATGTAAATAAGTAACGAAACTTCCTTATAACCGGGCATTTTATAAACGAAATGTAAAAATAAAATACAATAATTTGTCTTCAAACAAATGAACTATTCTTCCAGTCAGTTTAATATGCGAAATAGCCTTGGTGTAGACGCACTGTAAATATAATTCGCACTTGGCAAGCACAAGCATAACATACAAACGGCCTGATCAAGAGTGTGATATGGCCATAATTACACATGGCAAGAAGACAGTTAATAAACTGTATTTTAGTTATAATCATGTAAATATACGGACTGATCAAGCATGTGGACACCGGTTTTATCGGGTCCAAGGCGGGCGTACAGACTGTATAGTGTACACATCTAACTGTATATAGCCATAATTGACCCACGGCAGGAGGGCAGTTGAGAATTGGTATTCTAGTTATTATCATGTATTACTTATTCATAACAATAGTTGCATTTGATAACATGTTTACCCATGCATTTGTTACCCAATCAGTAGATGTAACTTATCTTTACATTTTTTTTTATAAGACCGAAGTACTTAGAAGATTATATCATCAATTAATGTAAATAATTATTTGATATATGTTCAAGTGTTCTTAATTGTTTCTTTTAATATTCGTGTAATGTCCATCTACTAACAAAAACAAATTATGTGTTGACATATGAATTACAGTGTTCGTGTATGTCAAAAAATTAACCAAGATTTGTTTAAATTGTTGTATAGTATGCATGTATGCATGTATCTAACGGTAAATTTGCCAGAAGATTGTCATTCTTCTATGAATGAGTTCAACATGCTAACAGACGAGGAAGTGTTACAATTGTTAAAGTCAGCATCTTCTTCTACATCCTCTCTGGACCCTTTGCCAACCTCCCTGACGAAAAAATGCTCATCAGTATTGACACCAATGATCACCAAGATCATAAACTCGAGCCTCCAATCTGGTGTCATGCCAGTGTCCTTAAAACAAGCTGTTGTTACACCACTGGTAAAGAAAACAGATATTTCTCCTGAGGAAATGTCTAACTATCGACCTATCTCCAATTTATGTTTTCTCGGAAAGCTTATAGAAAAGGCTGCGGTGAACCAAATACAGACTTATCTCTCACAGAATGATCTCCACAACCCCAGGCAATCGGCATATAAGCGCCAACATAGTGTCGAAACAGCACTTGTCCTAGTTCAGAACGACATTCTCTCATCCCTGGATCAGCGAAAAGAAGTCCTTCTGGTACTGTTGGATTTCAGTTCGGCCTTCGACACCATCGAGCACCCTGTACTGCTAGACCGCCTGAATCATCTTTATGGACTTGACGGTGTAGTCTTAGATTGGATAACATCCTACTTATCCCAGCGCTCTCATGTTGTGAAAGTAGATGATGCTTTTTCCCAGTCTGTCAAGGATGATTTTGGAGTACCACAAGGATCAGTCATCGGACCCTTGATGTATACTTTGTACAGTGCTCCCATTTCTACAATCATTGATGCCCATGGACTGAGTTCAATGCTTTACGCTGACGACACACAAATTTATATTGCATTTCATCCACATGATCAGCAGGCTACCATTGTAAAAGTTAATAATTGTCTAAGTGACATAGTGTCTTGGGCGAATACAAACATGTTGAAAATTAATGCCCAAAAAACTGAGCTTATTCATTTTTCTTCAAGATTCAGTCCATCATCTGTACCTGCGTCTGTCATTGTCGATGGTCATGATGTATGTGAAACATCTAAGGCACGAAACCTGGGCGTTGTTATGGATCAACACTTGATACTTAGAGATCATGTTCAAATTAAATGTTGTGCAGCTATGTCTGCCTTAAAAAGAGTGGCTCAATTGCGCGCGTTTTTAAGTCCAATAATAACAGAAAAATTGATTCATGCATTTGTTTCCTCTCGAATTGATTCTTGCAATGGCCTTTTGTTTGGTGTCTCTCAAAAAGACATGTCTAAGTTACATGTAGTGCAAAACAGCGCTGCAAGACTGATTATGCGAGCCAAACGCAGAGATCCTGTAACGCCTATGTTGACCTGCTTGCATTGGTTACCAGTGGAAAAAAGGATTATTTATAAAATAATTCTTTTGTGCCATAAAGTGTTAGTAAACAATTCACCAACTTACTTGGCCGATTTATTAAAAATATACAAACCAATGAGAAGTCTCCGTTCCGTCAATAAAAATCTCTTGATAGTCCCTAAAACACAAACACATACATACGGGGATCGTGCATTTGCAACAGTAGCACCCAGGTTATGGAATGAGCTCCCCCAACAGTTAAGAGACATTAAAAACACAGATTCGTTTATGAAGTCATTAAAGACCCATCTTTTTGTTTAAATAGGCTGCACTGTAATAATATTTATCTTTTCTTTAATTGTATAATTTTTGTGTGTACGTTGTTTTTGTAGGTTGTAATATATTTTGTTTATTTAATTTAGTATTGTAAAGCGCATAGAGAGTAATTTTACTATTATGCGCTATATAAATGTATATTATTATTATTATTATTATTGTAGATATGGAGAGTTTGACTGTGACAACATTAAAAGAAAAGCGTATTGGCGAAATTAACTACTTTAATCAATCAAAAAATGAGTTTAGATTTGTAAACTATTACTCATTTCAAACTGTTAACATGTTTAACTTGTCACATATTGGATTTTCAAAACATACATCGTCAACGACAAATTGAACGATCTTTAAAAATCAGTTCCGTCACCACCAAAGCACTACTTTGTACAAAGTCTATGGGGATTTCAGAATCCCAAAAGGATTTGGTTGATTTTTTTCTTCTTCATAATATTTGCTTGCTACACAAATTTGTTACGACAATTAAAGATAATATGCAAAATATTCACGAAAATATGTTTTGATACAATTTATGCAAATAAAGTCTATAATTATCGATTTCATTCTTTCAAATCGCAAATCAAATACATATAGTCAATTACATTTTTCAAATTATGATGGTATGCTGAGGCTGTACTACCTAACACGGTAACAAATTGTTTTATATTATTTTCTCTTATAATCCACATTACTATACTGATTGTATACTTTTGTATAAGTTAATGTAATATTTATGACTAACATTAGTGTCTTAGGTAATACATTGCTTCATTATTTCAAAATAATGTAGTTTTATATTTCGATAATAATGAGGTAATTATTAAAGCATTTGCAAAATAAAAATTATGAAACAGAAACTCTATAGATCTTTAGTTATTACTTATATTGTATTTACAAAATGAATGATATCAATACAAACAGATTCATTTTCTACATAATGATTATTGTTAGCAATGCGGACTAAATTACGATATTATTATCATTACTAAATTAAGATATTAACAGGAAACATTGATGTATACACTAATTAAAAAATGCATTATATTAAATATATATATACGTATACGTATGTGTTACATAATCGTGCCATGCGTACTGTACGTACTATTTGCTGTACAGTAAGATCGTACAATCATTTAAACAAATTTCAGTTCAAATTGCGATGAGAAAATACACTACTAGATCGAATATGATAACATAGATTTAACTGTATTAATGTGTTAAAGGGGTAGTACAGTTTTGGTAAGGCTGAACTTTAGTAACCAAACCTGGACAGTAACATTATAAACTAATAGTTATAACTCCACCATGCTCGAAAGGTATACAAAATTACAAACGACTAAGTAAAAAGCCCGTTATCATTCAAAAAGAGCCATAAAAAACACAAGAGGGCGCTTTCTAAAAAGGCATTGGTTTCAACCATTTTTCATACAAAATTTTGCATGTGATGTTTTATTGAAATAATGATTAAATAGAGAGATCATCAACAACTATTTAAAAAACGCTTTTGAACATTTTTGAAAAAGTGCAAGCATTTTTTTTTTGTTTTTGAAAAAGTCATCTAATTATTTGGGCCCCAAATAATTATAAGATCAGATATATTTATTGATATTTCAGCCGTTTCTGGGTCGATTTTGACCAAATAAAGTTTATTCTGCCATTAAACGTGCATGTTCTCTCAAATTCGACACTCAGGTTTTCATTACCTCACAAAACAATTGTGATGTGCAGCGCCCTCTCTACCAAAACTAAACTACCCCTTTAATATTCGTTTTATTTCTATTCGTCTATTCGTGTATTCGTGTATTCGTGTATGAATAGTCTCTGAAAATTTGAGCACGATTGGTAAAGACAAAATAAACTATGGCTCTTTGGAATTTCCATTCATTTCTACGTGTGACTCAAGTTGGCAACACAGTTTGGCAAAGATGTGGACAACACACACTCAATACGTTATGTATACAAAATGTCCATATTTTCAAATGTTCT
This sequence comes from Echinarachnius parma, assembly GCA_037951105.1. Classification (NCBI taxonomy): domain Eukaryota; kingdom Metazoa; phylum Echinodermata; class Echinoidea; order Clypeasteroida; family Echinarachniidae; genus Echinarachnius; species Echinarachnius parma. The sequence continues at coordinate 68,108 of JBAMJV010001588.1, read as the reverse complement.
CAAAATATATGTTAACTCTTCTTTTGAGTTCAAGATATGTTTTGTAGAACACATTTATACACAACAACTCATGAGTTTGGGGAATGAAAAAGTATATATATTATGAAGAAGGATTGCAAAATGTGTGTAAAACACATATCGGGAGCTGCCCACAAACTTATCAGAGTGTGTTGCCAATTTGAGTCCCCCATAGAAATAAATGGACATCTTCAAAGAACAATTTTTCTTGTTTTTTGCCCGATTATGCTCTAACTTCTAGGGATTATTCATCCAAATCTCTAAGCTCCTTTGCAACCAACAATTTGTTTGGGTTTCATTGTCCTTTAACATGTTCATTTATACTAGATGTTGCAATTCCCATAGAGTTTATACAGGGCCCACCAGGTTCCCATAGGCATTGGTTTACAATATACGGCTAAAAAAGGGGTGTGGGCAATGTGACTCTTATGAGGAATCTCAAACTGTCTTTTGTGGGGGAACCTTAAAGTGATCCATTAACATTGTACAATTTCAACCAAGTTCACTTGAAGATTTCCCACTTCTTTTGTACCTTGTTGTTTGACCTATGGTAACAAAAGAATGAAATGGGTTTTGATTTGTAAAATGTCTCCATAATCATGAATATGTTTAAATATTAATTTAAGACCGTCTATAGACGGTTTCCAACCTAGTCAACATTATCTGAATTCGGATACCCAATCGTCCATAGTATTCGAGTTCGGATACTGCACGCGAACGATCGGGATAAATTCAGACATTCTGTTTTCACTGTTCTCATATATCATTCTCAAGAATCTAACAATGAAATTGGTATACGATTGAAGTCTCAAACATTACTTTATGCGCAAAATATAAAGTTAATGGATCACTTTAAATACAATGCACACACTGCCTTCTTCGCGGTTGTATTAGAGTTACACGCAGTCAAATGACATGTATGAATCACTAGATGAATGTTGTGTGCGTATTTTAATACCGTATAATACAAATAAGTGGGCCCATATATTTTGCACTTGAAAACGTGCTTTGAAATTAAAGAGACTTAGTAACATTGTCCAAATCCTCAAAATTGACTTGGAACTCTCATACCTAGTTGTATTATTAACAATAAAAGCATGGGACGGGTTTTGGTTTTTCAAATTTCCATTTTGTTCAAAATATATTTACGATTGAAGTGTTCGGATGTTAAACTTTCTACGGAATCGTTTAAGCCATGTACAAATTAAGTGCAATGAGTTAGTGAATATCACTTTGCATTTTCGCTCATTTCTCAGCCAAATGACATCCAATTAACGTGAAATTTTCACACATTACTCTCTGGACATCAAATCACACCAATATACATTTCATTAACCACGCATGACATGTTTTGCACTTGTCAACAAAGCTACGTATTAGATCCCTTTAATATTGCGCGAGACAAATTGTTATCAAATACCAGCGAAGTGAATGGTAAACCAATATCAATACCAGGAGCCATTAACAATATTTGATGGTTGAATATTAAATTCTTGTCCCACTGTACCCCCCTCCGCCCCCCCCCCCCCCAACAAAAAAACAAACAAACAAAACAACAACAAGATAAACTACAAGATGAAGTTCATTTTTCTTACAAGCTACTCCATATTTTAAGCCCATTATTTTTTGCTCCTACAAATTTGGTATCAAGGAAACGTTAAGTCTTGGTCAACATGGCCAATACGAATTCTAGTAATGCCTAATTGTGCGTTATCATTAAAAACTTATATCTATACAACTACAAATAGTTATAATTCGACCACGGTTGAAAGGTGAAAAAACATTTACCCAGTCAGTATGGAATTGGTGTAGCATGTATTATATCTATGGGAAATGAACAATCTGGTAGGCAATGTGTTTTTACACGTTTACACATGTATTCCTATCGGAAATATTTACAGTTTTTTCAGCTGTTTTGGTTTCGCTTCCTGCCATTGTCTGCTGGTACCTTCTGGATGTCAAACGGATATGAAACGGAGAGAGATACGCTAATATATTGGTACTAGGCCAGAAGTATACATCTCCACATTGCGCCCATATGAATGCATATTTCGCCCATATGAATGCACATTGCGCCCATATGAATGCATATTTGGCAGATTGTGGAGGCGTTAATTTTAAGTTGCATTTATAAACGGTCATTTTGAATCCATCGTGGGTGAATTCTTCACAATCGAAGGTAATTTGAATGTGAAGGGTGCAATTAAAATAATGTCTTTCGTGTTGGAATCGTGTCGAAATATTTGACATTTTTAAATGCCTCTTCAGCAAATTATGAATGATCAAGTTATATTTCTTTGAGTGGGTTGCTTGGCGCATTGGTTCGATTGTATGCGTATAACGAAGGTGTACCATGATGTTGAATGAAACTTTATATGAATTTTCGGAAATTAAGGGAGTTTTACACTCTTACTCAACTTAATGCACACTTGTTTTCTTTGCTTTGGTGTATATAGAAAATGGTATATAACCCAGTCTCAAATGAAAACGTCGCTCTTTATCTCTTGGTCTTTTCCTTCTATTATCTGCCTTGTCAGATAATTGTTGTGTGTATTTCTTTTCTGTGTGTGTTTGTACGCGTGTTTGTGTGTGTATATGTGTGTGCGTGTGTGAGGGTGGATGTGTGTGTGTGTGTGCGCGCTTTTGTGGCGCGTGTGTGTGTGTGAGCGTGTTTGAGCGTTTTCTGTCTCCAGTAGTTTTTGTCGAGCCCACCGTATAGGTGGAGGGAGACTACGGGATCCAAATTGCGTCCGTCCGTCTGTCCGTCCGTCCGTGACGCTTACTAGGGGTTGATTACTTTCCAACCCTGCATCTGTTTGTAACCATACTTCATTGGTAGATGCCCTATATTGGCCTTTATGATATTCTGGAGTCAAAGGTCACATAAGTAGGTCAAAGGTCAAAATGAGGTCAAATGTGAAAGTTTTGGGGTAAGAGTCTATTACGGTCGATAACTTTCCAACCCTGCATCTGTTTGTAACCAAACTTGATTGGTAGATGCCCTATATTGGCCTCCATGATATGCTGGGGTCAAAGGTCACATAAGTAGGTCAAAGGTCAAATGAGGTAAAATGTGAAAGTTTTGGGGTAAGAGTATATTAGGGTTGATAACTTTCCAACCCTGCATCTGTTTGTAACCAAACTTGATTTGTAGATGCCCTATATTGGCCTCCATGATATTATGGGGTCAAAGGTCACATATGTAGGTCAAAGGTCAAATGAGGTCAAATTTTAAAGTTTACCTGCAAGACTCTATAATGGTCGATACCTTTCCAACCCTGCATCTGTTTGTAACCAAACTTCATTGGCACGAATGCGCGCAATTGGGCGAGACACATTACGGCTATCACCTTGTTTAACATCACCATCTCAGAGGTCCCAGTACGCAACCACGCGTGAGTGGTAATAATAGAAAATTAAATGAGAACTATGTTTGAAATTTAATTACTATTTTGTTAGTAATTAGAGTTGAGGGAATTCATGTGAGATCCCGTTCGTGCCGTGCGCAACCATATTTAGAAGCCGTTGCGGCTACTGTGATCAGTCCCAATAAAATAGAAACTAATGAGAACATATACAAACTGTAAGAAATGGGTGGGAGAGGAGGGCATGAATTCCCTCAACTCTAATTACTAACAAAATAGTAATTAAATTTCAAACATAGTTCTCATTTAATTTTCTATTTTATAACGTAATTCTCGTTTTCGAGAATCCATGTGAGACTTCAAAGACACAGTAGTCGCAACGCAAACAAGACCTGGGTAAGATGATAATCTTAAGGTAGGAAATGGAATTTCACTTACCGACCCATTGATTGTCTTGTCATTCAGACTCACTTGTGAGTCTGCGGCCCTTGACACTCGAGGACCGCCCGATCAAACGTCACAGTCTCTGTCTGTGGTGGCTTCAGGTAGAAATCCCTGAAGGTGCTCTCGTTCTGCCATCCAGCCTGCTTGAGGATGTCAGAAATTGGAACATCTCGTCTCATAGCCAACGAGGTAGACGCTGCCCTGGTCGAGTGTGGCTTGAAAACTGAAGTGTCGATGCCAGCAGACTTCATGACGACCTTGATCCATCTGGCTATGGATTGCTTGCTCGCTCTCCTGTGCGGCTTATTACAGGTGATGAACAGCTGTCTCTCATTTCCTCGTAATGTCTGTGTCCTGCGAATATACTCCTTTGTATAATGAACGACACAAAGTCTCCTATCCGTAGTGTAGGTCTGGAGTTGGAAATTCTTGCCCACATTCCCTGGTCTGCTCTGCTTTAGCAGGTCCTGGATACTAATGTCCATCGAGCCTTTTCGAATCTTAATACCATCCAGTGACAGGAAATGTAGTGTCTGTAACCGCTGTGCAGTTACCAATGCTAACAACATGCTGAGTTTATGTGTCAAATCACTTAACGTTAGTTTATGGGCCGGGCCCCGTTTGCGAAGAAATTTCAACACCTTATGTACATCCCAGGTAAAACTGTAACGAGGCCTGGGTGGCCTTAAATTAAACACTCCTTTTAGATATCTACAGATCAAGGGGTGAGTTCCAACTGTGTAGTTGCAGTCATCCAAAATAAGAAATGAAGCGAGCGCACTCCGCGCTGTGTTGAGCACACTGTACCCAGCTTTCTCTTCATAATACAAAACATTGAAGAAATCAAGAAGAACTCCCACCTTTGTATGGGTCCAAACTATATGACGTGTATCACAAAACTTTGTCCACTTGTTCACATACACGTTGTACTGACGCTTTGTAGATTCTCTCCACGAGGCGCCCAAAATGTCCACTGTGTCTGCAGCTAGGCCTTGAGCGAAGAACCGTCTGCTCCAAGCCTACAACACAGAAGAGAAAGGTTTGTTAGAGGGTGGGGGTGCCCTGTAACAGGTTGGGTTAACAAAGATCGAGAGCTTGCAATATGCATGGGTTCCTCCAGTAGCATATCATTAAGTACTGGAAACCACGCCTGAGTTGGCCAATTAGGCACTACCATAAGCCCCCTTGCATTATCCAACCTGATTTTTTGCAGACATTTAGCAATAAGGCTAAATGGTGGAAAGGCATAGAATTCTAATGACCCCCAGTCAAGCGTGAACGCATCTACTGCCCAGGCGTCAGGTTCAGGTAACCATGACACATAAGATGGGACCTGTGCATTGAGCCTGGATGCGAATAAATCTACCTCTGGGATGCCATACTTCTCCGTTAACGAATGAAAAACATTCCTGTCCAGCATCCATTCAATATTGTCATTAAATTTCCTGGACATGTAATCCGCCTCCACATTTTTTGAACCTGCTAGATGAGAGGCTGTAATCCAAATGTTGCGTTCACAACACCAATGCCAGATTTGCACTGCCATTTCATTGCATGCTGGAGATTTAACACCCCCCATGTTATTCAAGTAGGCCACTGCTGTTGTATTGTCTAGCCTCAATAACACATGTGCATCGCGCAAGTCCGAGCAAAGTGCTTTCAGCCCAAAACCGGCTGCCAACGTCTCCAAGTAATTGATTTCATTCCTGCCTGCCCTTTCTAGCTCAAAACTATTCCATCGGCCCCCTGTATGAGTAGAGAGGTCAGTAGCCCCCCAACCTTGCCCGCTTGCATCGGTCCGAATTTCTCTAGTTATCTTTCTGCAGCATAGAGGGCGGTTTACAAGAGGTGAGTTTACGATCCACCACCTTAGCTCCCGTTTAGCCTTGTCTGACAGTGCCATCTGTCTGTCAAAGTGCCCTCTATTGAATTTTAATGCTGCTATTTTCTCAGTTTCCAAGTTCCGATAATGCAGGGGCCCATATTGTGAAGCCGGGAAAGTAGCAACCAATTTTCCAATTACCCTTGCTACTTCACGAATCGATGGCCTGCCTGTACTGAGCAGCTTAGTGCACACCTCTTTGATCTCATCACTCTTCCTACTTGGAAGCTTAGCTGTCATTTTGGTGGTATTGAGAGTAAACCCCAAAAAATCTATTTCTTGTGACGGTTCGAGGACCGACTTGTCTGGGTGGATTATAAACCCCAGTTCCGACAAAATTTCTGTGGTTGCTTGTACAGCCTGATGGGTATCGAATTTTGTTTTCCCTATGATGATAGTGTCATCTAGATAGGCAAGCACCACATGTCCAGCTAATCTCAGAGAGGCAAGCACTGGCTTTAATAACTTTGTGAAAAGTCTAGGTGCAGAGGACAAACCATTCGGGAGGGCTTTGAATTGCCATAATTGCCCATCCCAAACAAATCTGAGGTAAATTCTAGACTCAGGGTGAATAGGTACAGTGTAGTATGCGTCACGTAAATCTACTGAAGCCATGTAGTATCCTTCTGAAAGAAGGGACATAACAGAATGGACATTGTCCATTTTAAAATGTTGGTAACAAACGCTTTTGTTGAGCTCAGACAAATCGAGAATCAAGCGAATGCCCCCATTTCTCTTGGGTCTAGTGAAAATTTCTGACAAAAATTCACCTGCAACATGAGAGCACCGCTCGATAACCTTTTTCTTCTCTAGGTTAGAAATTTCTTCAGTAATTTTTTCTGACTCAGATGTATTGCGTTTGTAAGCATACAAGGGCTTTTCCCTACGAGGAGGGAACTTATCCGGTTCAAATTCAAGCTTGTAACCCTTGACTGCTTGCAGCAAATTTTGATCAGATGTGTATTTACACCAGTTCTGATAAAATGGCTTCAGACGACCACCGACAATACTACATGTACCTGTAGAAATAGAGCAATTTAGAATCGAGGTACTTACCTCTTTGTGTTTTGCTGTTGGCAGTGGGTCTACTTCCTTGGCCCCGGGCCTGGCCTCCGCGGCTGCGGCTGTTGCCTTGCATCTGCCCTGGCTGCTGTTGGCGTGAACGTGTGCGGTGGTTTCCCGCGCCACTGTCTCCGCCCTAAAAAAGGGCGGCCAGACGAACCCGATCTGGGGACTGAATTCCCGCTGTGATCCCGAGGGACCCAGCCCGCTTGCTTCAGTTGTGAAGGGCGTCTCGATGGATCTCCATACCTCTTGTATGGATGGAACGGAGGCTGTTGACCTTGTCGAGACCGCATCACGCCAGCGGTGGCCTTCCTCTGATCTTCTATGTCCTTGACTTGACGACCAAGATCATCCCCGAACAAGAACTTCGTGACCTTGTTGGTATGCTTTGTGAGATGCTGGAAATTGCTGTTAAGTTCAGGTTTTATCTGGTCTTTCCTGAGGCAATTCAGGGCAAAATTTGCGTCGCACAGAAGAGCTAGCACATCTTGCTGTGTGTCGGACATAAGTCCCGGGTCCAATGTGTGCGCAAACGCATTCAGACCCTTGGTCAGCGATCTCTGGATAGTTTGCAACCGTAGATCCTTACCTCTGGCGTAGGATGGGAGGTTTTCCCAGATTGAAGCGTTTACTTTAGGAACATCCAGAAGTGGGCAATTATCGGGGCAATGATACCTTTCAGCCGCCTCTGCCAAGGATTTTTCTTCCATTTTATTACTGGTCATGTATGCGATCGTCTCCGCGATGTCCTCATCAATGGACTCGCCAACCTCGGCGGCAACTGCAAATTTAGCAGCAATTTGGGGGACCTTGTCCTGCACCACTTTTGACGAGTTAGGCTTAGCCGCAGCATCATGGTCATGGGTGCTTACATCATCATCACGATCAAAATCCATGTATTGAGAGCCGTCATCGTCGACATCGGGCTTCCCAACGTCGTAATCGATGTTGTCGAATTCGTCCAGCTCCCTGGGCCTGGTCCTGGACCTAACCGGCCCCTCATCACTGATGAGGCTAATCCCACTTTGGGTAGAGCCACCAGACGCCGGGATGGCCTGCATGACCCGCTCAAACATGGTCTCAAGTTTGTCCAGTCTAGCAAAGACTGCCTCGGTCCGTGACCCGGATCTATGAGCTTTGTCACTGCTGGGCCCGGGAGCGGGCGCCTTATCACGGCCCTTGGCCTTCTTGGGCTTTGTGATCTTATCACAGCCCGTGGCGCCGGCGGCGGAGTCGTCTAGCTCCGTAGATATATCCATGGGCATCGCGGCCGTGTCGTGGATTTTCGATGAAACGGGGGAACTTTTCCCCATCGAAACGTCCATACCCCTTGGGTAAAAAGACACTAGAGGAGGTCTATGGATAATGATATATAAAATGTCCGGTAAATAAAAACCAGAAACTAACCGATGTGGTCGCTAATAAACGATTAAAATGCGCAAATATTTGTGCGTCACAAATACAAATGGCGACGAACGATAATGGTTGCGCACGGCACGAACGGGATCTCACATGGATTCTCGAAAACGAGAATTACGTTATAAAATGGAATAATAAATGATATAAAAGGGTTCTAGTCATTATGTTAACGAATGTACATGTATTCAAGGGGAATTAACCCTTATCCTTTTGACTTACTGGATGTGATGAGAGCATAACTACTATTAGTGCTAGTCACTTATTTCCTCATGAATATTCCCGATTACAAAAATAATCAATATTTTATGGACCACTGTCGTCTGCTTTCAATGCCCATAGGAGGCGGCCATTTCTTCAACTACTCGCGGTGAAATGACGTGGCAGGCGGAGAACACAATAGCAGTATCGTAACCCGCTATTGTGTTCTCCGCCTGACACGTCATTTCACCGCGAGAAGTTGAAGAAATGACCGCCTCCTGTTGGCATTGAAAGCAGACGACAGTGGGCCATAAAATATTGATTATTTTCATTATTGGGAATATTCATGAGGAAATAATTGACTAGAAATGACAAGATTTATGCTCTTATCACATCCAGTAAGTCGAAAGGCTAGGAATTCCTTCCCCTTTAAGCAAACGGCGAGAAAGACTTGATAAAATTCGTATTCATGTGATCTTATATGACCGAGTGCTGATTGATGTGCGAAAAATGTAATGAATTTAAATGAATTTATATGACAACAAAATTATGAGTGAAGATGCAAATTTGCATACCCATTGCCATATTTAACTCATACATTTCTCATTCAAAAGGAAATATTTAAAAAAGTAAAGATGGTTTAATTCTCCTATATATAAGAGCGTTGGTCGAATCAGACGAAGTTACTAGATACCTTTATAAAAATATGTTGCACCTTTGACATTTTTTAATTATGTTATTATCATGTCTTTAGACCGTATCGTTATAAAATAGGCAGGGTTGATCATCCAAATCCTCTACTTCTTGTTCTACTTCCTTGCACACAGATGGCAAACTTTCAAAGCGCTGAGTCTGTGATGAAAAACCTGGAGTGCCCGATCTGTGTTTCCCTCCTCGAAGAGCCTAAGCAGCTTTCCTGTGGCCATACATTCTGCGAAGCATGTGTGAAGTGTCTTGTATCTGCCCAAACATCTGAAACAAGGATTTCTTGTCCGGTGTGTCGCAATACTACTGTCGTTGGGGGTCAGGGTGTTTCGAATCTGCCGACTAACTTTCCCATAAAAGCCATTGTCTCTGACGTTAACATCGGTGTGCAGAACTGCAGTAATTGTGACAGTGGGTCGGAAGCGAACTACTACTGTTCTAACTGTGAACATTACTTGTGTAAAGTCTGCCATGAAATCCATGGGAAATTGAAACCGAATGCGAGTCATGTTGTCGTCAGTGCGGATGATATAAAACGGGGTAAGGTAGTGCCCAAGAGAAAGGTTCTTTGTCAAGAGCACAAGGCTGGGGAAGGGGATGAATGCAAAGATGTATGCATCACATGTAAGAAGCTCATCTGCATAAGATGTATGTTTAAACATGACAAACAAGGTCACATGGTGACAAGTGCCGATGAGTATGAGGATTCGTTCTCCCGCGACACCGAATCTCTCCGGAAGAAGGCCGAAGCCAAAATTTCAAATGTGACGAAACATGTAAAACTCGTCGATGAAGCGAACAAAAAGGTGGCCAAGCACATTGACGCGCTCAGAAGTAAAATCGACACGACGTACAACGAGGCGATCAAAAGGTTAAAAAAAAATAAAGCAGCACTCGATAATAAGTGTCAGGCTGAGAAAGAAAAGCTATGTCGGAAGTTACAAGAAATGAATATCCAAGATGAACGTTTAGTTGAGAGACTAATAAATGCTAATTCGCTGGTTATCAACAGCGGCCAGGTACCATTAGAAGTAGATACGGTAACAATTCGAGAAGCACTATGCGATCAGTTAACGCAAGTCCTTGGTGAGGATGATCCATCAAGTGCAAGTGTGCTAGAGGTGTCAGCTTGTGCAGACAAGCTGACATATGAGCAGGATCAGGAGTTACGCCGAGCAAAGCTGGGAAAGGTACAGTACAGCGAGTGGATCCCGAACGCCAACGTAGCGCTCTCCACTGCTAATAGCATGAATTGCATGGCTGCCACACCAGACGGTAGGATGGCTGTAGGATGTTTCAAAGGGGAGCGTGGTATCGATATATACTCTGCCGACGGGCAGCTGCAGCAGACAGTACTCAAGAAAGATAACGTCCACGGGGTGTGCTTCTTGTCTGATGGCCGGTGTGCTGTACGAAGCACAGGTAATACAAACGTGGCGATACTTAATGTATCCCTGTACACACACGGATGGGAGAAGGCTGATACAAAATTTGAGACTTTAAGTTGGGATGAAGGTGGGTTTGGTAATATCACTGTAGACAGCGATGATCACATCTATGTTAGTCACAGGAAAGCCAAGAAGATTCAGGTATTCACTCCAAGAGGTGGGAGGCCGGTCAGGGAGATAGCATGTAATGGGTATGAACCACAACAGATATTTGCGATGAAATTTAGTAAAATGCTGGTCGTGCACGATTTCAATTATTCAGCACGGGTGATAAACAAGACGGGCGTTAAACAGCACTCGCGTAAGAAAAGTAAAGATTTGTTGGTGCATCCTGCCGTAAGCAAGGATGATACAATCCTCATAGCCACGGTGAACAAGAAGAAGAATAGATTAACCATCGAGCACTACACGAGTGCGCTACAACACATGGCGACTCTCGTCACTGACCACGTGATACAGAAACCAACAAATCCAAACAGGAATTGGTATTACATACAAGAGTTCAAGTCCGGGGAGATAGCCTTCTGCACTCCTGACAGACTTTACATCTTCCGTTAATCAGTAAAACTGGTCGATGGTTGAATGTTCATGACTAAACCGTCATTCTGTCGTCCAGCTGTGTAGGAATAAAAAATGCGGTTATGTTACATAAACTTAAAGGGATAGTTGAGTTTTGGTAGAGAGGGCGCTAGACTACTTTTTGTTTGTGAGGTAATGAAAAACTGAGTGTAAAATTTGAAAGAGCATAATATTTAAATAATAAAATCATCTTTGTTTGATTAAAATCGGTTCAGAGACGGCTGAAATATCCATAAATATAACAATTTGTAATAAAGCTGGGGCCCCAGGTTTATTAGAGAATTTTGAACCAGCCGTTAAAAATTCAAAAAAATGCTTCCTCTTTTCAAAAAGTTACAAAATAGGTATTTAAATAGTTGTTGGTTATTTCTCTATCTAATCACTCTTTCAACAAAGCATCACATGCACAATATTTTATTCAAAATGGTTGAAACCGATGAGTGTTTAGAGAGCGCCCTCTTACGTTTTAACGGCTCTTTTTGAATGATAACATGATCTTTACTACGTCATTTGTAATGTTGTGTTCCTTTCTAGTTATAACTATTAGTGTGTAATGTAATGATGCAGGTTTTGGTTACTAAAATTCAGTTTCACCAAAACTGTACTCTCCTTTCCAGAACTCAACTATCCCTTTAACATTTTGAAACTTTTCAAAAATATACCATATTTAATGTGTCACTCTGGCGAGTCTGTTATATTTCAAATTGATAACTAAATAGTATGTACAGAGCTAACTGTCGCCAGAATACGTGAATGATGAAAAAAAAGTATTAGTGATAACAGATATAATAATTATAATAATTATAAAATATAATAATAATAATAATAATAATAATAATAATAATAATAATGATAATAATAATAATAATAATAATAATAATAATAATAATACAAATAATAGTAGTAATAATACAATTAATAATAATAATTCATACAAATAATTATAATAAATTCACTTAATTCACCGTGTATGAATATTGAAATTAAGTAGTATTAAACTTTGTTCAAAACGAGATGAAAATAACAGGAAACGACGGTGCACAGTGGGCCAGGTGTGAGCAAAAGTGCGCCAAAATAGTGACTTGGTCATGGAAATGAAATTGCTTTTTTTCATGTTTTAAGCAAAGAAAAAAACCTGTAGAACATCTCCGAACAATATTTCTTCTCGATATTTATTTTAAGTGGGTCATTTTTCTTCACAAAGTCCAGAAATGTTGATTTTAGGGAACACATTGTGTTAAATGCAATATTGCGTTTTTTTCATGATATTTGCCAAACGGCTTGCTTAATCGACTTAAAATTTGAAATGCTCGTTTTATAATAGTTATCCTAAGTAATCATACATTTTAAAGCTAAACTGTTAGTTATGTCGGAATTTATGTTTAGTAGAATCAAACAAATAATGGGAGAAAATCGATGTTTTTTTTCATGCGCAAATATGGTCAACATTGCTGCCGATTGCTGCGCTAAAAATATCATGATTGCCTTCCTTACAATGTATGCTTTACTTTGATACCACATTTGTCTGCCACCATCTGCCACCTTATGAGTAAGAAGTGGTTTTCCAACCACATGTTCGCCCTTTTTTTTGCCGAAATCGCCCTTTTTTTGCGAAAGAGCGCGCCGTGCGCTCATACCAACGAACGTTGAGGGCGTATATCACGTAGTACTTCAATGGCTCATACACATGGCAAACTACATAAGATACAGTTGTACGCTTTTTTCTTTGTTGACACAAGTAGCATCTATAAGAAGTCCTCTGACATTTTGTCTAAGATGATGGGACAAGCATATGGATTGTATGAAAGTAGTCAATGGTAGAAGAGAGCTCAAAAATGGAAGGAAATTCACAGAAAGCGAAATTCAAGATAGCGGTGGAGAGAGATAGCAAAAGATATAAAGAGGTGGAGAAAGAGTGAGGGGAGAGAGGGGCGGAGAGAAACAAAAACAGTTTAATGACGTCAGAGAAATTTGTAAATGCTCCAATTGTGTTTCTTAGGTCCAGAAACCCCATATAAGTTCCATAAATCAGTGTAATATGAATCTGTCTATGTGTTACAATGAATATTTGCCTTGTCCAATCAGAAAACAGTATTTTGATGACCTCAGAGAAATTTGTAAATGCTCCAATTGTGTTTATTAGGTACAGAAACCCCCTATTAGTTCCACTAATCAGTGTAATATGATTTTGTCAATGTGTTACAATGAGTATTTGCCTTGTCCAATCAGAAAACAGTATTTTGATGACGTCAGAGAAATTTGAAAATGCTCCAACTGTGTTTCTTAGGTCCAGAAACCCCTTATAAGTTGCACTAATCAGTGTAATCTGAACCTGTATATGTGTTACAATGAATATTTGCCTTGTCCAATCAGAGAACAGTATTTTGATGACGTCACACGGATTTGAAAATACTCCCATCGAATTCTATGGGTCTGAAAACCCTTAGTTCCTTTAAACTGGAACTTCATTTTAACCTTCTTCAATGAGTAATTAATTTTGGCACACTTTGAAACGGTTCTGGCCCACTGTGCGGTGTCTTAAGCAGTAGCGTCGCATGGTCTGACTAATTGGGGACGTGTAAATAATGGGGAACATATTTATGAGATTTTTCTTTATTTTTCAGAATTTGTGTAATATTCGTAAAAGTCCTTGTATTTGATAACATGTTTACCCATGCACTTGCTACCCAATCAGTAGATGTAAGTTATCAATACGTATCTGCTTAGAAAACCGAAGACTTTAGACCGAAGACTTTAGACAAGTGTTACATTTATATTGAAGCATGAATGTTACTGTACAAATAGTTATTTTACAAAGAAAAATATTGAAGTAAATAGCCGACCATTATAACGATTTGGGCCTAGCTGTCCAACTTGTGTATACATTATGTACTTGTGGGAAAAAAAAGATACATAATGATTTATAATGATTGCAAAAGCAGTGGCGTACCTACGGGGACACAGGGGGATTTTTGTCCCCAATAATTAGAAACACAAGTACAAATCATAAAGGTGTGGGCATACAGACAGTATACACACCTAACGATTTGAACAAAGCTGCCCTGCTACGCGGAAAATTGTTACATAATGATTTATAATGATTTCCAAAAGCAGTGGCGTAGCTATGGGGGGCACAGGGGAATGTGTGCCCCGAATAATTTGATAAAACAAATACAAATCATAAAGATGATATACAAGTAAAGAAAAACATTGGGAGTATCATACAACAATTTGCGTGTCCTATCCCCCCCACCCCCCACCCCCACCCCCCACCTGACCGGCCGCGCTACGCCACTATTCAAGGATATCAATGTTTGAAGAGTTTACTTGGAAACGTGGGTTGCTTATGCATGATTATTTACATGACCGATGTTATCTTTCTCATCCTATCTGTTTTCTGTTACATTTCATGCTAAAATTCATGCGCGCGTTAATATGGGTAGCTTTATCAGACCCGTAGCCAGGGTGTGCGTTGGGTGCTTACGCATCCCCCCCCCCCCCCCCCCCAACAAAAAAAAAAAAAAAAAAGAAAAGAAAAAATTCCACTTTGTGTTGGTTTCGGCCATCTTATCCATTGGTATCGGGCAAGGGTTGGTCCCGAATTACACAACTAAAGCAGTGGTCTCGATCTCGGCCTCTAAAATTGTTGGCGACAGACAGCTCCCCCCGCTTGTAACACGACTCAACCATTGGTCTCGGTCTCGGCCACGATCGGTCTCGTTCCCGTTTTGTTAAATCACGCGCCCCGGGTAACCCCCCCCCCCCCCCCCCCCCCCGCCCTGAAAATCCTGGCTACGGGCCAGCTAAAATTGTATAGTTTCGATCATACTTTCTACTAGCACGTGACAATTATTTACTACAACATTTTATACGGAAATTGATACATTTTTATTATGTTATATGTTGAATGTGATATTGTATTATGTATAAAGTTTTGAAAAAATTCACCGATAACAAATATATTATTGCAATATGCGTGCCTTAATCCCCATTAAAGAATATTGTATAACTCTTATACGAATGTAAATAAGTGACGAAACTGCCTTAAAACCGGTCATTCTATGAATGAAATGGAAACAAGAAAAACGTCGATCATTTGTCTTCAAACAAATTAACTATTCTTCCAATTTGATATGCAAAATAGCCTTAGTGTAGACTGTAAATATAATTCACACTTGGCAAACACAAGCATACATATAACAGACAAACGGACTGATCAGGAGTGGGATATAGCCAGAATTAACCATGGCCAGAGGGCAGTTGATAATTTGTATTCTAGTTGTAATTATGTAAATAATCGTAATAGTACTTGATATTTGATAGCATTTTTAACCCATGCACTTATTACCCAATCAATAGCTAATGTTAGCTATCTATAAAGTTTTGCTTAGAAGACCGAAGTATTTAGAAGATTATATCATCAATTAATGTATATAGTGCTTGATTTAAATTCAAGCATGAGTAATTGTTCCTTTTGTGATTCGTGTAATTTACATCTACTAACAAAAATGTCTTATTTGTTGACATATGAATGAAACATGCGCTTTATTAAATGTTTGAGAAATGTTAAATCAATGGCTTGATAAATGTAATGACTAACAGAAAGTAATCATGACATAACGTGATGTTACAATGTCCGTGTATATGAGAAAGGTAACCAAAAATACTTGTTATCGTAAAGTATGCATGTAGAAATGTTTTTTTTAAAGGGAGTTTGACTGTAGAAAATTTAAAAGAAGGACGTATTGTCGAAGTTTACTGCTTTGATAATTCGAATCATGAGTTTAGATATCTATTTCATACTAATACTCATTTCAAACTTTCAACATGTTTAACGTGTCACATATTGGATTTAAACCAAAAATCATAAATCATCAACGAGAAAATGAACGGTCTTTAACAAATCCATTGCGTTACTAAAGCACTACTTTGTACAAAGTCTATAGGGATTTCAGAATCTCGAAGGGAATGGGCTAATCCGGGGGAGAATTTCTTATTGTCTTCATAGTATTTGCTCGCTACAAAAATATTTATGACAATGAAAGATAATTATGCCAAATATTCACGAAAATATATATTTTGATAAAATCTTTATCAAGTAAAACAAATTTGGTACATTCGTACGTGCCCACGCACTGCATACACGTGAGAAGAAAGTAATTTACCTTCTTTACCTAGCAATTCCCAGTAGATCAATTGACCTAACAAACAAGATTCCTTTTGCAAAAAAAAAAGAAAGAAAAGAGACCAGTTTGCACGGGCCAGTTTGAACCTATGGAAGAATGATGTTATGCTTAGCGAGCGGAGCCCCTGTAAATATATGCTATATCGATGGGTTTATTTCAAATCGCAAATCAAATACGATGACTATACTGATTGTTGACGTCTACATTCCAAAACAACATAGATTTGTTTTTGTGTAAGTACCAATAATTTATGATGGAAATATGAATTCATGTTATAATTAAATAGTAACGTTTGTGTTGCATGTTATCAATTGATTTATAATTTAAGTATAAGTTTTATATTTCGATAATAATGACAATGACGAAACAGAAACTCGGTAGATCTTTAGTTATTACGTGCATTGTATGTACCAAATGAATAATGTAAATATGAATACAGATTTTCTACATAATGATTATTGTTAGCAATGTGGACTAAATAACGATATCATAATAATTACTAAATTAAGATATTTACAGGAAACATCGATGTATACACTTATAAAATAATGCATTATATTAAATATAAATACATTATTATGTGTCATATAATCGTGCCATGCGTACTTAGCATACTCTCATTTAAACAACTATCAGTTCAAATTGCGATGAGAAAATAAATTACTTGATCGAATATGACATAGATTTAACTGTTTTAAAGTTGTTCATGTTTTTGTGTGTATTAAGGTACTAAAAAGGGTGAATAGTCTGTTAAATTCTGAGCACGATCGGTCAAGACAAAATAAAAGTATGGCTCTATGAAATAGTCATAGTCATAGTTGTAGAAAACTCCCAATACGTTATGTGCAAAAAATTTCAATATTTTTCCATTTTCTTAAAATATATGTTTACCCTGCCTCTGAGTTCGGCATATGATTTTTAGAACACATTTATACACAACAAATCATGAGTTTGGAGAATATAAACGTGTTACTATGAAGAAAACTTAGCATATTGGACAATATTGGATAACTTATCAGAGTGCGTTGCTAATTTGAGTCCCCCATAGAAATAAACGGATCATCTTCAAAGAGCCATAGTGTTCCTGTTTTTTGCCCGATTATGCTCTTACTTCTAGAGATTATTCATCCAAATGTCTAAGAGCAATATATGCAACCAACGATTTGCTTGCGTTTCATTGTCCTTTGATATACAGGGTGGCCCCCAAAAAACGGAACGGGGTACTTGCCATAATAAAGAAACATGATGACTTGATTCACGGGATAGGGCTTCTTTTACAAAGGAAAGTGATACCAAGAACAGCAATTTTGGTCGAGTAGTTTTGCCTGATAAATCGCACTTCCTGCCCGTCATAGCATCGAACAACTATGCCCCTTCTCTTGGCACACAGCTGAATGCACACTAACAATGGCGCACGTATTTTTCGCTGTTCGATGCTATGACGGGCAGTAAATGCGATTTATCAGGCACTGACTTGGTAAAAATTGACAAAAAATGAGAACCTGACATGGTCTCACTTAATAAGACATCGTAAGTCAAAAACTACTCGATCAAAATTACTGTTCTTGGTATCAATTTTCTTTGTAAGAGATGCCCTATGCCATGAACCTAGTCAGCATGTGACTATATTATGGCAAGTAACCCGTTCTGTTTTTTGTTTTTTTTTGTTGGGGGGGGGGGGGGGCACCCTGTATACGGCCAAAAAGGGGGTGTGTGCGATGTGACCCTCTTGAGGTATTGTGTGTGTGTGCGTGTGGGGGGGGGGGGGGAACTATCTACAGGTTAAAGGGATAGTACAGTTTTGGTTAAACTGAATGTCAGTAACCAAAACTTGGTTAACAACATTATAAACTATCATTTATAATTCCACCATGCCCGAAAGGGTAGAAATACTCACAAACGGCTAAGTTAAAATGCTGTTATCATTCAAAATGCCACCGTTAGAACACAAGATGGCGCTCTCTAAAAACATATTGGTTTCAACCATTTGTTAATTTAAAAATTGTGAATGTGATGTTTTGTAATAATAATGATGCAATAGATAGATAGTTAAGAACTATATACAAAACTTTTTGGAATATTTTCGAGAAAAAAAATATAGGCATTATTTAGTTTTTTATTTAAAAATTTGGGTCCCACATGTCTCCGAATTGTATTAATTCATTGATATTTCAGCTGTTTCTGAACAGATTTTGATAAAATAAATTTTGTTTCATTATTAAAGGCATGTGGTCTTCTTATTACCTCACGAACTAATTATTTCTTGACGCGTCCTCTAAACCAAAACTGTCCTACGCCTTTAAACTTAATCCCTTTTAATGTTCAGTATTAATTTATCGGGATAGTAATGTATTCTTATCGTACACATGTTACAAAGGCCAAACTATTCAACATACGTCTGAACAGAGCTGGAGGAGGGAGGGGGAGCAATGTGACTCAACGAGGTAACTATAAGCTGTTTCGCTGGGGGGGGGGGGGGGGGAGGGGGGGGGGGGAGGGAGGGGGGGGGGGTCCCCACAGGTATACTATAATCAATTCACACTCTGCCCTCTACGCGGTTTTTTATTAGGGTTACACACAGGCAAATGACACAAATGAATCACTAGATATATGTTGTGTACGCATTTTAATGTAATACAAATAATAGTGCACAAAATATTACATTTTGCATTTGAAAACGTGCTTTGAAATAAATATTGCTGGAAAAAATATTAATACCAGCGAAGTGGAGGAATATACAAATATACAATGACACTCGAGGATCTAGCTAAAACTATTCGCATCGAAGGAACATCAAATAGTACTGTTCTCCCGAGGGCCATCGGCCCGAGGGAGAATGGTACTATTGTTGTTCCTGAGTGCGAATAGTTTTAGCTTGTTCCGAGAATGAGTCATTGTATATTTGTTTTATATCCCTTCCACCTGTATCGTTCTAATCAAATTAAAGTATAATATAAAGAAAAACAAACCATTAGTATTATTAATATAAAGGAAAACAAACCATTGATCATGGCACCATCATTTACTGTGTTCTGTTTGTGACACTGGCCCCCTATGCGTAATATTCATAGCGCAGAGCGCGTATTGCGCTATCTTTCCATTCATGAGTACGCGCATTAACAACTATTGCGCGCCCAAATTCAAAACACGCGCAACAATGTGAATAATTAACCTGCTTTACATAAACATGTATAATTGAATGGGGAAATACATTACACATACACACGGTGTGCCAGTGCAGTGACCGCTGCAATTTAATTGTCGAATGACGAATTACTGTCACGGCCACTGAAGATGAACGATGCAAATTGTGCCCCATTTTCGGAAGTTTTACATTTGAATACCGCCATGTAATACATTAAATGCATCTCTAGAATATTCTTTGGAACTTATTGATATTCACGGGTACCAATATTCTGTATTTTTTGTTTAATTACTCTCTAGAAAAGCTGGTCGAGCATCTATCGCAAGCTAAAACAAGACATCCGCTCGCTGAGAGAGGTTATAACACGCATCTCTACACCTGAGCGGGCAACAAATCTATGATCTTGCTTTGTTTGTTTTGTTTTTATTTATTTTGTCTGGGGGAGGGGGGGCATAGTACCTTTTTCCCCGGGGAAAATGTGAACTATGCGTGACGTCACAATACAAAGGGTACTATTTACCTGTACTATTCACCGGGAAACGTCTTTTCTAGTCAAAACTATTCTTTTTCTTGTTGTGTACACTCCTAATGCAACAATCTTACGAGAAGGGATATAAAAGCCAATATCGATTCCAGGAGCCATTGCAATATAAATATGATGGTTGAGTATTCAGTTTTGTCCTCATGTACGCCCTAAAAGATTACGACAAGACAAAGTTCATTTTCATGACAGGTTACTCCAATCTTTAAGACCATTTGAAATTTTTCCCAGAAAAAAAAGGTATCATATACTGTAGCATAATGACAACTTTAACGCTATCATTCAAACTTATATTTTTACAACTAATAGTTATAATTCTCCCACGGTTGAAAGGTGAAAACATTGACCTATTCAAGACGGAACCTACTAAAAACTGCGATCGGTTAGGGCGAACATTTCATACGGAACCTGGTCTAGCAGGTTATTCATCTATGAGAAATTAATATCTGGTAGACGATATTTTAACAGTTGTTGTAACTTTGTAAGAAGGCTGCTTTTCATTCAATTAGCATCCGCTTACACACGTTTACACATTAATTCCAGTGGAATATATGTATTGATTTTCAGCTGCTTCTGACCAATTTTGATCAATAAATGATGTTTTAATTATCTGTTTGTTTAACATGTAACCTAGTTGTTAATTGCCTCTCATACCCAAACACTTCGGGGTATCATTACACCCTTCGACCAATGCTCACTATTAACAAACAAAACAGATTGGGAAAGATTATTAAAGATTACTCAGACTTTTCAATCATTGTTCGTTCCATTGCCGTTACTAGTGAGCTTGAAAAGTTGCATTGAGCATGGTATAAACATCAGAATACGTCATTATGCCGTTATGAATATATCAATAAATAAATACACTAACTTGATTATGATTAACATCTAATGTTTGTATTTTATTTTGGAATTTATATTTATTTTAATATAATAGTGTTTGATTAGGAAATATATATTTTTAAATTGTTCACTTATTAAATTATGATAAACCAGCAAACTATTAAGTGAAGTAATTTGATGATACTTAACTTTCTTGATAATCTAAAAAATAAAGAAGAGATTGATTATGTATTAAATTTTAGAGTATTATTACTATAAATATGCTTTATTAATATACTTACATAAAGAGCTTAACATAAGTATTGTTTATAAGGAATAATATTAATTATAAATAAATATTTGTTACGCACGAAAAGCATATATATTGGTCTAGCTAATGCGACTAAGATTGTTTTGAGTATAAAATACTCAAACAAAAAGTAATATTTTGTACACAAGATATATAAGTTTTAGTTTTATATGATTTGCTTTAAATAAACTGGTATGGTGTTTATGCTAATATTTGTAAAGGAATAGCAGTATGTTTAATTTATTATATGTTAGTTAAAATGAAATACACGTAAGTTAAAGTACATTAGTAAGATTGGTAGTAATACGTGTTTATGTGATTTGTGTTTAATTGTATTTTTAAAATATATGTTCACATATTATATAGCATTCTATGTCAATGCATGAGTTCACAAAGATTTTACTATTTTGGACCAATAAAATGATTAAAAAAATTGAAATGAATATCAAGTTCATCTTCGGGTGCATATTCTACCACCGAAATCCCCGTGACTCAACGAGGCCTGTGTCATAATAATAAGACCGCCCCCCCCCCCCCCCCCCCCCCAACCCGGCCCTCGCGTTCAGTGCATCTGGGTAGGGAATTATTGAATGACCTGTACACATGATGACTTTATAATAACCGGCCCCATGAAATGTGTCATCAAGACTGTATTTGCTCTGGAGATAAATATTAGTTATTATATGCAAACAAGGGCATCTTATTACTGGGTATAAAGTGCAGTAAATATACAACTAAGAACATGATTTTACTACCAACGATCACCAGCAAATGCGTTATCTAGACTTGTTTTAGTTGCACAAAAAAGTCAGAAAATCATATTTTATATCACAGATCCATACATGGGCGTGCGAGGAAATGTAGCCGAGGGTGCAAATTGTTGCCCTGTTATGATTTTCACCTTGATGATTTTGGCTGTTAACTTCTACCGTTTCTCGAACCGTCTATGAAGCGATATTAACAGGAATATAATGATTTGAGTGTAAACCTGTACGATATGTGTTTAATCCTAAGGGAGCAGCGGCCCCTAGTCCCCCGATATATATATATATATATATATGGCGCACACCTTAACATTGCGCGTTTATCAATGCATAATGTAAAACGTTTGGCAGATTGTGGGGGCGTTAGTTTGCTTGTACTATCGTACGTTTACTTGTATACGAAGTGCAATTAGTCCACAAACTCACACAGTTTTGTTATAATTGACGGTTTGATTTATAAACGCTCTTTTTGAATCCATCGTGGGTGACGGATTGAGAATCGAAGGTAAGTTTCATGTGAAGGGTGCAATGAAATTATTATTCTTGTGTTGAAATTGTGTTTGAATATTGGTCATTTTGGAATGCCTCTCGAGCAATCAAGTTACATTTCTTGGAGTGGGTTGCTTGGCATGTGTCGATTGTATGCGTATACCGAAGGTCTACCATGATTTTGAATGAAGCGTAATTTGAACATGATTTGTCGGAAATCAAGGGAGTTTTACACTCGTATTATATTCAACTTAATTCAAACTTGTTTTCTTTTGGCTTGGTGTTTATGGAGAATGGTATATAAGCGAATCTTAAATGCTAACGTCGCTCTTTATTCTTGGTCTTTTCCTTCTATTTTCTGCCTTGTCAAATAACTGTCCTGTGTGTTTTTTTCTCTGTGTGTTTTTACGTGTGTGTGTTGTTTATATGTATGTGCGTGGGTGTGGGTGTGTGTACGTTTGTGTGCATGGGTGGGTGTGTGTTTGTGTGAGTTTTATTTCTTCATACATACCTCCAGTGGTGTTTAACATCACCATCTCAGAGGTCTTAATGCGCAAACACGCGTTAGTACTTATAATGGAAATAAGAAATTATAAAAAGGGTTCTAGTAACTACGTTTATTAACGTAAATAAGCAAACGCCGAAAACAGGGCTTGATAAAATGCGAAGATACAAATATGCTAACCCATTGCCATATTCAAACAACCAGGCATAAAAGATCAATATAGATGCAAGCGAGTTTTATTCGATTCAGACAAAGTTACTAGATTACTTAATAAAAAAACATGTTGCACCTTTGACATTTTGAAATT
The DNA here is from genome assembly GCA_037951105.1 of Echinarachnius parma. NCBI lineage: Eukaryota > Metazoa > Echinodermata > Echinoidea > Clypeasteroida > Echinarachniidae > Echinarachnius > Echinarachnius parma. The sequence goes on along the minus strand of JBAMJV010001588.1, from coordinate 44,916 downwards.
ATGTTATCATCATGTCTTTAGACCGTATCGTGATAAAATAGGCAGGGTGGTAATCCAAATCCTCCTTGTCCCACTACTTTTCTCGCAGATGGCAAACTTTCAAGGCGCTGTGATGAGAAACCTGGAGTGCCCGATCTGTTATTCCCTCCTCAAAGAGCCTAAGTGTGGGTGTGTGTACGTTTGTGTGCATGGGTGGGTGTGTGTTTGTGTGAGTTTTATTTCTTCATACATACCTCCAGTGGTGTTTAACATCACCATCTCAGAGGTCTTAATGCGCAAACACGCGTTAGTACTTATAATGGAAATAAGAAATTATAAAAAGGGTTCTAGTAACTACGTTTATTAACGTAAATAAGCAAACGCCGAAAACAGGGCTTGATAAAATGCGAAGATACAAATATGCTAACCCATTGCCATATTCAAACAACCAGGCATAAAAGATCAATATAGATGCAAGCGAGTTTTATTCGATTCAGACAAAGTTACTAGATTACTTAATAAAAAAACATGTTGCACCTTTGACATTTTGAAATTATGTTATCATCATGTCTTTAGACCGTATCGTGATAAAATAGGCAGGGTGGTAATCCAAATCCTCCTTGTCCCACTACTTTTCTCGCAGATGGCAAACTTTCAAGGCGCTGTGATGAGAAACCTGGAGTGCCCGATCTGTTATTCCCTCCTCAAAGAGCCTAAGCAGCTTTCTTGTGGCCACACCTTCTGCGAAGCATGTTTGAAGTCTCTCCTTTCTGCACAAACAACTGAAACAATGCACGCTTCTATTTCTTGTCCAGTCTGTCGCCATGCTACTGTCATTGGGGGGCAAGGTGTTTCGAGTCTGCCGACTAACTTTCCCATAAAAAGCATTGTCTGTGACGTTAAAATCGGTGCGCAGGACTGCAGTAATTGTGACAGTGGGTCGGAAGCGGACTACTACTGTTCTAATTGTGAACATTACTTCTGTAAAGTCTGTCATGAGATCCATGGGAAATTAAAACCGAATGCGAGTCATGTTGTCGTCAGTGCGGATGATGTAAAACGGGGTAAGGTAGTGCCCAAGAGAAAGATCCTCTGTCAAGAGCACAAGGCCGGGGAAGGAGATGAATGCAAAGATGTATGCATCACGTGTAAGAAGCTCATCTGCATACGATGTATGTTTACACATGACAAACAAGGTCACATGGTGACAAGTGCCGATGAGTATAAAGAATCGTTCTCCCGCGACACCGAATCTCTCCGGAAGAAGGCCGAAGCCAAAATTTCAAATGTGATGAAACGTGTAAAACTCGTCGATGCAGCGAAAGGCAAGGTAGTCAAGCACATTGACGCACTCAGTAGTAAAATTGAAACGACGTACAACGAGGCGATCAAAAGGTTAAAACAAGATAAAGCAGCACTCAATAGGAAGTGTAAGGCTGAGAAAGAAAAGCTATGTCGGGAGTTACAAGAAATGAATATCCAAGATGAACGTTTAGTCGAGAGACTAATAAATGCTAATTCACTGGTTATCAACAGCGGCCAGTCTCCATTGGAAGTAGATACGATAACAATTCGAGAAGCGCTTCGCGATCAGTTAACACAAGTCCTTGGTGAGGATGATCCATCAAGTGCAAGTGTGCTAGAGGTGTCAGGTCGTGTAGACAAGCTGACATATGAACATGATCAGGTGTTAAGCAGAGCAAAGCTGGGAAAGGTGCAGTACAGCGAGTGGATCCCGAAAGCCAATGTAGCCTTCTCTACAGCTGATACCATGAGTTGCATGGCTGCCACACCAGACGGTAGGATGGCTGTAGGATGTATCAAAGGAGAGCGTGGTATCGAGATATACTCTGCTGACGGGCAGCTGCAGCAGAAAGTGCTCAAGGGGGTAACCGTCCAAGGTATAGCCTTCTTGTCTGATGGCCGGTGTGCTGTACGCAGCACGGGTTATACTACCGAGGTAATACTCGATGTATTCCTGTACACACACGGATGGGAGAAGGGTAATGCGAAGTTTGATACTCTGAGTTGGGATGAAGGTGGGCATGGTGATATCACTGTAGACGGCGACGATCAAATCTATGTCAGTCACAGGAAAACCAAGAAGATCCAGGTATTCACTCCAAGAGGTGGGAGGCCGGTTAGGGAGATAATTTGTGATGAATATGACCCTTCACAGACCTTTGCGATGAAATTAAGTAAAATGCTGGTCGTGCACGATTTCGGTTGTTCAGCACGGGTAATAAACCAGACGGGCGTTAAACAGCACTCGCTTACCAAAAGTAGAGGTTTGTCCGTGTCTCCTGCCGTATGCAAGGACGATACAATCCTCATAGCCACGGTGAACAAGGAGCAGGACAGAGTCACCATCGAGCGATACACGAGTGCGCTGCAACACATGGCGACTCTCATCACTGATCACGTGATAGAGAAACCAAAAGATCCAGACAGGAATTGGTATTACATTCAAGAGTTCAAATCCGAGGAGATAGCCTTCTGCACTCCTGGCAGACTTTATATCTTTCGTAAATCAGTAAAACTGGTCGATAGTTGAATGCTTGTGACTATACCGTCATTCTTTGCTTCAGTAGGGATGCACTTATGTTACATTAACTTAAAATGTTGTAACTTTTCAGAAATATACCATGATGAATGCATCACCCGTTAGAGTCTGTTATATTTCAAATTGATCCGACTGATTGGGAACGCGTAATTAATGGGGGACATACTTATGAGTTTTTCCTTTTTTCTGAATTTTGATTTGTGTTGTTTTATCCCAATTACTGGAGGGCACGGACCCTTCGCCCCCCCCCCCCCCCCCCCAGCTACTGGGGGGGGGGGGGGGAGCAGTAGCTGCGCAATATAGGTACTGGGTGACATTGGGATAGTTCACTTTTCTACCCCAATATAAAATTGGTATTTTACAAAGAAAAATTTTATGAATTGAATTATAGTTATGCATATTGGTAAAAGTCCTTGTATTTGATAACCTATTTACCCATGAGAGTCAATATAAAGGGCCTAAATTGTCGATCCCAGCAGAATCTTCTTACATGTTTGCTTAGAATACCTTCTGCTTTCTATACATGTTTGCTTAGAAGACTAAGTATCGTATCAAGAAGATTATATCATCATTTAATGTACATAAGTGTTGAATTTATATTGAAGCACGCATGTTACTGTACAAAATAGTTATTTTAGAAAGAAAAATGATAAAGTGAATGATCTGCCTTTATAACGATTTGAACCAAGCTGCCCTGCTACTTAATACCATTATGCGCATGCGAAATTATTTAAAAAGCAAAGGCGTAGCTACGGGGGCACAGGGGGATGTGTTTATTTTTATTTATTTTATTTATTTATTTATTCTCCACTCATGGGATGGATTGCCCTTGTCAGCTACAAGCTGTTTTTCAAAGGGGTCCAAAAGGGGTACTTTAACTTGTAAAATTAGCATTATAATATCATATTTACATTAGTACATATAATGTCAATTATCCGCTACAATTGTATACGAAAATGTTTATATTTTGAATATGTTATATTTTGAATGTGATATTGTACATATGTACAGTATAACAATTTTTGAACAACGCACCGATAAAAAAAATACACAAGTGTAATATGCATGCCTTTGCCCCATGACAGAATATTGTATAACTCTTATGTAAATGTAAAATAGTGACAAAACTGCTTTACAAATTGATATTTTATGAATGAAATAAATGAAAATATACCATCATTTGTCTTCAAACAAATTGACTATTCGTCCAATGTAAAATACGAAATGGACTTGATGTAGACGCACTGTAAATATAATTCACACTTGGCAAACATAACAGACGGACGGACTGATCAAGGGTGGGATATAGCCAGATTTAAACATGGCAAGAGGGCAGTTGGTATTTGTATTCTAGTTGTTATCATGTAAATATTCGTAATAGTCCTTGTATTTGATAGCATTTTTAACCCATGCACTTGTTACCCAATCAATAGATGTTAGATATGTATACAGTTTTGCTTAGAAGACCGAAGTACTTATAATATTATATCATCAATTAATGTAAATAAGTGTTTGATTTATATTCAAGCATAAGTAATTGTTTATTTTAAGATTCATGTAATTTTAATGTAAAATCTACTAAGTAAACAAAAATGTATTAGGGTGTTTGTTGACATATAAATGACACATACGCTTTATTCAATATTTGTAACAAAAAAAACGTTTTAGTAATCATAATATCATGTGATATTACAGTGTTCGTGTATGTCAGAAAGGTAACCAAGATTTGTTTAAATTGTTGTATAGTATGCATGTAGATATGGAGAGTTTGACTGTGACAACAAAAAAGAGCGTATTGGCGAAATTCACTACTTTGATACATCAAATAATGAGTTTAAACTTTTAAACTATTTCACATTTTCAAACTTTTAAATTGTTCAAAACATAAATCATCAATAAGACAAATTGAACGATCTTTAAAAATCAGTCACCAAAGCACTACTTTGTTAAAGTCTATGGGGATTCTAGAATCTCGAAGGGAATGGGTTTATTTCTTATTTTCTTTACAATATTTGCTCGCTACAAAAAATTGTTATGACAATTAAAGATAAGATTATGCAAAATATTCACGAAAATATGTTTTCATAAAATCTATGCAAATAAAGTCTATATCGATGTTATTCTTTTAAATCGCAAATCAAATACATATAGTCATTTACATTGTTCAAATTGTGTTGGTATGCTGAGGCTGTACTACTTAACACGGTAGCAAATTGTTTTAAGTAGAGTAATATCTTGTTAATAATCCACATTACTATACTGATTATATTATACTTAGATATAAGTTAATGTAATATTTATAATTAACATTGTCGTAGGTAATACATTGATTTGTTATTACAAAATATTACGGTTTGATATTTCGATAATAATGAAGTAATTATTAAAGCAATTGCAAAATAAAAATTATGAAACAATCTCAGTAGATCTTTAGTTATTACTTGTATTGTAATTAGTAAATAAATGATATCAATATAAAGATATACATTTTCTACAAATGAGTATTGTTAGCAATGCGGACTAAATTACGCTGTTATTATAATTACTTAATTAGTATATCAACAGGAAACATCGATGTATACACTAATACAATAATGCATTAGATTATATATGTCATATAATCGTGCCATGCGTACTGTACATACTATTTGATGTACACGTAAGATCGTACAATCATTTAAACAAATGTCAGTTCAAATTGCGATGAGAAAATAAATTACTAAATCGAATATGATAACATAGATTTAACTGTATTCATGTTTTGATGTTGTTCATGTTTATTTGAGTATTCAGGCTCTAAACTTGATGAATAATCTCTGAACATGTGAGCACGATCTCTAAAGAAAAAAATTAACTATGGCTCTTTGAAAATAGCCATTAATTTATAGATGTGACTCAAATTGGCAACACACTCTTGCAAAGTTGTGGACAACTCGCATACGTTATGTGCACAAAATTGCAATATTTTTCCATTTTCTCAAAATATATGTTTACCCTACCTCTTTGTTCGACTCATGTATGTGTAGAACACATTTAGGAGTTTGGAGAATGGAAAAGTGTTACTATGAAGAAAGCTAAGCATATTGGAAAATATTGAAAAATATTGGAAAACTGATTAGAGTGCATTGTTATTTTGAGTCCGCTATAAAAACAAAAACAAATAAACGGGTCCTCTTCAAAGAGCCATAGTTTTCCTGTTTTTCGTCCGATTATACTCTTACTTCTAGAGATTATTCCTCCAAATGTCTAAGAGCATATGCAACCAACAATTTGCTTGAGTTGTATTGTCCTTTAATATATACGGCCAAAAAGTGGGTGAGTGCAATGTGACTCTCAAGAGGTATCACGGAGAGTCTTTTGTGGGGGGAAATCTCAACAGGTTTAGGGATAGTACAGTTTTGGTCAAACTGAATGTGAGTAACCAAAACTTGCTTTAATAACAACATTACAGACTATAAGTTATAATTACAATATGCCCGAAAGGTAGAAATACTTACAAACGGCTACGTTTAAATGCTGTTATCATTCAAAATGCCACCGTTAGAACACAAGATGGCGCTCTCTAAAAAAATTTGTTATAACAAATTGTAAATGAGATGTTTTCTTTTAAAGAATTACTCAATAGAGAGGTCATTATAAACAACTATAAACGAACCTCTTTGGTATACTTTCTAAAAATAAAAATAAAGTTATACATGTTATACATGTAAATATGTATCACGTGGATGTCAATCTTTATTTTTTACCGATTTATAAGTGAAAAATAATTTTGCAGTACACATGTGTTTATGTGTAAGTTTGAATAGTAATGGTATCTCTTAAGAATTCAGTATTATTTTAAAGTGAAACGACAGGCTGGAATTTTCTGCTTACTAAAGAACTGATAATTGCATAATTCCTGACACTTCTAATCTTATACTTTCCTCTTAACTGTATATTACTTATAATGGAAATAATCAACTGTTTTGACTGACCACTGGAGGCTGCCATGTTTTCCAACGGTACCACATGAAACGTTACATTACCACATCTGGCAACCTCCAGTATTTAATCAAAACAGATAATAACGGTTTAAACAACATGGATTATTTTCCATTAGTAGTCATCCCAAGAGGAAATAATATTTCGTATATTATACGGGAAATATGCACTTATCAGTAACAGTTTATTGGAAATGCCAACGTTTTGTCTCCCCTTTCAGTGATAAGCGCATATAATACTAGGGATGATATATTGTTATTGCCCGCTATATAAAAACTGAATTATGTTCACAACAGACAATTAAGATCTAAAATTACAAATAACTTGTATAACATCTCAATACTGAGACATCTAACATTTAAATTGTTTAATTTAAACGTCAACAGAGATAAAACGCTAAAAATAAACAACACTAAATGAAAACAATTATTGCAAACACGTCAAACAAACTATAATATACAAATAAAATGTTTTAAAACCAAAGAGCAGTAATGGGAAAGTTACGGAAATCAACTCCTTTTTTCCAAACTTTTTGATTAACATAGTTGAAATTGTTTCAAAGAAGGTTTATATGGAAACATCTCACTCATAACTGCGTAAAATGCAAAAATATAAGGAACGTTACACGCGCGCCGCTGATATTGGGCCAAATTGCACAGCTTGTTTCGCTTGTGTTCGCTGGGTTCCCACTCGAATTCGTGACGTGCTTTGCACAAATGAATTGTGGAGGATACAAAGGTGAAAGACCGTTGCATGTTATTGCTCAAATTGTTATTTTAAAGTCGTTTTTGTCCAACTGTTTTCATTTATAGATCATTCATTAATTATATTCTTTCACATGGTCGAAGATTAAAGCAAATGATTAATTTTGCGTCTGGGACGTTTCCCATTACTGCTAATTGTAGTGAGCACTGATTAAATACCTTTATTTACAAGTCAATACACAAATACAGCTATCTTATAAGTATATATATACAAAATGAAAATGCTTACGTTTTTTGTAAGATGGTTCAATAAAAGTATAAAATACGGTACTACACTTGTGTAATAAATAATTAAATCAATTAAATCAATGTGACCATCAACAGCTACTGCGAAATACTCAGTTACTGGTAGTGCTTAACATACCTCAAAATTGGTGTTTTCTTCAAAACATTAAAACAGTTTTCCAATTAAAACATTTAATCGCACGTTTCACATACGGATCCAACTGTATTTCGATAACTATTTTAGAAAATTGAGATTAATTATATTTTTCAAAGTCGAAAGTTTAAGGTTGAAATTTTAATCACTCAACAAACATATAGGGTACGAATTGGAGTACAGCACATTTGAAGTGTAACAATAAATAACATAATTTTTAAAAAGCTGCATAACTTTGTGTGATCACGCGCACTTTCCTTAGAAAAGTCGATTTAATTATCCTTGGGTTAGTGCCCAGTTTATATAGCTTCTAACTATTCGAGCAATGAAAACGGTTTTATGGGAACGTCCCACATTCAAGGGTCTTTGTGGCTCGATGGTTGAGCACCGGTCTAGCAATCCGGACGATTCCTGGCGAAGCCTATTTTTCTTTGCTCATTTTCAATCAATATATAAAATATTTACCTTTTGAAAATTCTTTCATTCACATTTATATATAAGTTTTCTCGGCCAATTTCGAAAACTTTTCATTCGTATTGATAACCAGTTCATTCAAATTCGCAAAATTAAGCTGAAGGCTTACAACTGTCGTTCAAAATTGTATTTCCTATATTCTTTAGCTCTTCGCTCAAGTGATTTAGCACTTATAGCATTCAATTTAGAAAGCACAATATTAGTATTCAATTTCGCCAACGGAATTCACGGAAGGCGGTATTACGTAATCACGAATTTTCTCGCTTTAAATTGAATGACAATTTTACGAAATACAAACACGATTTAAATCGAATTCAAACAAAATGTTTTCGAGTGATCGTTATATGAATTCAAATGCTAAAACACGAATTTGAACTACGAAATACAGCTGCGGTGACAACATCGGCGAAATTGAATGAACACAAAATGAATTTGTGTGGCCAACTTACGAAATTGACCGAGAAATCCTATAGTATTACATATAATATATACACCATTTTAAGATTAATATATACAGAAATAAAATCTAAAAAACAATAGAATGTGAAAGAGAGAGAGGGAGGGAGAGAGAGAGGGAGAGAGGAGGGAGGTAGGGAGAAAGGGAAAAGGAGAGGAAAACAGGCACAGCTTGAAAGGTAGGACCGTGAAATATTAACAATTATTATAATTTGTATTTTACATTGAAACAAATACTTAAAAGATTACTGTATCATCACCACATAGCTATAGAACTTAGCTTCATTTGATAGAATTGTTTTTATCACAATTATAAAGCTGATCCATCGTTACAGTGCTTGGATTTTCCAACAATATTGTGCTTTTTTCCGTTGCTCATCAAAAAAATTGCACTTTAAAAATGGTGGAATTCATCACCAAATGTTTTTTCATGACATTACATAATATATAAATTACAATAGAGATTTGCTTCACACAGTTCTAATCGATATGACTGTGTACAATTTGCGATTGTTACTTCGTGGGACAAAGGTCAATCTCTCAATTATGTGCACTGCATCCGTCAAGGACACACAGGAATCCGACAGTATATCGATAACTATTTTCTAAAACTATTTCGTGTTCATTGAAATAGTATGACGTATATAAACATAATTGAAAGATTAATATATACAGAGAAAGAAAAGCAGGAGAAGGGGAAAGTGAGAGAGAGAGAGAGAGAAAGAGAGTGGGGAGACATAAAAGAAAGGAGAAACAGGCACCGCCTGAAAGGTAGGACCGTAAAATATTTACATTTACTCTATTTTACATTGAGAAAAATACTTAAAGGATTATTGTATCATTACCACCTAGCTACAGAACTTAGCTTCATTTGATAGAATCGTTTTTTATCACAATTATAAAGCTTATTCATCGTTAAAGTGCTTTGATTTTCCCAATAATATTGGGCTTTTGTCCGTTGCTCATCAACAAAAATTGCACTTAACATATGTTGGAATTCATCACCAAAATGTTGTTTTCATGACATTACACACATAACCTTTCATATAAATTTAGATAATTATGACAATAGCGATTTGCTTCACATAATGTAGTTCTAATCAAAATGTGTACAATATTTGTGCTCATAGTTACTTCGTGAGACAACGGTCAATCAATCTCACACGTGTGTGCACTTCATCCGTCAAGGACAATATCTTCCTATCTATCTTCCCGTCTATTTCCGTTAGTGCGTTTCGCAATACGGGTTTTAAAGGGAGAGTTGAGTTTTGGTATAGAGAGTACAGTTTGGGTCAAACTGAATTATAGTAACCAAAACCTGCAACATTACATTACAAACGAATAGTTATAACTCCACCATGCTCGAAAGGTATAACAAATTACAAACGACTAAGTAAAAACTATTTAAAACATTTTTTGTCAATTTTTGAAAAGTGTAAGCGGAAAATAAATATATAAATAAATAAATAAATAAATATCATTCTGTTTTTCAAATGGGCGAAATCGCTTACAAAATTCACATCTTCTGAGTTTAATTTGCAAGGCTTTGTTATTTAACAGATATGTCAGCTGTTTCTGAACGGATTTTCATCAAACAAAAGGTGTTTTGTTTTGAACATCCCTCTATAAACCATAACTTGGCTATCCCTTTAAGCACGATTGAATGACGATACCTAGGGGACTATTTCATAGTACTGGCACCCCTCTCCCGGGCTGAAATAGCTCGCCCCGACCTCGACTCTGGTATTGTTGTTGAGCTGACATATGCCATTCACGAAGTTGAATGACTTGCAACCTGCAACACGCGAGCACTCCGCGGCGCAACGAACCCGGCTGGGGGTCGCGATGCTCTTAATCAGGTGATCCTTGAGGCATCGGCCAATTAGCGGCTCTCCGTTGGCGTCCTTAGCAACAGAGAAGAGACCGGACGTCTTGGTTGGCGCTGTTGGCAATGGGGGAACTGGCAGAGAAAAAATTAAATAAAAGATATGTTTGGAATATTCTTGCTCCAGTTATCCTTCATTGTTCTAAAACGGTTCAATCTTCCACAGACATGACAGAGTTCTCTACAATGACGTAGCGGTGAGAAAAAAGGAGGTACACTTTCTCTCATTTTTAATCAATCGTACCTTTCTCTAACCCGTGGGTTAAAACAAAGAATTCGATAACTATCAAAAAATATTCAAAAATATTCAAAAACAACAGATACAATTCAGACTGTGGATACCAATTGTTGGTTTGAAAGTGAGAGCACGAGCCTCGCGATATAGAGGTCTTGGGTTAGATTTCCAGGTAATGCCACTTCAGCAAAAATAATGTGTTTTCCGAAAACATATATCTCTCTATAGGCCTACAGGGTGGCCCCAAAATAACGGAACGGGGCACTTTCCAAAATATAATTATGTCCATCGGATAGTGTCTTTTCCAATGAAAAACGGTACCAAGAACAGTCAGTTAGGTCGTGTAGTGTTTTTTTTAGGGCGCTGGGAGCGACACCACGTCAGGTTCCCATTTTTGTCAATTTTTACCAAGTCAGTGCCTGATAAATTGGACTTACTGCTCGTCATAGTGTCAAACAACTATGCCCATTCTATCGGCACCCAGCAGAATGCACACTAACAATGGCGCGCGTATTGCTCGTTGTTCGATGCTATGACGGGCAGTAAGTGCGATTTATCAGACAGTGACGTGGTAAAAATTGACTAAATTGGGAACATGACATGGTGTCACTCACAGCGCCCTAAAACATAGACTACACGACCCAAATTACAGTTCTTGGTATCGTTTTTTCATTGGAAAAGACACCCTATCCGATGGACATAATAATTGTGTTACTATATTTTGGGAAGTGCCCCGTTCCGTTTTTTGGGGCCACCCTGTATAGTTTAAATGTTGCCACCTATTGCCTCATCAAGGATATACGCCCCCCCCCCCCCCCCTCCCCCTCTCTCTCTACATACAGTGTGACAAAATAGAAATGGCATCATTGCTGTTTGAAAATGCAAAATAATATTTTTTTCTAAAGGCATGATATGTACGCAACAAAAATCTACCATGTTTTGCCATGATTATTTGTCTGAAAAACATAACTTTATGTTATGGCAACTATGCAACAAAAATTATGTTAACTGAATCAATCTACTATTCCTGGAGCTCCGAACCTACCTTCACAGAGAGCGTATGGTTGACCACTACTACAAGCAAGGATAGATATAGAACCGGTTGTGACTGATTGGACAACACAATATAACTTATCCTCGTCTTCGGGCTCTGTAACGGCGCTCCACCAACCTGTACACGAACACGGGTAATCAAAAAATGAGAAGGCGATTTATCATTGGAAGCTTCATGATGCAAATTAATTCATGACATGTACAAATAATGAAAGGGCGATGTATTATTTGACATTTCATTGTAGAATTTATGTCATGACATACGTTAGAAAGGAGAAACAAAAACAAACGGTTACATAATTTCCTACATATGGTACATTTCATACAATGTATCGATGATTAACAAGTGGATAGGTGGCGTTTTAAGAACCTTATTTCGTTTAAGTTATTGCGTGTGGACTGCGAAGTACAGAAGGGGCTCAGAGTTTATGACCAGTGAGCTGAGGGCGTTTCACAAAGATCCTAAGTTGGATTTTATGGAATTATTATATGGAATGCTTTACCCCCTCATGTTAAATTAAGCCCAACATTTGAATACATTTAATTGGAAATACAAACAATTGCGTTTCGTGTAGATATTATGTCATGATTTATTTTTCTTCACTGTATCAGGTGTTTAGGTTATGAGTTAGGTGTCAGGTGTTACGTGTTAGATTATTGATAAGGCTTTATTGTTCTTTCTTGCCGGATTTCTCATTCGCATATTATTCTTGTACTTTTTATTTTGTCTTTATGTTATGTTTTGTGTTTTTGTATTCTTGTTTGTATAATTCAATTGTATGTTCATAATTGTATTTACATGACTAATGGAATACAAATGAATCTGAACCTGAATCTTAATTTAACTCTAAGTTGGACTTTAAAATTATGGAAAGCCATTTGTAGCCTTGGAATAAAATATAATCCAAAGCAAAAATGCAAATATTTTAGAATTGTTATAAATCTTACATCAAGAACATAAAATTCCCTTGATTATTTGTATCAACTTTTGATGCCTTTTAAAATAAATGTTACAAAATAGTCTCAAAGAAACTAACAGCTTTCCATAATTTCTAAGAACAACTAAGTTAAGTTTAACTAATGATCTTTGTGAAACACCCCCTGGTATTTTAGACTCCAATGGGATGATACTATAATAAGCGCAAAGGAGTCTCCTAAAAACGTCATATTTAATATGACTACATGGTCACGTGATCTGGTGTGTACATACCATTTGTATTTGAAGTATCAAGCTGCGTCCCATCGACGCAGTCGAAGGTGTTAATACCGTCTTCCCATGTTTTGTCCTTACAGCCGACCCACAAGTCCTTCTCCTCCTTGCGGACTACATTATTGAGATAGGGCGCATTAGCAACAGCTGTTCTCTCTTCATCGTCATTGGGAACGTACACTTTGGCCCCCATTCCTGCGCACAAGCTCTTCGCCTCAGAATATTCCTCATCATTATCAGTCGCAAACTGGTAGCATCCTGATCCAATGCTCTGCCATCCGCCAGGAGGACAAGCAGCGCCTTTGTAAGGAAGAAATAGCAAACATTTATATTCATATATGAATGGTTGTATTCTGAGAACGGTTTTGAATTTGCACGTAGCACGAACTGTAGCACGAACATACAAAGGAACAAATTCTAGCAAGCAAATAAAACAAAGGGGTGTTGTTACATTTAACTTTTGGCGGATAATGATAGGGTTGAGGGTTGGGGCAAAGCCAGAGGGGGGAGGGTTTGGGAGGGGGTATCCCCCTACCACGGGGAAGATTTTGCATTTATATACCGTACTTGAAATGGTGCAATTTAGTGCACGTCACACAAGCAGCCAGAGCAATGCCAGCCTACACGGGAACTACGTGGCCCGGTACAGAAAAAGTACCCACCCCAGACCATACGCAAGTTACACAACAAACTGAGATAATCTGTTCGCGCGCGAAGCGCTCAGCGAAAACTTTAAAATGGATTCCCCCCCCCCCCCCCCCCCCCCCCACTTTTTGGATTGGGGAGGGGGAGCGGCCGCCCCCCCCCCCCCCCCACTTCCGGCGCCTATGTATACACATCATCATTAAAATCGTCATCATAATCATCACGGTCATCAATACGATCGTTATCAGCGTCATCATCATCACCATCACCATTACCATCGTCATCATTACTACACATCACCATTACAATCTTCTTCAGCATTATCATCATCATCATCATCATCATCATCATCATCATCATCATCATCGTCATAAATACGATCGTCATCAGCGTCATCATCATCATCATCACCATAACCATCGTCATCATCATCATCATCATCATCATCATCATTAACATCGTCATAATCATCATCGACATCGTCAATGTCATAAATCATTTCACTCACCACATAACCGGAGAGAATCCACAGCCAGAAGAAGAAGCAGGTATCTCCCTGTGCGACCGACGGATGATGTAGGGCGCAGCATCTTCATGATAAATCAACTGGAAATGGAATCAAAAGAATAGTCTCAATACAATGTTTAACAAGAGACTTATTCATAAAGAGGGGCGTGGGTATGTGATTATTTACCCTGTTGGTCAGAGGCCATCTCGTAGTACCATCACATATGGGCCCCGTTGCAAGAAGGAGATACAATCGAATCGATTGTGAGTTACAATTAATTGTAAGTCAGATCACGTGCTCTAGATGCGATAATCCGATTGGCTGAATCGCGAAAATTTTCTGACTTACAATCAATCGATAATATCTCTTTCTGCAACGGGGCCAAGATGATACAAGGCTACAATGTAAGGTTGTACATGTATTTAATGTGATGTTGTTTTTTTTGTTGAGGGGACATTTGGTACGCATTTGGTAATACCCAGGGGGCAAAAGGGGTTTACCAGCTTTTGCCTGTTGTAAAAGGTTGGTCACCAGAAATGGCTTCTAGGACCCTCTAGGATCACAACCTAGGTGGACAACCTCGCGGACTAGCTACTGGAAGTCCACAGGATGAGTTTCAAGAAAACCACACCTTAAATAGTGTGTTTTAGCCTTAGGGGTCATGAATACCCAGTCACACATCTTGCACAATTACACCACAATGCACTGCTGATTGCCGCTTGTTTTTTTCATGGAGGTATTCCCCCCTTCCCTAGAGTCATGTGCATCATTTGATACCAAATAAGAGCATCTTTGGTTACTGTGTCACACGTCGTTACAACGTGGTACGTCACATACGGACGTGAAATTCGTATACAGCGCATATGTATAAAAGGCAATTAAATTCTTAACAATGAAAAATATGCTTTATTTCGATCTTTAAAAACGTAATTCGCATTATAAAATGAAACTAAGTATGTAAATTATTAAAAATAAAAAAACATAAGCAATACAAAACAATGAAATACATAAGAATATGAGTTGTTAATGCTATAATTTGTTTAGATGTGGTTAAATTACTATATCAAATGATACAAAATATATCCACAAAATCACATATTAAGCTTATCCCTTGAATGAGATACACGGGAGGAGGGAAGGGTTGTTGTTGTTGTTGTAATTTAGTTCTTTTTGGCAATAAGTCAATATTGACTATTGTGGCCACCTACGTTTCTTTCTTTATATTTTGATGCATTTATATTATTAATAATTATATAAGTATACATTTCCTTTTCAAAACAAAATATAAATAATATTTGTTTAACAAATCTTCAAGACATGACAAATTAGTGAGGCTTGAGCCACAAGAGCTACATAGATATCCTAAATACAGCTCCATGGCTTGAGTATACATACAATTGGGCGATCGCACCCCTGTTCAAATGTAATTGGCAACGCTGATCCCTCCCCTGTCACATGATGCCGTCTTACCAGCCCTCAAAGTACCAGCCCTCAAACATTTCAAAGGGGTGTTCAAAAGACCAGCCTTTCATCAATGGACTCCAACAATAATTATAATCGAGGTCTATCCACCCAGTTTGGACGAAGTGTGTCTGTAGGCTTACATGACACGTGTGAGGGCGAGTCTCATTCTAGGTCTATAAGGAGATACATCGTGAAGCTTGCAAAGGAGGTATAACTCACATGAACATAGTTGGCTCATGTTAAAGGTTGGCCCACATACATGACTCATATGACCTTATACTAGAAACACAACCTAGTTGGTCTAGCTGCTGGAAGTCCACATGAAGCGGAACTTGAAAAGCATCTACAAAAAACCCACTAAATGCAGCCATCTCATCTCTACAAACAGAGTTTAAGTGTATAATGCTCCCTCTATGCTGCATCTCCATTCATCCAGCCCACACCATACATCTGGTCAGAATCGTGTCATCAGGGATAAAGAGGTTGTAGTCAATGTCAATGACAACCGAACTGTAAAAGAACAGTGGTTGTTGATGCAATGTGCGCCATATGTCACTATCACTCGGACACGAGAACTCACAATGGATGTTTACAGCACCAAAGCAGACCAGTTTAAGGATTCCGATCTGGGAAAACTGAGAGCTTAAAAGTTCTTGAACAACGAGTCAACTCTCTTGAAGATACTGCCTCGTAAAGAGGACGCTTTTCTCCTTTGTCTCAAACGAGCTTCTTATGCCATCATTGATAAAAATGCGCACATTCCCAAGCCAAACTTTCCATCATGTACAGAATTTGGATAGTCCCTCAATGATAGAAAAGCAGTTCTAGTGTCAACTACACAGAAAACCTGGGCAAGGCAATATCATGTTGATGTGTTAAAGGGTGCCAGAATAACTGTTCCTATACATGAAAAAGGCGGTTCCATGCTTTGGAATTGAAGGAATGTGCTGTTGCTGTATACGGTTTGGTTTCCAGTACTGCCATGACCTCGACTACAGCTCTGTATCCCCGATGACACGACATATATGATGTGTGCTGGATAAACTGATGAATGAAGGTGCAGCATATATTTCAACTCGGCAGAGATGAGTGGTTTGGTGTAGACGGGTTTTTTCGGTATACGCTTGACGTGGACTTCCAGCAAGGTTTTTCACACAGATTGTGTTCCTAGAAGGTCCTATAATCCACTTTATGGGGCCAATCCTTAATAAAAGTACCCCCTTCCAAGCTACATATTATGTACTTGTCATGTAAGCCTTCAGTTACACTTCGTCCATACTGGGTGAGTAGTCCTCGATTATATATTTTTTTTGGAGTCCACTGATGGTCTTGTGACCCCCTCCAACCACCCCCCCCCCCCCCCCCCCGCCAAAAAAAAAATACACACACACACACACCTCCGCATCTGATTCAAATGATGACAAGTTATGATGTTTCGGATGGATTTTGTATCATTTTATCGCAATCTAAACAAGTTAATACATTGACAACTCATATTCTTATGTATTTGTTTGTTTGTATTGCTTTTGTTTTGTATTGATTTATCAATTTACAAAGTTGGTGTCCTTGTATAATGCTCTTAATATGTTTTTCAAATCGAATTAAGTTTTTAAAGATCAAAATATAGCCTATTATTAACTCTTAGGGAGTTATTTGCATTTCATACATAAGCGCTGTATTCGAAATTTCACGTCCATGTGTGACGCATCACGTTGTAATGAAGTGTGACATTTGGTATCAAACGATGCGCAAGACTCTAGGGAAGACCTCCATGAAAAAAACAAGCTTGTATCACCATGCATTGTGGTGTAATTGTGCAAGATGTGTGACTGGGTATTCATGACCCTAAGGCTAAAACACAATATTTAGTGCATTAGGTGTGGTTTTCTTGAAACTCATCCGGACTTCCAGTAGCTAGTTCGCGAGGTTGTCCACCTAGGTTGTGATCCTAGAAGGTCTAGAAGTCATTTCTATTGGCCAACCTTTTACAACAGGCAAAAGCTGAAATCCTAACAAAATTGTGGTTTGCCCCCTGGGTAATTTATTCATTTTCTCTACACAATGCTACAGGTAGAATCATATCAACCATAAAAGTCACCGATGTATCTCTCTAGAACAAATTATTCATTTTCTCTACAGGTAGAATCATTTCAATCAATCATTTCAACCATACAATTCACCAATATATCACTCTAAAACAATTTATTAATTTTCTCTACATGTAGAATCGTTTCAACCACCACAATCAATTCAATCAGTAAAAATAAATTACTGGGGACCTATTTGGAGACCTTGTACGTGTAACGTGTTTTTAACGTTTTAGTGAAACGATTCGAACGTGTAATTTCATCTCTTTCGAAAATGAAATGCAAATACACCTAGTTTTCGATTGAGCTGCAACAGATTTCCATTAACGAAATTACTTTCGACTTTAGGAATATGATTGACGACATGTTTTAGCATTTCATTACCGCGATAATAATGCAGATTATACCAAGTAAGTGGCGTGTAAATTATTCAAGAATTGCATACATGCATCCAACTTGCTGTTGAAAACGAGACACAAAGCAAATTAAAAAATTATGGTTAGAAAAGAACACAATATCACATTTGAATCTACGCCCTGATGGAAAATCAATTAAATTATTTTGTTAAAATGCAAATCGTGTTTAACTTCTTGTTAGTTGTGAATTAAATATTCGTGTTGGTTAGAAGGAAAGGCATATGCCCTTTTGATCTGGAGTTGCAGAACGAATTCATTATTAGATGCCCTAATCTTTAGCAGCTACACGAGGGAGTTTATCATGTTTACGCCAATTCCCAATTGACCCTTTCCATACAAAGCAATTGGCATACATAACCAATTAGCTATACACGTGATTCGTGATTGAAAGTGAGACGCATATAATTCACAGAGGAGTCGACTGTATAGTTATTGTACATGATACATGTTAAAGGGATCTAGTAACTTTGTTGACATGTGCAAAAAGTGATTAGTGATTGATACAATGTATATTATTGTTATATGATATGTCCACTGGGTGTTGTGTGAAAATTTCAAGTTAAATGGACGTTATATGGCCGAGTAATGAGCAAAAATGTGATATTCACCCAACTCATTGCATTCACTTTGTACACGGTTTTCGTGGTCCAGTGGATAATTTAACATCTGAACACTTCAATCGTAAATATCTTTTGAACGAAAGGGAAATTTTAAACCGAAACCTGTCCCATGATTTTATTGTTAAAGGGATATTTGAGTTTTGGTAAAGTACTCAGGGGGCAAAAGGGGTTTTTCAGCTTTTGCCTGTTGTAAAAGGTTGATCACTAGAAATGGCTTCTAGGACCTCCTAGGATCACAACATAGGTGGACAACCTCGCAAACTAGCTGCTGGAAGTCCACATGATGGGTTTTTAAAGATATTCACCCCTTATGCAGCTAAAAAGTGTGTTTCAGCCGCCTTAGGGGTCATGCATACCCAGTCACACATCTTGCATAATTATACCACAATGCCTGCTGATTCCAGCACGTCTTTTCATTGAGGTCTTCACAAGAGTCCTGCGCATCGTTTGATACCAAATTTGAGCATATTGCATACTTGGTTGCTTCTGGAGACAATAATACCCCCTTTCAAGCTTCATAATGTACCTCTTTTAAAAACTAGTAAGATACTATGCTTGGTACTTTTCATGTAAGCCTTCAGTTACACTTCGTCCATACTGGGTGAGTAGTCCTCGATTATAGTTATTTTTGGAGCCCATTGATGAGGTATGGTTGGTCTTGTTAACCTCCTTCAACCCCCCCCCCCCCCCCCCCCCCCAAGACAAACACAAACCTCCCCCTTATCTGATTAAAATTTGTGAATGAAAGGTTATGATGTTTTAGATGAATTTTGTATAATTTTCATCGCAAATATAACACATCTAAACAAATTAATACATTGAGAACTCATATTCTTATGTATTTGTTTGTTTTTATTGCTTATGTTTTGTATTGATTTATCAATTAACATAGCTGGTGTCGCTGTATAATGATCTTCATAGGTATTTGAAAAGCGAATTAGGTTTTCAAAGATTAAAAAATCCTAATTTTAACTCTTAAGCATTTATTTGTATTTTATACATAAGCGCTGTATACGAAATTTCACGTCCGTGTGTGACGCACCACTTTGTAACGTTGTAACGACGTATGACACAGTATTAACCAAAGCTGCAATATGCTCAAATTTGGTATCAAACGATGCGCAAGACTCTGAGGAAGACCCTCCAAGAAAAAAAAACAAGTTGGAATCAGGCGTGCATTGTGGTGTAATTTTGCAAGATGTGTGACTGGGTGTTCATGACCCCTAAGGCTGAAACACACTATTAAGTGCATATAGGTGTGGTTTTCTTGAAACTCATTCTGTGGACTTCCAGCAGCTAGTTCGCGAGGTTGTCCACCTAGGTTGTAATCCTAGAAGGTCCTAGAAGCCATTTCTGATGGCCAACCTTTTACAACAGGCAAAAGCTGAAATCCTAAAAAAATGGTGGTTTGCCCCCTGGGTAGTAAGCCACTAAGAATATTTGTTAACCATTCACGGAAATGGAATTTCTTATTGTTTTTTTTCTTCGTTTCTTTAGAATTATGAAACATTTTGTGATGTACGCTATTTATGTTACAACCTACAGATAAAACAACATTGGTCTTAATTGTCTCTTTGAAGGAAACGCTACAGATATAAACAAATACATAAATATCAGCTATTTTAAATACTACTTTTACTACTTCTACTACATGTAGTACTTACATTCCTACTCTTACTACTACAACTACTACAACTACAAATATATATTATGACTACGTATCAATTATGTGGTTAACCTAAAGAATAAATAGCGTACATCAGGAAAAGAAAAACAAATTTAAACAGCCAAAACCATCCGGATCGGATCAAGTCGGATCTGTATGCGTTGGGCTTTATACACCATTCTAAAAATAAAAAAAACAATTTGAAGAAAAAAAAGAGAGAAAGATAAAAAAAAAAAAGGATTGCATTAAAAAGAAAATAGTATCATTTAGCGCTACTTAAATTATAATACAGATCAAATACGTAGCGTATGAAATATGTAATAACATGAACAAAATAAATCTTACCTCTGAATTCTGGTGTACAGCTGCCCGTCTCTACTGAATGCTGATGCTCAGTGATGAAAGTGATCGCAACAGAATGACCACCACTACCAGACCTCGTGATGTCTTGGCAGTCGAACATAATATACGTATAGCGATTCATATATCTCGGTTAAAATCTTTCATGGCATGGTAAGATGAAAACTAGATTTAAAAAAACAAATTGGTATCCAGGGGACATCACGTTTCCATTCATTTCGAAAAACAATCAGACTCTGCGCCTCTTTGCAAAATGCTATGCGATTTTAACTCACTGTCTATCGGAAAGTGGTGTGCCATGTATTATAGTGTGAGGACGTTACCCTTCTCAGGGACAAAGCATGTATCGACCTATATTTTTGACTACTACTAGTACAGTAAGTGCCAGTGGTGTAGCCTTGGCGGACTGATTGGAGGGGGAGGGACCACGCAAAATTATTTGGGGTACACCTTATGTATTTCTTTGCTTTTGTTTTTGTAATGTCCCCTTGTGTTTCCTATTGTTTTTGTCAAATATTTGGGGGGGACAGTGCCACCATGCCCCCTTATCGTCGCTATACGCCACTGATGAGTGCTACCATAACTAAAGGGTTCTAAAAGCCCGTTACTGGATGGATGGGTATAATTAGTGTCTTGTATTTTTGGTTACATCAACTTGGCAATAATTAGTGTCTTGTATTTTTGGTTACATCAACTTGGCAAATTGTGATGGATCGGTGTCATATCAACATCACGCCCCAACAATCAACAAACACCAACCAACAATGATGGCATGCTTTAGTTTTCTGTCTTTATGAGAAGCCCCAGCAATCGCCTAAAGCCCACCGCACACAGAGCCGACTCGATCCGATCCGACTGGTTTCCGGTCAGGCTAGAGTAGGTTTCGCTCAGTCAGAGCCGATTCAACAAGTTGAATCGGCCTCGAATGACCTCCATCTAGATCTTGACCTGCAAAACAGGAGTCCTGAGGCAATGTAAGCTGAGTTGAACCGACTTAAAGCTAGCCGGATCGGGTCGACGAGTCGGCTCTGTGTGCGGAGCCGGAGGCCTTAACACAGGTAACCCCCCCCCCACTCCCCTCCCCCACAATTCGGTCGCTCCACTCCCTTTTATAGCGACCCCATTATGGTTTCTGCTCACTACGTCGATGAATTGGGTCTAAAGAAAGAGACTCGAACACAGTTTTGTAACGGATGTAGTATTATCACAATAGTTGTCCATATCTTTTCAATTGGACACGATCACTTGCATGATGACGGTACAGTTTATAGCGTTCGTGTATGCTGTTGCTATGGTTACCTACTATATCAATTTGTATTTGTATTTATTAGTTGTTTCGCAAGTTGTTTAGTTATTTATTTGGTTAAATAATACGTTAATGTATAGACAGTTAGTTTACTTAGTTAGTTAGTAAGTTGTTTAGTATTAAAGTAAACTTATTGATCTTAAATGTACATTATTATTTTCAAAATTTATGTCTGGGATTTAAATTATATACCAAAATCATCGCAAAATTCTTCAGAATGAAAAAATAAACACTGTTAACTTTGTGAAATGTGAAAATGCATGTCTGATTTGAATTAACTTCCCAATGACTTGTACTACAATCGCGTTCAACCATAAATATCTCCATTATTAAGAAGATATTTGAAAAATATACAACTGTTTCATTCTTCTGCCAACATAAGCCTAATAATAAAGTACAACGGAAGTCTAAAAGTTACAAATGATTTAAGGGGTTTAGTGACATTGTCCAAATCCACAAAACTTCATTAGAAATGTAGTGGTTCTCTCACACGTTGTCGTATTCGCATTACCAATACAATAGAAGCATGGAATAGGTTTCGACTTGTCTAATTTCCATTTCGTTAAAATGATATATACGATTGAAGTGCTCGGATCTTTAACTATCCGCCGGATAGTCATAACTGTGTACAAAGTCAGTGCAATGAGTTAGCAAATATCACTTTGCATTTTCGCTCAATCCATCCATTTAACTTGATTTTTTTTTGCAAATTGTTGACCAAATATGTTATGATTTTACCCAAATATGATATGATTTTGCCCGTACTGCCGTATATGGCCGTTTTCAATACTACAAGGGAGCTGCAGCGCCCCCCCCCCCCCCCCTTCCAAGCCCCCACATCCTACGTCTGAAGGGCGTTATATGCCTACTGTTTGAAACTTATTTTGACATAATATATAAGTGTTCGCTAATTGTTTTTATTTAATTATTAACGACATCTACAGTATAAGAGTTCCGGTTGTGTTTAGATCCTGAACGTGTTCCACTGAAAAGACTTATAATGAGCATTGTTCCCTTTTACGCAGGGCCCGGTGAGACAGGGATAAATGTCCAAGTGTCCAAGTGTCCAGGGCAAATTACGTCAAGGGATATCTGTCCACATCGCTCCATTTGCGTGTGTTAATATGTGTGTCACGTCTCAATGCAATGTTCCGTGGCATATTAGTTCAATGTGTTTTTTTTTAAATTAAATTTCATGTTATTGAGTACGTTAACACACACATACGTTTATGTTGTGTAGTGTATGAGTGAATACAGTGTGACGTCATGTATGAGTTAGTGTGATTGTTAATACATGTATTGCCTTTTACTTTGTATGTATATAATGTTCTTTATGTAGTTTAGATTAAGTTTGATTTTGTTTTACTCCTTGTTCTGTTATGTATCACTTTTAAAATGTTTGATGTTTTGTTTTTGTAAATATGTGTCATGGCCTTGCTGAAAAGCAGCTTTTTAGCCGATAGCAGGCTTTTTTTACCGTGAATAAATAAATACATTCAAACTCAAACTCAGTATGTATGAATTGCTGTTCGTTTGATTATCCGTATGTCCGTTTGTATGTCTGTGTGTTTGTGTTTAAGTGTGTATGTGTGGCTCCGTGTGTATGTGTGTCTCCGTATGTATGAAGGCTAGAATGCGGACAAAAATAGGATTTAAAACTGTCCGAATGACGTCACTGCCAATTATCCCTAGCTGGACACGTATCCCTGTCAAACCGAATCGTTCCAGCAACTATTCAAATTAACAAACTTGTGAGGAATATATCTATGACTTTCTGTGTATAATATTTCTACTTCATTTAGATTCTAAAAGCATGGTGCTTAAAAATATATTGCGTATTGTGTATTTTATCGGCATTTTTCGTATACTTTCAAATCTAGTGCAATCAAGAACATAAAGTTCGTATCTTTTCAACGCACACCTTCATTTTAATGTAGTCGTTTAATGGTAAATGTTATCCGGATTTGTTACTAGTTGTTTTGCAAGTTGGGAGTTAGTCAGTTAGTTAGTTAGTAAGTAAGTAAGTAAGTAAGTAAGTAAGTAAGTAAGTAAGTAAGTAAGTAAGTAAGTAAGTAAGTAAGTAAGTAAGTAAGTAAGTTAATTAGTTAGTTATTTTTGTTAGTTGGTCGGTTAGTTAGTTAGTTGGATGGTTGGTGAGTAAGTTAATGAGTTAGTTAGTGGGTTGGTTGGTTAGAATGTTAATTGATTTGTATATTTGTTCGTTTTATATTGGTTGGTTTCAGTGTTGGAATTGCATGTGTTTTATTAATTTGATTGTTTGTTTATTCTTTCTGTAATCTGTCTTCGGGAAAGTGTTTTCTTTTTCATGCATCATACTTTCGTGAAAGACTATTATAACATTAATGAATACATGATAAAATTCAAATTTTCATAATATCAAACTCGGGCATCAAATTGTAAGAATCCAGATGAAAATGTTCATGAATTAAAATCTAATGGCTACATTAGCTGAACCGTTCTATGATCATGAACAAAATGAGATCTATACATATAAACCCGAGTACCTAATCAAATGGAAAAACACCACCATAATTGTAATCCTGAATCCTACATATTTCCCGCTTTTCAATGATAACTTCTTTCTCTGCATTGTGTTCATAAATGTATGTGGTAGTTTTTGCGTTTGTTGTTCGACAATCTGGTAGTTATTTAGTTAGTTAGTTAGTTGGTTAGCTAGTCAGTATGTTACTAAGTAATCGTGTTGTTTGGTTAGTTAGTTAGTTAGAGTAAGATGGTTGGTTAGTTAGTTAGTTAGTCAGTTAATTAGTTAGTTAGTTAGTTAGTTAATTAGTTAGTTAGTTAGTTAGAATAGCTAGTTAGTTAGTCAGTTACTTGTTTAGTTTGTTCGTTTGTTGTTTGTGTTTGTTATTGTGTTTAGTTGATTGTTGGTTGAAGTGACTTGTCAGTTTTCATGAGTATTATTTTCTATTTTACTTGAACAGTTTTTATCAATTACGACAACATAATTTGAACGTCATAGTAAAATAAAACAATATATCAAAATTTAATTTAAAAATCAACAAACATCAGTTCGAATAATTTACATTAGAAAATTACCATGCCTTATGTATCAAATTATTACCATCATATTTCGTGTTCACCAATATTTAATTATTAACGCCATCTATAAGGGTTCCGGTTTTGTTCATATCCGGAACGTGTCCGACTAAAAAGACTAATAATGATAATTATTATATTATATTACATATTTGTTTTCTTCTTTTTTTACGCGCGGCGCGGATCTTTCTATCAACACTAAAATTATATTACCGATCTACGTATGAAATTGTTATCAACGACTTGTTAGTTGGAGGTTTTCTGCAATCCACCCCACCCCCCACACACAAACACACATTCACAAACACGCACACACTCACGCGCTCACACAAACACACGCACACATGCACACACATACGCACACATAATTATACAGACAACGTTAATAAATCCCTTTCATTTGTTTAGGTACATAAACTACATACCCTTCATAACCGGAACGTGCCCGTCTGAAAAGACTATAATGATAATTGTTCTATTTTTACGCACGGCGAGGATCTTTCCATCAATTCTAAAGTTATTTTACCGATCTCCCTATGAGTGATTGTTATTATGGACTTGTTAGTTGGAGGTTTTCTGCAATCCGCCCCCCCCCCCCCCCCCAAACAAACACACATTCACACACACGCGCGCGCACACACACACACACACACACACACACACACACACACACACACATACATAAACACACATACACAAACACGCACACATAAATACAGACAACGTTACTAGATGCCTTGTATTATTTTGTTTAGGTACATAAACTAAAATTGAATGCAGTGATGTCATAACTATATTGTTTTATTTCAGCCGTAAACAAATGCATACTTTTCTTCAACATAACTACGATGCTAACAAATTTGTAACAAACTTGACAGCTTGGTTATGAAAACCAAGGTTGAAATGCTCCGAGCGCTTTTAGACTTTGGTGATAAAGCGCTATCCAAATGTACAATTATTATTAACATTAATTGTGTATCATTTTCACTAGAACAAAGCAAAACTGATATAAAAGTGATTCCATGGCATAATGCTTCGTTGTTACGACAATTACCGACAATTGTCCGTCATTAGAACTCCACCGAGACACGTCTTTGCGGATTGGACTAATAAGCAGCCCTGTCTATATGATGCTCCGAAGACAAAATCTCTACCGACAAATGCTCCACCAAGAACATGATAAGTTTCATAATGATCAACGAGTCAATGAAAGTCATTGATTACATTATCATACTTTTGGAAGAGAGGCCATATCAATCCATTATACAGACAACAGCTAGGGAAGCATGCGAAATTGTATTGCTAGGTCAGCTTGTCTAGATCTTGACAAGTATGCATGGATAGCTTATTCCCCGATTTGTATAGTGAAAATTAGACCGATAAATCAGTCCTTCTCCTCGTTTGTTGTTTCAGTCACCATAGTATGATGTCATAATATTAAAGGACCCCTCCAGAACGAGATGAAATTTTCTGTCCCGGTGAAAATAAGCTTGGTAATAATAAAGAATAAAGTAAAATATATAAAAACAAATATTCAATGATGGAAACATGCAAGAATAGTTTGAATTTATAATTTTCAGATATAATCACAAATTATGTACAAAATTATAACCTTCTTTTTTTCCTCCAAAATTGCAACTCCATAATTTTATGAAAATGAGTAAAAACAAATTGAAATGTTGTACTATTTTGTACAGTTCCTCAATCGGATAAATCTAGCCAAAGAGTGTCTCTGTACAATTAATTAAAAATGTATTATATTTTGTCCATTATACACATAAAAATGATAAACATATACACGTACACATAATATACACAGTCACATATCAATTAGAGTGGATTGCATGAGCTTCTTATATAGCGCTAAATACATAAGTTATGATCCATACCGCTTTACACTATTATTACCCCGGTCATAGGATACAATGCAAACCAGCACACATTGTGTGCACCATCTCCACTCCCTGGGGAGCATTCCTTCGAAGCGGCTCATGGGCATTGAGAAGATCATTCACATAAAGGATTTCACCTCCCGCCGGTCCCTGTTATACACCTGGGTAGAGAGCAGCAATTATGGATTAATTGTCTTGCTGAAGGACAAACGCGATGGGCAGGGTTCGAACTCGGGATCTCTTGATTGGAAAGCGCGCGCTCTACCAATCTTGCCACACCACGTCCACAAAGTTTCAGTTTTTCGCTGGCGTATACGGGCTCATTTTTGCCGGGTGCTACTGTTTTCTGCCCGAATACCATCCTTTAGCATCCCATTTCTCACCCGACAAGCAAACCAACAAAATCAAAAAGGTCGCCACCACTTAACTGCCCGAAAATAATCATAAGATTTTCCCGAATATGATCAGCTTGCCCAAATATACGACATGATATTGACCAAAAATGAAATTGTTTTTCTCGAATTTGAGGTGTTTTTTTTTTTGCCCGAACATAAGGATGGGAGGGGGGGGGGGGGGTCGCAGCCCCGTAGCATTTCCCCCCACCCCATCCCCTCGCATCGTACGCCTATACAAGAGTCGACCAATGCACTCATTGGGTTAATATACAAAAAAAAACTTTCTGGCCTCTGTGTATTTCCCATGCAACTCGGGCCATTGATAGATCTCATAAGCCTTGTTTCTCATGTCGCTTTGTTCGGACTCTGCAACTGGAACACTAAAGCCCAGTGCCCACTGTGCGATTTTCGCCTAGCGATCTATAGCGAGATCTTGCCAGAGTGAGAGCGATCCCCTGAAATCCGTGGAAAAGTTGCGTAGTGGGCACACAACGGTCGCACCTGATCGCCGTAACTCGCGTCCGCAGGGGTGGTGTCGGTAGCGGTCGCCGGGTTTTCGACAGGTTCAAAAATGTGGTGACCTCCGGCTTCGGTCGGGCACACTCGCAAGCAGAATTGCATAGTGAGCACGCCTAGATCGGCCTCGAGCGCTTGTTGGGCCGGATCGCACACATTCGGGCCAACTCGCTCGTCTCGCGAACATATACACAGGTCTGCAATAATCATGCACTGCTCATCCTGAACAAAAATATTAAATATTCTGGTTGTAAATGTAGATGTATTCTTTTTAAGCTGGCCCACAGGACCCCCGAGGATGAGGAAGAGGAGGAGATCGCAAAGAGATCGGGATAGATCGCACGGTGGACACTGAAAAGATCGCGTACGCAATGAAATCGGGCTGGCTCGCGGCGAAATGGTGCGATTCACACAGATCAGAGGTCGCTATCAATTCGCGCTAATTCGCAGGCGCAAAGCGCACAGTGGGCATTGGGCTTAATTGTTGGTCTCATTCCGATTGTATTATTCAAATGTATATTATTGTTCGGATTCACTTCGTCAAATATCTCGGGTGTAAAGTTACAATCGATCCGGGTATCGCTTCTCGGGTCATTTACGTTTTTCTCGGTATCAGACGAATTGATGAAATTCGTCTATGAAAACAAAACAGTCATATTAATTATTGTATAATGTACTCTATAATTATGTCCACTGGTTTTCCTTGTCTCAATCCGATAAACTCGAACTATCTTGTTTGTTAAAGGGCCGGTCAGTGGACGTAGTGATCCGTGGGGTAATTTAATGTGGGTCAGACGTGGTGTAAGTACGTTAAACTAGGTTAAACTAAGTTGAACAACGTGGAACTACGTTGAATTACGTTAAGGTACGGTGGTTGGCCACGGAAGGGTACGGATAAGTACGTTTAAGTACATTAAACTACGGGTACGGAGTGGTACGTCTGACTACGCTTGAGTACGAGATACTGCGGTAGCCACTACGCTGGACTACGCTAAAGAACGTCAAACTACGGTAAATAGCAACTCCGCACGGAGTATAACAGCCAACCGGTGGTGTAGTACGGCCATTGCGCTTGTTTTTCAAACATAGCAGGTCTGTGAAATTTGTCTTATTTTTTTTAATTAAACATGTCTGGATCAAGACTGTCGATGCTGGTTTTGTGCACGGTAAAGTACGTTAGAGTACGCTAGAGTACATTTAAGTACGTAACGCAGTACGTTAGACTACGCCAGACTTCGTTAGACTACGTTAAACTACGTTAAACTTCGGTTTAGTACGTTATTACTACGGATGCTTTTAACGTACCGCTCTTTTGAACATGTTCAAAAATTAAATCAAAGATCACGGCTCCCCCGAGTTAATACCAAGTTAGCATCACAGACAACTACGGTACGATACGAATGCTAGTACGTTCAACTACCTTCAACTTCGTTCAACTACGATCAACAACGTTAGCCACCACTACGTTCAACTACGTCCACTACCGCAAGTATGACCGGCCCTTCATATGTGCTGTATCCCGATGAGTCTAGCTCACAATCCGTCCCCAACTTGTTCATGCGTTCCCTATTCCGAGTTTAATCCGAGTTGATTGTGTTCGGACTCACTTCGTAGTAACTCGGTCCATTCGCTGCAGCATGACCTATTCGGGTGT
The DNA here is from genome assembly GCA_037951105.1 of Echinarachnius parma. NCBI lineage: Eukaryota > Metazoa > Echinodermata > Echinoidea > Clypeasteroida > Echinarachniidae > Echinarachnius > Echinarachnius parma. The sequence continues at coordinate 15,330 of JBAMJV010001588.1, read as the reverse complement.
CACTGCTCGGGTCAAGTTCGTAATATTTCGGAGCATCGGCAATGCTCGGATCAAGCTCGTAATATTGCGGAGCATTGGCGATGCTCGGACCAATCTCGTAGTATTTCGGTCTCCGAATACCGTCCTCCGGGATACCATCAGACGATTTATAAAGCACGTTGTCAATAAATTCACCTTCTCCGGCAGTCGACACAGTATTGTTTGGTCGATGGAGAACGTTACCTGTGGGCAGTTGAATGTTCGATGGTCTATACAGCACGTTATCTATTAAGACACCCTCTTCGGCAATGCTTTGGTCATTTTTTCTATTATCGGGCAGATTTGGCTCAAGTTCGTATTCATTCGGTAAGCACTCGCCGCCAGTCGATGGTTTGTAAAGGACGTTGTCGATCAATTCTCCTTCCCTCGGTTCTCTTCCCAAAGTTTGTTCTTCGTGAAAATTTGGATTTACTTGCGCGTTATCGGATGACCTATACAAAACATTATCGACGAAACCCGAAACATTTCCGTCTGGAATATTGTGCATTCCGTAACTCTGATTGTTGAATCGCTTTCTGTCCTTCAATGGCCCATCGGGTGATCCGGATTTGGACCTATGTTTAAAGAAAGAAATTAAATAAATATAATATATTGTGATATCGAGCAAATGGTGACAAAATTAAGAGCTGATTACAATTAGCTGCTACGTAACCCATTCAGGGCCCCGTTGCAGAAAGAGATGCAATCGATTGTAAAGTTGCAATTTATTGTAAGTCCGATCACGTGACTAAATGCGTATGCATGTGGGCGCTAATACAGGTTTTTACATAATTGAATAGATGAAAACAAATTAAGTAACTTACTGTTTTCTTCTTCTTCTCCAGTATATTAGTAGGATGACCAGTACTATGCAAAGGAGTGCAACGACGCCAATCGATATAACGATCGTAACTGAAAAGAAACAAGATTGGAAGTTAATCAAATTTCACTATGGAATTGAGACAATATACAATTCTATTTTAAGTTGACATGTATAAAGTGCTTCTGAATTAAAGAAAACGTCTCTTTTTTCTTATATAAATATTACAACTTAACGTTTGGGTAATGGGAATTTGCTTTTCCATGTTTCAACTGTATGAGAATGTCATTATTAATGATGAGACTGGTAAAAGTCGACAAGGCAAGCGTTTCCAGTTGGTTATCTCGATAACTTCGTTATTATCTGGACAGCGCTAGTAACAAAAATGGCGTGACCATGTTACTAATTTTATTATAATGCATCTGATATGGATTTTAATCGTTTCCAACATGTTCAAGACAGTAAAGGGCATGGATATGTATCAATTAAATCAATATTCTACTTTACTGGTTGAATAGGTGCAGAGCCGTACGGTTCTGATTTACATGTAGGTGATCCATTAAATATGTCACATTCAACCAAATACTTTCACATTTCCCTTGCATCCTGTTCTTTGGCTTTGGCTTATGGTACCAAAATAATGAAATAGGTTTTTATTCTGTTCAAATCTCTCCCCTATTATGGAAATATTTATGATTGAATGAAAGCGTTCTGGAACTCTTTCCGATCGTAGTCAAAATCAATGGGCAATCGGGTAATACAATCTGTCATGATCGATTTTCATTTTTCACTAGGTAGATAGTGTTCCTTTTCCATAAAAACTCTCACACATTATTCAGAAGAATCTTACGATGATATTGGTACATTATTGAAGTCACTTTTGGAAAAAAAATCTTACAAAGGTGAAGAAGTATTACCCCTTTGCGCCCCTTTTCCCTGCATGTCGGTACACCTGTAAGCCAATTTGTTATCCATCCCATTTTGCTACTATGTCTGAAACGCCAATTTATCCAACTCATAACTTGGGGGAGGGTGTCCACTTTTCATTGGTCTGGGCCATCGCTTACACAACTAAACCAGTGGTCTTGGTCTCGGCCACGATCGATCACCACTTTTGTAAAGTACGCGCCCCCCTTGGAAAATCCGGACTTCGGGCCTGCCCTAACCCTTATCCCAAGCCTTTGGATTATGATTATGCTGGTAGTATAGGATTTCCCGCCCGTGTTCAAACTGTTGTCATTCAATTTTATACATTTGTACTTCAATTCTATCTCGAGAAACCTGAAAGGTGCCAATGCTAATTTGAATTTCGTCTTTGGTCAATCAATTTAACAAAAAGTCTACTTAATTTAGTAATTTGTCACACGTTATCGTCCATTACAATTCAAATTCGTCGGTCACAGATGTGTTCAGCAACTGTGACCGACGACTTTGAATTGTAATTGACGAAAATGTGTGCCGAACGACTACATTGAATTTACTTTTTGTAACATTGATCGACCAATGACGAAATTGAATTTGGCATTGGCATATATTAGGCACCACAGGACGAAATTGAAGTAAAAATGTATGAAATTGAATGACAAAAGTTTGAAAATGGACGTGAAATCCTATAGTAGACGAATCAGGTGCAGACCAAGCGACAATGCCTACCTGTCATCATGCTTCCGCTGATTGGACTAGTCGTTCCTCCTTCAGCGCCATCGCCCGCATCCATGGTTACCAAGGTGACATTAATGCCACCACGATCCGCTGTGGTTGCTTCGATGACTGGAACTAAAAAAAGGTCGAGAGTGTATTTAATTAACAGGTTTGGTTGTATTCGTCATGTTTGCAACATGATGATGATGTTTGGGCGGATGTACCTTGCTGCATCGGATCTGAATAAAGGTTCGATTTTAGCGACGAATATGATACACTATTATTACCCCAGTCATGGGAAACAATGCCAGCCCGCACACATTGTGCGCACCCTCTTCACTCCCTGGGAAGCATTCCTTCCAAGCGACACATGGGCATTGATACGAGCATTAACATAAAGGTGTTCACCTCGTACTACGTCCCTTTTTATATACTTGGGCCCGTTACAATCGATTGTATCTCTTTCTGCAACGGGGCCCTGGATAGAGAGCAGCAAGTAGATTAAAGGTATTGTTGAAGGACAGGCGAAACGGTTTACAAAACGATACGATACGGTTTTCGATGATAAGTACATTAGTATCCTAGTATATTTATGGGTCTTAACATTTTGCAGGATCCATCGAATTCCTTCATCCACCTCCTATTTAAGGGATCCAGTAACTTTGTTGACATGTGCAAAAAGTGATGAATGGTTGATAAAATGTGTATTTCTGTGATTTGATATGTCCACTGAGTGGTGTGTGAAAATGTAATGGTAAATTAATATCATACGACCGACCAATCATTACGTTTCACCCAAGTTAGAAAATAACCGCTTCTCAGGCCTGAGGAGAGGTTGAGAGATTTGTGCCTCTAGTAGAATTTTATCACCGTTTACACCGTTCTTATCGGTTTACTGCGTGTAACCGGAGGAGATTATCTCTATAATACCACTAGGTCTCGGGGGGGAGTTAACAGGGCATGGAATGTTGACGAAAGCTATTAAAATGGTTGAGTTGATTTCCACCGTGGTGGAGATCACGGCTAACTTAGTGAAACGTAATGTGAACGAAATGCAAAGTGATATTTACTAACTCAATGCTCTGACCTTGTAAATGTTTACAATTATCCAGTAGACAATAATAAATCTGAATACTTCAATCATATATATCTTTATAACGGAAGAGAAATTTGAAAAACCACTTGAGGCCCAAGTATGTTTTGAGGATTTTGCCAATGTTACTAAGTCCTTTTAACAGGGCACATGTGCTTGGTTAGATCATTTGGTCTTACAAAGGGCGGAATATAACTATAATCGCGATCTTATTGAAATATTATGATTATGGCTGCTTAGAATTACATTTCGTTTTGTGATACTTTTTGGATAAAAAAGTACAATTTTCTACTTCATTTTGGAATGATTTATACGCCTCAATAAATAATTGAGATCGCACGATCAGTCTAAATCACGTTATTTTGATTAATATTTGTATGATATTTTGTTAATAAATTAATGGAATTAAACTTTTTTTTAGGGTAATTAAGAGGTTATTAGATAAAATATTGCGTACATTTACATGAAGGAAGTGTTCCGTTCCAGTCGCACGTGACAGGCTGTCCCATATGCAAACTGCAATTACACTGTAAAACCGGATCGCCATTCAACTCGAATCCATCAGCACATTGCGTGTTGATGACGTCACCGTAGCGGAGCGCGTCCGTAGGTCTATATGCCGTTGAGAAGATGTCGCTTTGCACCGTCAAATTCGGATCTTGAGGTAACCGGCAAAAACCGGTTGTTACTGTGAACAAAAAAGTGTCAAATACATGAGATAATGTAAGTGAGTTAAAACAAAGACTTTACCACAGGACAGCTTTGTACCACGAGATTTGGATCAACTGGTATTTGGTGTTGGTATTAAAGGGATACCTGTAAAGTGTCTAACTCCATAAACATTTATTTGAGCTTCTACATTTCTCTTCTATACCGTGTTATTTGGCTTATGGTAAGAGAAGAATACAATAGGGTTATATTTTTTCAAATGCCCCTTTAGTATGACGATACCTATCATTCAGCTCAAGAGCGTTAATGAACGGTCATAAACCTCATAAACGTCTACAGTAATTCGTTGTAAAAGCTGACACACATTTTCTTTTTTTTAACCAGGAAAGCAGTGTTCTTTTTCTATGAAACTTTCACACATCATTCGGACATATCTTACAATGATTTTGGTATAGGATTGAAGTCTCAAATGTAATTTTGGGCAATATCTGACACTTTACAGGTGCACCTTTAAACACCGATTGAAGGCTATAAAGATATGAGAAAATGTTTTAAGCTGGGTGATGTAGAAAATGAAAACAGATAACAGTGTGATGAATTGTGATAATAATGTGTTATACGTTGATGATTAAACGATGTAAAACTTCAATAGTTAATCATCGTTTGACTAAAATGCATCAACTCGAAATGTATAAATATTACCAGGTTTCAATATTAATGCCGTTTTCCAAAGTGACAGTTTAAGTGACCCATCCACACTTTGCTTTGCCACTGCATGAATGACGGGGAAAATGGTCACTGTTTAGTGGAATCTTTTAAGATATATCTTCTTCTTTTTTCTTCAAATTAGACCGCATTTTATTTTTGTCTAAATTGTATTATTTTGATGTGTGTAATTTGTTGAATGAATGGTTGCATTATGCTTTTTTGTTTGTAAAGCGCATTGAGAGTCTTAGTGATTAGTATGCGCTTTATACGCATACATCATTATCATGCTGTAGTTACAAAACAACAATAACTAACGATTAAGATGCATCTTACCATTAAATACCGAAAACCTATCTCCTCCTCCGCCACACCGCTGTTTGGTATCGCCCCAACAGGTATCACTGCAATCCCTATTTGGCACTCTTCTTCCCACCGTCATATTCAAACAGTGGCAGTTGTCTTCGTCGCGGTTGGTTTGGTAGACAAAGATGGTTGATCTGTTTCTGCATAGGGTGATACAGGCATCGTTGGTGGAGGCTGTAAGTGCATCTTCAATTCTGGCCTTGTTGATATCCATACCTCCTGACCGATAGCAACCTACGTAATCAGGTTCTGTTTAGAAAAGAGATGAGAGTTAATACAAAATAAAAACTTGAACATTTATATAATTTGTGTACATCTCTACCTCGGGGTACGGCGTGAACGCGGCAATATCAGTCGAAATAGGAATCTTATGACAGTTTGTTATGAGCAATGCAGACGTCATTTGCAGAAACCTTTAGAACAGGTTCCAATGTGGCCCTCTCAACTTGCCTTTGTCCTTGATTTCGTTTTCGTTAGTTTGGTCTAGGAAATAGTGTCCAAAATGTGTTTCTATACTTCTCAATGAGGGCTTCGTTGATGGAGGCTATATAAAATACTTGTGACTATGGCCCTCTCATCTTTCCTCTCGACGAAAGTAACATAAAGTTATGCAATCGGGTTCTGATGAACTGTCTAACAGAAGAAAGAATCAAAACACACACTCATATTTCCGTCGGGCTTGCAGACGACCAGTTTACATTTGTGTAGGTTTGTAGACAAGGAATGGCAGAAACGGTTAGAGGAACTGCGCATAATGTAGGCGCCATTCATGTAATTTGTGGTCATTTTTAGAATAGCTCCCAATGTGGACCTCCTGAATCGTGTTCTCTTCAAATAATGTTCTGTTTAATTATGTAATCTGTTAGTTAAGTAGGCAAATAATATATCCGATACGTTTCGTCACTTTATGATGCAGCTTTTTCCCCGACCACACAAACAATTTGACAAAAACAATACAAAAACAAAAGGGGAAAATCTTTGGGGGAAAATATAAATACATAAATAAGGTGCCCGCCCCCCCCCCCTGATAATTCCTGTGCATCCCCAATCAGTCCGATCACGCTACGCCACTGGTAAGCAACCATGGCAGACCTACACGGGGACAACGAGAGAGAAGATGATGATGATGATGATGATCCACAGCACTTGTATGGCGCCATTTATCTGTTCAAACATTCAAAGGCGCCTGCTCCTCCAAAAGAAAACTGATTTACAGCACATTTGCTTTAAAGGATAGGTTATGAGGCCTGCTTTGAAACCTTCAAGTTTGTCAGCGTTGAGAAGCACAGGAGGGAGGGAGTTCCAGAGGCGTGGAGCAACTGAAGGGAAGGCACGATCGCCATATACCTCTGGAGTCGTGTGCGGGGGACCTGGAGAAGAAGTCCAGGTTCCCGTTGCAGAAAGAGATGCAATCGATTGCAAAGTTTCAATTAATTGCAAGTAAGAAAATTTGCGCATTTGAACCAATCAGATGTGCGCCTTTAGTCACATGATCGGACTTACAATTAATTGCAACTTTACAATCGATTGGCATCTCTTTCTGCAACGGGGCCCTGATGAGCGTAGCCCTGACGAAACTGATACCTTTCTACCAAGGATGACCCACATGCGGGGATGAGTCCCCGTAGTCAGGAGAGTGTGGTGGGGTGCGTACTCACCCCCCCCCCCCCCCCTCCCCCCAATCGAGTCGTTGGTAAATAATTCTATACCGGAAATAACACAGCGTGCAACAGTGTTAAGCCCGGCGCAGACAGAGCCGACTCGACCCGATCCGACTGGTTTTCAGTCAGGCTAAAGTCAGTTTCGCTAAGTCGGAGCCGAACCACCGTGTTGAATCGGCCTCGAATGACCTCCGACTGGCACTTGACTGGCAAAACCGGAGTCTTGAGGCAGCGCATACTGAGTTAATCAGGCTTAAACATAGTGGGAACACACTGTGTGGACCACAATGTGAAAACCAACTCACAATGTGAACACACTGCGAACATACTTTGAACACACTATAAGCGCACTGTGAACACACTATGAGCGCACGTTCACCACAGTGTGAAATTACCTTCGTTCACAGTGTGTAAAATAGTGCGCACACACTGTGTAAAATAGTGCGCACACACTGTGTATTTCAGAATTTCACAGTGTGTTCACAGTGTGTTCACATTGTGAGTTGGTTTTCACACTGAAAATGCTCCAATTCAACAATGTGGTCTACACTGTCTAACACAGTGTGTTCACACTGCAGCCCACTGTGGGGTTTTTTCGGTATGGAATGGCGCTGACAAATCAAACTGGAAGAGATTGTCTTCCGGAATGTAAAAGATAGTGAATAATAAGCTAATGAGAAGGTAATAATAATCACGTGTGTATAGACTACTTTGAGGATGTTCGTCAGGAAGTTTACCTGACGAACAGCCTATAAAAATGTACATGATTAGCCAAATCACTGTCGACCATAGAAGAACGCAGGGAAACGCTCTGTACAACATTCATCGAGAAAACCATGGACACAACATCTCAATTCGAACAATTCATTCCCGCGTGGCCTGCCAACAGACGAACTCTAAGATCAGCAACAAAAGTACCGGAAATAAAATACAAAACGAATCGAATGAAAAACAGCCCTTTACCATACCTCATTCGGCTTTTTAATAGTGTGTGATATCTCCTCTTGTTTGTATATTGTACATAGGAACAGTTGTGTTATTTAAATATGAATTGCATTAATATTAATTGTCAGCATACGTAAAGCCGTGTATTTATATAATAGTCCTCTTAATTATACTCCTTTAAACAATGATTGTCTAAGTCCGTCTATTGGCACTGCATTACATTTGCTTCATGATATACCCTAATTTTATGATTATATCTATATATTTATGATAATATGATAATGTATGATAATATTGTATCTTTTATCTAAAGAATGGCAAACCCACATTTTGCTTGCAAAACCCGTTTAGTGAGTTTGATATATAATTATCCCCTTGAAATGATCTTATTTACTGAAATGTAATTGTAATTATTTATTTTTTGTAATTTTCTCCCTAAATATAATGCAAAACCACAAAACCACAACTGGAGCTTTTATGTTAAAATGCAATTACACACGTGCAATATATTTAGTGTTTTAATATTTAGCATAATAGTTGTCCAATTTTAGATGTCTAATTTTGTTCTACAAATATACACCTATTATTTAAAATGTATTTTATATGTATTATTATAATAAATAAGTTATGCATGTATATCATTTACGTTCTTAATTTTGTTAAAATTTGTATGTAATTTATTTTTGTAAACACATATGGAATTCAGCCCTGTGGCTGCAATATATGTATTTTTAATGAATAAACCATATTTGAATTGAATTGAATTGAATGTTAACAAAATCTTGCCCGTTTCCGGTTCAAAATTCAACTAGTCATGCTAATAGTTGTTCAGAAACGCAGATGTAAATCGTTGTCATTATCGAAATCACTTCCGATGATACCAAGAGGAAACACGACATACCTACTGAGTTACCTGTGGCGTAACCAGGCACAGGGTCAGACCAGTGAGGGCCCCGTTGCAGAAAGAGATACAATCGATTGTTATACAAATAATACACGGTCTAGAGTGCGTTGTGTAAAATGCATCCGCACGCGAGGCTGTGTTAGCTAGTGCGTTACGCACGAGGCGAAGGTAAGCCCAGTGCGTAACGCACAGCTAACAAAGCCGAGAGTGCGGATGCATTTACATGACGCACGATATTGTTTTTATAAAACGAGCTCAACCACGGAATCATTTATTTTGCTGGATTATTGAAAACAGACTTACCACAATTAGTAACCCAGTCTATCTACTCTCTAGAGTGTGAATATATTAGGAATTTACAAAATTCACCATCACTACTGCACTCGCTTCACTGAAATGAATGAAATAAAATGAAATTGAAATGCAATTTATTTATTTCTCATGTCACCAAAGGATGGGTATTGGAGAAAAAGGAAACAGTCAATTTCAAAATATCGATAACTATATACAATATTTACACAGTATGTACAAGATACAAACCAATTAAATTGGTAACGGTAAACAAACAAAATAGAGAAATAGTAGGCTGAAACTAGAAACAACAAACAACAAAGGCATTACAATAATGATAGTAACATTAGTACTATAACAATATATTTATGGTAATAATAATTATAATACAATGAGTACAAATAGATAAAAGTAAATAGCAAGTGTTAAATCTAGAAAGAAAAAAAGAAAAAATATTACAAAAAAACAATACAAAAATAAAAAATAAAAATAAATTCTTTAGATATTGATTTTGATTGGGCAACTCAGAAGAGTAATATTATTGTTGATAATAAGATCATCATTTACGAGCTTCAAACTATTGTATAATGAACTGGTTTATGAGAAATACCTGACGATAAGACTACAACATTTAGCAAGGTTTATCATGGTAGAGTAATTAGTAGAATTAAATAATTCATTCATCTTTTCAATGTTAGGGCGTTTTCTATACTGCTTAGTCAGATGCCTTTTTCTTTCCACTTCAAAAAGAGGGCATTAAAAAAGATAATGGTATTCATCGCCAATTTTCTGTTGATCACAACGCGGACAAAGGCGATTTGATCTTTCAATATTATTGTATCTGCCAGCTACAATTTTGACTCTGCAGCTCAGCAGACTCTGCAGCTCAGCAGATCAAACGCAGTCCACCAGAAATTGGCGAAAATGTTTTCGTAAAAATGAGAATTATCAAAGTATTTTATGCATTTCCATTCCAAAACTTACCAATATCAAACCACATACCGTATAATTTACGAAACTGCTAAGATTTATTTACTACAGAACAAATAATTTACAAAACGAAGCATTTTACGTCTTTTTTTGTTATCACTTTCGCAAGTTTGTCTTCGTAGAACTATGTAAACAAGCATTGTGACGTCACGGGGTTGCACACATAGAAGTATGAATTAAACAAACCAACCCGTTTTGCACACCTTCGGCACGATGGTTGCGCAGTATCGGCACGATGGTTGCACAGTATTGGCACGGTAGTGCAGTTGGTGAAAAGTAATCAATGCCCACGTGATCGGTATTAGCCAATCACGTTACTGAATTTACCGGAGCCGTTTTATAAAAGTTACAATTGATTGTAAGACAGACGATTTGCGCCTTTCAACCAATCAGATTTGCGCTTTGATCTGACTTACAATCAATTGTAACTTACACTCGATTGTACCCCTTTCTTGAACGGGGCCCAGGGCGTGTTTCACAAAGATTTAACTTAAATTCAGGGTGGATTTAAAGTTATGGAAACCGATTTGTAGCCTTGAAATGAAAAATATATTATAGAACAACAATTTACATGTGTGAGACTTTTAATAAATTGTACACAAAGAATAGCAAATCTCTTTGATTATAGAAAACAGGTATGCTTTTAAACAAATTACAATGATGTATCTATAATATAATGTACAGAATACATTTTAAACAGTAAATAATGGCGTTCCATAATTAAGTCCAACTTAAGTCCAACTTAGGTCCTTTGTGAAACACCCTCTAGACTAGGAGGGACTAGGGGTACAGAGAGCGTATGCAGGGGTACATGCACAGAAATACAACATGCTCCGTTGCATGGAGGGTTGCATGAGCCCAAACTAAATCGTGGTGTTTGTAGTAAATTGATAAATGTTACTGTGTACAGATCAACAATGTTTTACAAGCCTTGCTTCTTTTGGGTTCCCCCGTATTTCACATTATGTTACAGAATTTGTTATTGATTGATTATGTAATATGATAGTGTTTATCATCATGACTATAGTTATACATATTTCATATTGTACTTTATTTATGAATATCATGATATTATCTGGCGTCGCATTCAATCAATTAGTTTAGCTATACTGTTCATTTGTATTAATATGATTAGTATACACCGCAAATATCATTAACATTATTTAAAACTACAGGTCCACCTTTATACAGACCAAGCTATTGAATCACATATTATATTTAGGGTATGCTATCAGAGGCGCCGATTCGTTCGGAAAACACAATGCATTGGGGGAGCATTGTTTGTGAACAATGCTCTGCCCCCCCCCCCCCCCAAAAAAAAAATGCATTGTGTTATCGGAACGAATCAGCGCGCCTGTATACTATTATTATCGTTATGAAAAGCGAAGAAATATCATAATCCAATTAATACTTACTGTTCAATATTTGATACTCGCATGTGCACTTGAGAACGCCAAACATCAGGAAAAGCAGAACTCCGAAGGGAAATGTCTCCATAAACAGATCCATTATGACCGATAGAAAAATATTAAAACGTGAACCTTTACCACCAACTTGTGGTATAATACAGATGCCCCCTCGAAATGACGCTCCATACAAGTGAATATTATAATCAGGTCTTGATACTGCACTGTTAACACGGAAGTCTGACATACATGGCAAATGCAATGACGAAATGGTGCACATTTAAATCAGATTGTTTTGTTGTTGCGGTTCTTTGTTGGATCACAGTTATATGTCTCCTTGTAAAATAGCCAAAAAAATTCGCCGCTTCGCGGCTCCTGGACGATGCTCCGCATCGTCATTGGGTCAAACCCCTCCCCCCCTTAGCAAAAAGCTAGATCCGCCCCTGAAGGGTACTCCTGCTGTACATCCATATCTCATTTAAGGTGTGAACATATTTAATTTTGAAATAATTGACCTTTGAACATCGATTACCTTTTTTTGTATAAACTCTGTAGTATTATTATTATTGTTATTATAAGGATAAGAGGGAAAACAACTGGGTACAGCTCCAAACGATTTCAGTCGATGTGAAAAGGTGAAATATTCCCTTTAATTAATGAAACACATCGAAGTAATAGGCACGTGAGTCAATAGTTGCAATGTCGTTTCCGCCTTTATTCATAATTACATTAGGATGTACAGTAAACACAGATAACACCCTGTCATCGTCAGTGGACCGGTAAGTAACGTAGCTACGAGTTGAGCAGGAGGGGGGGGGGGGGGGGGGGGGGGGTACGAGGGCAAACACAATAATTGGTCCAAAAACAATATTTTAAAAACATAAACATGAGGGGGAAATCTGTATGAAATAACAAAATACAAAAGTCAATGGGTAAATAAATAATTCAATTCAATTAAGTAAGATGCCGCAATTTTAGTGCCACCCTTCGAATCAATGCCAAATACACCATCGTAATTTTATAAAGTGCAAATAGCATAATCTGTACTGTAAGTTCATGTTTTATTTTATTGTCATGCTTCATTGATACTGCTGAATTATTAGAGCTGGATAATCATGTCCGTATTCAGGAAATCGTACACTTGGCGTCGCATGAGAAATTGTCCCTGTGGCTCTTTTGTCCCCGGCGGTAGAATGGCTAAGTAGACGGGCGTGTCCGCCCCTTCCGGTATGGACACCTTCTTGCCGCCGTAATGATTGTCCGGGTACGGGGGCTGCCATGTCCGTCCGCACGAACCGGGGCAACACTGTAATAATATAATGTGAAGCAAACAAATAGATAAAAATTAAAGAAAAGTTCTGCTAGGTTCCGTTGCAGAAAGGATTGCAGTCGATATTAAAGTTGCAATGAATTGCATTAAGAATTGCGCATTTGAGCCAATCAGATTTGGCGCATTTAGTCACATGATCTGACTTACAAAATTGCAATTTTAAAATCGATTGCATCTCTCTCTGCAACGGGGCCCTGTTCAAACCGAATGGGTTGTGACTACAATATTGTATCGTATACGAGTGAAAAAGTATTTATTTTACATTGATGCATGAATATGGCAGAAGAAATCGTGATGGCTCTACTGGAGGCTCTTTTCATGAGGGAGGTATTTATACATCGGAATATTCATTACTTTCCCAAATTGTCATGTAATAAAAGAAATAAACATTATTTTGAAATATATTTAGATTGTGTCAAAACAAGACCCCCCCCCCCCCCCCCAAAAAAAAATAAAAAAATAAATAAAAATTTTAAAAATGTGGGCGCCATTCGTTTGCATTGGTATAATGCATTGACTAAATTTTGTTTCATGTCGGGCAATATGAAATAATTATCAATGCTCACCTGAACATAGCGCGAGTTTCACGAACTGTGTTTCAATTACTAATGTACTCACCGCGTTGATCAGAATATCCGACCTGCTCGGATCCTTCGCGATATCCCGGGCGTGTATCTTGGATAAGACGACTACTCGAGCTTACTGACTCGATAGCCGGTCGCAGTGCCCCACTCGGCGGCACTCTGACTCCGCCTTTTTAACTCTGCAAAGAGGGAGAATTATAAGGATCTGACGAGATTCATTCTTCTATTAGATAAACATTACAACCTGTGTATAATGACCCACTGGCGTAGATCATTACGTAATACCCATTGTTCAGCGGGGGATGAATGAATATATCACCCCCCCGCCCTGAACAATATGTATCAATTACAGATCTACGCCAGCGATAGTGACCACCAAAGTGAAACAGGAAAGGTGACCACTTTAGACAGGTGACCTTTGACTCCTGACTTTTTAACTCTGCAAAGGGGAAAATTACAAAGATCTGACGAGATTATCTTCTTTTAGAAATACAGCCTGTGTATAGTGAACACTAAAGGGAAACGGTAAAGATACCACCGTAGACAGGTGACCTTTGACTCCTGCCTTTTAACTCTGCAAAGGGGAAATTATAATGATCTGACGAGATTCTTTCTTCTATACATGAATTAGAAACAAAGTCAAACCTGCATGTGTATATTGACCACCAAAGGCCAGTGAGCCAATGGTGAATCGCCACGCTAGATTATGATTAGGGCCCGTTGCAGAAAGAGATACAATATATTGTAAGTTTCAATAATTGCATGTCAGAAAATGTTCGCGTTTCAACCAATCAGATTGCGGCATTTCTGACTTTGTATGTCTTTCTGCAACGGGGCCAAGAGTTATCGTTCAATGTTCATGGATGTGTAAACCCACAGAAAGTCGGAAACTTAGAATGTATTATTTTATATTATAATATTTATCCAAAAGCGTACAATGTGCATTGTAACAGCAGTTTACATAGGGTGTCCCAAACTAGCACAGTACAGTGAGAGTATAAGGTCAGGTTATAATTAGCGTGAACAAAACTTACTCCACGAATTCGTTCACGAGACGGATGACGTCTTCCTCTGATGATGCTCGGCGGAACCTTTCTTTCGTCTCTTCACTCATGACGCGGAAACCATCGTTGGCTAATGTACTTGCTACGTTGACAACCCTAAAAAAAAGAGATAGGAACCAGAAATTACAACATTATAAGCGTGCTAATCATAAGCATCATCAATTATTTATTTATTTATTTGTTTTATACTGCAGGGTAGGCCTGTTCAGTTATGCAAAACTGCTTTACAAAGGCGCCCTGCAGTTTAACTTGCATGTTGACAAACAACAAAGTATGTTACATAATAACAATTCAAAACGAACATACATAATGGGGAGTGAAACAAGACATCATACATGCATAATAATATAGCATGTTAAATATGATCTTTTATAAACAAAATTCAAATCAATATAGCTTTATACTGTTTTTTTTACGTGTATAGGGATTGTGCACGACTGCACTGTTATAGGGAGTGTATTATACAGGCTAGCTCCACATATCATAACTCATCTGATCATCATGACCATCAGCACCACACCACCACTATCTTCGTCATCATCATTATTGATCACCATTATCGTCGTTACCACCACGACCACCGCCACCACCAATATCACGATCATCGTTATCATTATCAGCACTATTATCACTATTATTCCATTTTCACGGAAAAAATTATTTACCATCAATACCATCATCATCATCGTCGTCATCATCTTACATCTCATCATCCTCATCATCATCATCATCATCAAATCATCATCATCATCCATCATCATCATCACTCCCATCATTATGATCAACATCATCACCAGTATCATCGCATCATTATCATCAGCACTCATCATCATCATCATCGTC
>JBAMJV010001587.1:7500-54208 GCA_037951105.1 Echinarachnius parma | reverse complement strand
CCTTGTATCCGCAGTCGATCACTGCAACAATGCGATTGTATTCCAGAATTGATTTGCAAGTGACGGTGCCACAGTTGCCATACAAGCAAATATTGAAAAAAGAACTAAGTTATTACTTTAAGCACTGGTGTACAGATTGGAGAATAGGATATGTAGCTCCCTTAAATAAAATAAAAAATTGATATAATGATTTTGAATGACTGATATAACATGTATATGCATTTCATGTAGTGAGAAATTTTTCCGTCTTCATTTGCTGGAATAATTTAAAACCCATTTTTCAATACCTTTAAATCCTAACGTGGGAGGGGGCAGTCCCCTCCAACCCACCCACCCCCCCCCCCACCTCACCTCTCCATCAATTTGTTCTAAAAAATTCAATCCCTCCAAAGCTCCCCAAAAAGTTGTTTGCTCATTACACCAATTTATTTCCCACACATGTTACAAATGACTACATCATCAGTGGAACGAAGGCTCTCTTAACTTAACCCATTCAAGACTGTTTGATTGTGGTTATAACATGCATTTTCCATAGAAACACAGCCCAAGTATTTTTTGGGACAAGTCCCTAAATGGGTTAAAGTGTGAGGCCTGTAAAGTGTCCTGACTAACTCCCACGAAAATTACCTTGGAGCTTCCTCGTTTCTCTTCTACCTTGTTGTTTAGGTTATGGTAAGAGAAGAATAAAATGGGTTAGATTTTTTTCAAAATGCCCCTTTAGTATGACGATATCTATTCATTCAGCTAAAAAGCGTTACAAACGGTCATAAACCTCATAAACGACCGTTGTAAAAGCTGACGCATAGTTTTCGCTTTTTTAACCAGAAAGCAGTGTTCTTTTTCAATGAAACTTTTCACACATCATTCGGACATTATCGTACAATGATTTTGGTACAGGATTGAAGTCTCGAATGTCATTTTGGGCAATATCTGACCTTTTACAGGCCCTCACTTTAACATCTATGTCCCACAAAACATGTGACTCCTATCACACATCATGTAAAAAGATTGTTTATAAAAACAAACATTACAAACACTGACCCTGTAAGAGAGGAAATGTTTAAGTACTCTTCTTTAGCAAAAGTCTCAGGACATACACAGAGTAAAAAGCCCCTTGCTCTTAATTTAATTTTGGATTAGTATTACAACTCTGCTTTCCCTTTCATTAAAGCTAACAAGGTTAGAAAGGCGTTAGTCACAAGTACATATGTTTGAAGATGCTAGTCCCTTTCACATCAAACATTTAAATACAAAAACAGAATTCAAAATGGAATTTAAGGTGGGAGGGGGGGGGGGGGGGGGGGAGTGGGAGGGAGGGGGCAAAATGTGTTTATGTTGAGAAGGGGGAAATATGGGGAAGGGTGGTGTACAAAAACTTTAAAGGGACAGTCCCTCTTTTGCAAAACGTCTGAACAGTTTCCAGTTGACGGATGAGGATGAATGTAACACACAAAAAAAAAAAATCAGATCGAACAGCCCTGTAATTTGGATTCTACGAATGAAAAACAAATGCGTCCCTCCACTGAACTATATATCGTGGTCAATAAAAGAGTTTAACTGATTTAGCATAATATTTACAATAATATTGTACTTAATTCTTGTAAAGGTATTGCTGAAGCCGACATTTGTAAAGGTATGTCACAGAAAGAAATCTCAAAAATTAAGAATATATAATAACATGTAGTCAGTTTAAGCGAGGTTTGCGTTATTTTGTATAGTATTCGGTCATTATGTGCGCGGGTCACGTAGCTAGCGCGGGTCACGTAGGGGTCACGCATAGCGTTGGACAATGGTTTATTAGTTTTAGCTCTATAACTCCACGAAAAAGAGAATTTCAAGCCCTAATTTTTTCAGGCATGCTCTTAAAAGACAATAATCTCGCAACTTTTGAAATTTGGCTTGCAAAAGAGGGGCTATCCCTTAATAACCTTATAATTAAAGCAATTTTTACAGCAATATATTGCATACATGTGTTTTTAAACTTTGAACAGCTTTTAAATTCTGAACAGCCTTTGACAGTTATCGAAGGTTTACATATATTCATGAACAAAATAAATTGTGTGATTTAAATATGTTGAATATTACACAGAAAAGAGAATGTATGCATTCATAGTCCAGTTTCGCAATGACTTGTATCTATAAATATGCTAAATATTTCACTCTGTTGATTTGCAGTTTAGATTTACCAGAGGCACATACTTTGCATGAAATTTACGACCAATTGTTACTTAGACCCATTTTCCTCTACAGAGGCAGCAGAAAGATAGGAATCAGACCATATTGATATATTGCAATATATGCCCTAGTATCAGTATGTGACCGGCTATAGCAAAAACCCCTGCACTTTGTCGGTAAAAATCAAAACTGTATATTTTCATACGATTTGAGAGGCCTCACCCTCAAGCTTTAATTTGATGCTTTGTTCTAACATATTGTCAATTATTGTCAAAGATATGATTGTTTCAAGTTAACAATCATAAATCTTTTACGCACATTATGTGAACTTAAAATTACAATTTCTTCAAATCATGAATTACCGACAGGTGCAGGGTTTTTGCTATAGCCAGTCACATATTAGTATCAAACTTTATTCACATACTTTTAACAAGCATTAGTCATTCAGACCATAATCACCATATTATTCAAATAGTCCAGGGGGGTGTTTCACAAATATTATAAGTTGAACTTAACTCTAAGTTGGACCTAACAATGATGAAAACACCACATTGGGAAGGGGGAGCTCCTAATAATTAAAAACAAAAAGAGGTCACAAGTTGACAACTTTACATAGTCAGAGCCTTCCCCCAATGAAAGTAGCAAGCCCCCCCCCCCCCCCCCCCCCCCCCCTCCGAGAAGAACTTGTAAGCCTGGTGCAACGTCACAGCTACGTCTAGAAATGATCTGTATTTGATGGAAAAGAAATACAAACCTACCAACACCGTGTTCTTGTAATTATATTCAAAAGGGTAAAGGCCCAGTCCCATACTGAAGATTTTCACGGCGAATCGCAACGATTTGACGTTCGTCGAGAAAATCACTTAGGTCGTGGTTGCATCGTATTACATCGTATCGGTTCTTCCCCAAAACAATGGGCGTAGATCTGTCATTGATACCATTCAGCTGGGGGGATGATCTATTCATTCATCCCCCCTGATGAATAGGTATTACGGTAAGGCCCATGCCCACAAAACCCGTGGCTAAATCGAGTTGATTTGTTCTAGTAAATCGTTGTGAGTCCGCCGTGAAAATCGTCAGTATGGGACTGGGCCTTTACTTAGTTTTACGAGGTTTCCGCAGTAAATGGGTCAACACTAGGTTACCATACCTTGTGTAGTGGAACTCCATGGGCCCAGATCATTCCAGTGCTTGTCGTCGGAGGAAACAACCGACTTGACCGCTGCAGTGGGGCGATTCCGCCCCAACTCCGACACGAGTAGACCACGCCGTACTGCCCCCGCCCTATCTCAACGCTCTAAGCTTTGGCATGCCTGTATCAATTGAAGAAAAACAAAGTATGAAAAATAAAATATTATTAGAAAGATAAAAGCTTTTTTGGCCTCAGAAGAATGTTGAACTTCTCATATGACTTTTTAAACAAATTTGTGAGCATTATTAGCTGAATGCTTGATGGCGCAGTGAATAATTCCTCCAATAAAATATGTTGTCAAAAATTATCTTTGGGCAGCCTGTAAAAAGGGAAGCAAAATGAAATGAGACTTTCATTACTGTGTTAACTACCAGATTATACATTTTTAGGGAGGGGGTAAAAGCTACCCCTCCCCATCCAGGAAAAAACACACTGTAATCTTGAACGAATTATTACCCAGGCAACACACTTCTATACACTAGAGAGCACAATATAATAATATAAACAGTGGCGCAGTGTAGTCGGACTCATTCGGGTGGCACACATACATGTATTATTGGGATTGGCTCTCCTTAAATGTATTTCTGTATTTTGTTTCCAAGATTTAACACTTACGTTTTGTATTGTTTTTTTGTAAAAGTATTGGGGGGGCACATGCACCCTGCCCCCCACCCACCACCCCACCCCCGCCCCCCCCCCCCCCAGGGCTACAGCACTACTGAATATAAATAGAGCGTTAAGTGGAAATACAAGGAAAGTGAGACTTGCATACTCTGTACTAACGTACAATGCCAAAAGAAGAAGAAGAACAAAAACTTAACTTGTTAAGTATACAATGAAAGTGAAACTTCACGAAGTTGCCAATTGCTCTGGGTTTCATACCCCAATTATAGCACATTACAGCATCCTGCTACTATGACCCACTTTAATATACATGTATGTTTTCTCCAATGCACAGTCGTAACAAATTGTAACAAGTCAACAGCATCAATACATTAACAAATTTGAACTGTATGTTGACTAATTGACAATTAATTAATTGGCGAATGGTTGGATAATTAAGTTATTTCTTGATCCAAAACTTCAATATGAAAGTAATTGTTGTGAACATGTACATAGTAAGTGGGGACCCAAGTACTATATAGTTACTACCAATTATACTGCAGGTGAAAAAAAGATAATCACAAAATCAATTTTGGGGTATACTTTCACAGCAAGGGCGGGAGAAGAACACTCTAAAATTTGCTTTAAAATCAACACTTTCAATTACGAGGGAACTTTTATGATTTTCAGGAGCTCTCTTTGTCATTAAGAAGGTTAAAATGCTTTTAGCCCCCAAAGTGTAAAGCCTCCTCTAAATATGGGGAAAGATGTACCCCTCTTTGCCCCTGTACTTATTTTAAACTACGCTTTCAATGACTCCAATTTGTTACTGTCTTAACTTTCTTTTTCACATGACAGTTCTCGCAGATATATATACATGTAGCACTATATATGTATAGTACACTTCATGTCATAATTGTTAACTTGGCAAATAATGAAGTGAAAGTTATTTCGAACTTCATAAACATCCTGATTCAAGGAAAATTGGAAATCAATACAAAAATGTATACATATAAATATCCCTCAACAATGTCCAGTATCTTCCTTGATTTTTACAGAAGAATTTGTTTTAACTTTTAGCTTAATATTATTCAGTATCTTTAATAACCAATGCTAGAAATTAACCTTTTTGCCTTGTGGCCCAGTCGGGCAAGTAAAAACAAGATTGTTTAGCTTTGAGTGGCCCAAAAACCTAAATCTGGTTGCCACATAACAAAGAAAAACATAACAAATTCTGTTAAATTTGTTTGCCCGAATGGGCCAGTAGAATTTAGGATCAATGAAATTTGGGTGGCCCGGAGCTAATTTTTTAGTGGCCCCGGGCCCATTTATTTTTTCTCTTTTCAACACAACTCCAGAAAATCACTTGTAAAACTGTTGGAAGTTAATTTAATTCATGGTGTTATGGACTATCAGTAGTCACTAAAAGTCAAATGAAATTGAAAAGGAAAGCACAATCACAGCCATTACTAAAATATTGCTGAAATTCCCCAAACTATGCATCTAAAAAGGTAGATCTCCTTTAAAACAAAACAAAATAAAGTTTTGGGAATTCCCTGTAACAAAAACTGTAGAATATGAACTTATTATCCCAGATAATGTGACGGAAGTATAAACTATTCATTGGTGAATGTACAGAGTTGGAAAAATGCCTTGAAATCGCCAGATATGTTTGCATGTATAACATGTAATGATGTAACTTTTGGATTAAAGTATTTCTTCCTTGGAAGACATTTTTAAGTGGTTTGGATTTTACCAGGATCTGAACCATTCCTTATATAATTCCAAGAATTATGATTAGTTGTGTATGAATATGCATACATGTACAAGGAGCTTCAATTTCATACAATGTGTGGAATGTTGCCTATGCTGACATTTAGCTTTAAAATACTTTTCTAACCAGACACAAATATGTTGTTTTCATGCACTAATAGCTCAGCAAAGTTTGTACATATGTGTGTGTACTAGTATACATGTGTGTGTGATACAACCACACAAAATCTACATGTGTATTATTGAAGTCTCTTTTTAGTTATAACACTCTTTAAAGGGATAGTTAAGTTCTGGTAAGGAGAGTACAGTTTTGGTGAAACTAAATTTTTGTAACCAAAACCTGCATCATTACATTACAAACTAATAGTTATAACTAGAAAGGAACACAACATTACAAATGACGTAGTAAAGATCATGTTATCAATTCAAAAAGAGCCGTTAAAACGTAAGAGGGCGCTCTCTAAAACACTCATCGGTTTCAACCAGTTTGAATAAAATATTGTGCATGTGATGTTTTGTTGAAATAGTGATTAGATAGAGAAATAACCAACAACTATTTAAATACTTATTTTGTAACTTTTTGAAAAGAGGAAGCATTTTTTTGAATTTTTAACGGCTGGTTCAAAATTCTCTAATAAACCTGGGGCCCCAGCTTTATTACAAATTGTTATATTTATGGATATTTCAGCCGTCCTCTGACCGATTTTGATCAAACAAAGGATGATTTTATTATTTAAATATTATGCTCTTTCAAATTTTACACTAAGTTTTTCATTACCTCACAAAAAAAAAAGTAGTCTAGCGCCCTCTCTACCAAAACTCAACTATCCCTTTAAACAGCAACTGTTGAGGAAACAAATCACCAATTACTTTCCCAAAGTATGATTTCAGACTACAGTCAGGCTTTTTTTAACCACACATGCGGCTTTGGGGGGATGACACAATCACTTAAAAAATCCACAAAAATAGCAAAAGAAACGCACAGGAAATCCATCCAGTAGTGACTAACGCTAAAACAATACCCCAAATCTTGACGAGTGTTCGCCATTTGGTGGGCCTAGTGATTGACAGCTTCCATATTGCTCGCTTAGCTACACTTTAATCATTCTTTTTCTCTCTCTTCTGAATACCAGATTAAACCGGCTTTATTAATCACTTTGCACTCATAATACACCTGTATGTATTTCATACTTGTGTCTTGTGAGTTAAAATGCATACTACGTTAGACTGTAGAAATTGTTTTTTGGGGAATTACATTTCAAAGGTTTAGAATGCAAGTCGTCAGATATAATACAAGGGGTGGGGAATTAACGAAACATAGTAACAGGCCAATTTCGCCAGGAGAGGCACGTTTGACTACCTCATTTCTGAATGGGGGAGGGGAGGGATAGGAGAGGGTGGAAGGCCCAAAAGATTTTAAAGAAGGGTCAAAGTATTCATAAATTCATAACAAAGGCAGGGCTCGAATTAACACAGGCCCACTGGCCAGGGGCCACTAGAAATTAACTCCCGGGCCACCAACATTTCATTAATGCCAAATTTTACAGACCACCAGATTCATGTTTGGAGCGAAATCTTGTTTTTACTTGCCCGACTGGACAACAAGGGAAAAAAGATCATATTGAGCATTGACAAAGAAAGGTAGTTATAATAAAGCACGCATATTCTTTTAATAGCGAGGTGCTCTCTAGAGTCAGTCTCTCCCAACCGGGGCATGTACACCTTCTCTCACTTCTCTTGAAAAAATAAATAAATAAAAAATTGTTGGGGGGGGGGGGGGGGGGGGGGAGCCTAGGCGAGGGAGGCAAAAAGGGGCCAAAAGATTTGTAACAATGTTTGTGAGCTCACCATAAAGCACCATATCCCTCAATGATGTGCTCTCCAGAGCCAGTCTGCCAGACGAGGCGCGTACTACCTTCCTCACTTTCATCCTCTGCTCCTCTGTCCTTCTCCAACCGACCGGAGTGCTTGGCTTCCAGTTGCCGTAGCGACGATGAGAAGGACTCGTGGGAGTTGTTGAGGCGTGCACGAAACTGTTGAATTAGTAATAAGAATTGTATGATTAAATGATTACTGTAATCAGGACAAATTAATATACAGGGATTATTATCACTAGGACTTGCCCTATGTCCCGGGGCAAGAAAAAATTAATATCTGGCAAGTACAATTTCATAAATAGTATAGCTTGGTTGTCCGATCTGGCAACTAAACAATTGTTCAAACTACGAGCGCACAGTGTAATTTCTTACGTACATTTTCTGCTTGATTTTTACATAGGCACTCAAGATGTTAAATACTCCCACGACTCAAAACGCTGGTGCATTTAAAATCATCTCACCTGGGAGCATATACTCTTAGCCAGCTTTGGATTCATCCAGATTGTTGATTCATCGTCGTGGCAACCTTCCTCTTCCACTCCGTGTCCACCTTGGTGGGCGTCTTGAACGGCTTGATGGACTGAAAGAACTACAGGGGGAAAAATAAACAAAGAAAGGAAAACAACAACATTTATCATTAACTGTTAAATTAAATTCAACTTTTCTTTTTAAAAGGTGGCCAAAATGACATAATAGACTCCCACCAATGTGGACTTGTGTGCTGTAGAACCTAATTCGCTGATGACCAATACAAGAGTTTTTAGTACTTGTCAAAATAACATTATTTTGTTGTTTTGAGATGTTGTTTCGAACCCTGCCCCACTCCGTTTGTCCTTCAGCAAGACAATTAATCCACATTGCTGCTCTCTACCAGGAGTATAAATGGGTACTTGGTCCGGGTGTTATTTAGCCTTCAGCGTCCGTTGGGCAGCTTGACTGGGTTCGAACTGTACCTGATGACCAAGGGTAATAATGTGCCTCTGAATAGGGCACCTAGATACATGGCGCTCTATAAATCCTATATATTATTATTATTATTTATTTTTGAATATATATATTCTTATTAGATCCAAGTATTTTGTTTCAATATTATATGTTTTCTTTTCATGAAAATACAACTTGAGTTTGTTATAAGTTGTTTTTTCTTCATAATCATGATTTACTTATTAAACAAAGGGCTCAACGCAACTGACATGGCAGCCTGCAGGCCAAATTGTGGTACTGTTTTACAATTACTCTACATGGAACAAAACAAGAAATGTACATAATTATAAAGACTAATAAAGCACAGTATGTATACGAACATAATTGCACACACAAATATTTGATACACAAACATTTCTTGCCACCTTAATATGACCTTTCAAGAAAAGCAGAAGAAAGCCAACTTGTTTCTGCTCTATTTTCCCTCATTTGCCTCACATTTATGACTCAGAATCGTAATGAGACACATAAATGTTGCTTCTTCCCTTTTTATCGATGTTTTCCTGATCGCTTTGACAGATGGAGGTTACATGTTTTTTTACGAGGTTGAACAGTGTACTGATTTTAATAAATGTTATTGAAACACTTTGCTGATTCATGATGATTTGAATTGTGTTTATCACTTTGACATAAATGATAGATGTTTTTAAAGGGACTTAGTAACATTGTCCAAATCCTCAAAATAAAATTGTAATTCTAGCGGTTCCTTTATACCTTGTTTTATTCGTATTAACAATAAAATCATGGGACAGCTTTCGGTTTTTCAAATTTCCCTTTCATTACAAAGATATGTATGATTGAAGTATTTAGATAAGAAAATCTCCGGGCGAGATTTTCATCCCTGTACAAAGTGAATGCAGTGAGTTGGTGAATATCACCCAATATCACTTTGCATTTTCGCTCATTACTTGGCCATACATTGTCCATTTGACCTGAAATTTTCACACAATACCCTGAGGACATATGAGATAACAACAGTATACATTGCATCAACCATTCATCAGTTTTTGCACATCTCAACAAAGTTACTAGATCCCTTTAAGTGGATAATCTGCCTGCAAAAAAGGCTCAGGCAGAAAGAGTTGCAATTAATTGCAAGTCAGAAAATATATTTAGTCACATGTTCTGACATGCAATTAATTGCAACTTTTACGATCAATTGAAACTCTTTTAGTAACAGGGCCCTGATATGATGATTTGCATGCAACAGAATTCTCATACCACTTATGTTACTTGTCTATATTCAGAAATGTGAAGAATCACTTCAGCTATATGTACATTGTATGTATCTTTGCTTCTATCACTATTATCCCCAATATCTCTTCTTTCTTATCCACTTTAGGGCAATTCCAAGCAAACATTGACATAAGCACCCATTTTTCAAATTCGTCGAATCATAACATATTTGGTATCAAATTAAAGCTTAAAGATTAAACTATTCAGAAATGCATTTTGTTCAAAAAAATGTTTGCCGTAAACTATTATTTCATAGGAATTAATTAGCATAAATTAATTTTCAATTATTTTCACAAAATATACTTTTAAATATTAAGCTTAAAAGAGCTGCAAAATAGGTTTTCATACAATTTTCTTTCAGTGTTGGTAAGAACATTACTTCAATTTATCAGATAAATATCTATTTTGGCATTTTCGCTCTTTGTTCTGCTTCAGTGACTGTTTCATTTATAGTCATATATATGTCACGCTGTTACCCTAAAAACAGGTATTTTTAATATTTCTGGAAAAATATGAATGGGAACGAAATTATTTTTTGTTTCTTCTTCATTCACCCATAGGGCTATATTATGGATGCTAAATAGCAGCATTATCTTTTACCACTAATTAATCTAAGCAATATCAATTTGGTCACGCTGTTACTTTTTGGGTAACAGCGTGACGCAACCTACTTTTTTTTGCAATATCTCAAGAATCGTTGGATGGATTCTGTTCAAACTTTGTACAAGACATGTATTCAGAGGTATGGATTATCTGATACATTTTGGGGCCATGAGGTCAAAGGTCAAAGGTCACAGCTAAATAATATGCAAAAAATATATTATTCTCAAGATATTTCAAGAATCCTTGAAGGGATGATATAATAATTAATACTGGTATGCGTTCAGTGAAGTAGATGACCTGATTATAGAATTTGGTCATGGGGTCAAAGGTCAACAGGTCAAATTATTACAGTTTATTTTTTATCTCACAAAAAAATGCCAGAATTAATGTTAGAAAGAGTACTGTAGATAGAAGAAAATTCTATGAAAATGTTTGGAGCACAGGTCAAAGGTCACTCGGATAATTACCAATTCAAACACAAAAACTTACTGACATTGAAATCATGTTACATGAAACAAATCACTTGTAGATATGCACTGTGCCAACATAAAATTAAACATTTGTATGCTAATTTGAGAAATAAGGTCAAAGGTCAGATGTCAAAGGTCTTATATTTCATTGTTGCAATTAAGTTTGTATTTTGGGTTTGATATTTGATGGTTCCTCAAACTAAATTCTGAAAAAGATAAGAATTTCAGTTTTGTCCAAAAACATTTTTGATCAATAGAGGGCGCTAGGCTGCAAATTTGTGTCATGCGAACCATCATTACAGAGCATCTGGGATATATTTCCCATTCATCTAGTTCTGTATAGATTCTGGATGACTACATCAAAATTATATAATCTTTAATATTCATCTCATCAATATCTCCCATATATATAACATGTACAATTCAGAGGTCACGCTGTTACCGTCACGCTGTTACCGTGCACAGATATGTTTATGATATCATATTTACTATGAACATTGGATTTTTTCTACATTTTTATTTGGATGTTCTAGCTTGATGTCTAGTAAAAAGAATCAATGTGACAAAATTGCAAAATGTTCCTGTAGTTCACAGAGTTTGCTTAGTTTCTTACCATGTAAGAAACCCGTGTCTTTTTGCCGTCACGCTGTTATCGCAGATATTGATATTCATAATTCATAATTTAGTGGGAATTTGGATTTTCTTTCCTATTTTAAATAATTGGTAGGATAGTGGTAACAGATGCATATCAAAATTTGGTTCTGGACATTTTTATTTTGTGAGTTATTTAGACTTTCATTGTGAGAAACACCCTCCTACCGTCACGCTGTTACCTTGGAATTGCCCTTTACACTTTGACAGATAAATATGTTAGATAATTGTAAAGAAGATAACCTGCTTGAAAAATATCTTGACATGAATTAGATTTCAATGTTCACTTAATTCTACTGATTCTTGATGATTTGCAACAGAATTCTCAGGTCTGTTACTTGTCTAAATTTAAAAACGTATTCTCCTTTCGTATGAGGTAACTATGAGGCAGCACAGCTTCTACGAAACATCTCGCAAATTGTGCAGCCAATAAATTGTGTCGGGATCCAAGTTGTGGTCTAAATTTAGAAACGTGATGATTCACTTTTCATTAAGTTAGGTGTCTTTGTTTCTTTCCGCAATCTCTCTTCTTTCCTATCCACTTTGACAGATAAAAGTAAGATGTTACAAAAGAGGCAACGATATGCTTATTGCCATGTATGTGTCAACAGGCAGGAATGTTTCTGCTAACTTTGGGGCCAATTTCTGTAAGCTTGCCTGCATGAAAATATCACTCTAAAAATCACAGCCCTGGGCTCATTCATTATTATTTTTTAAATTGTATTTATTTATTATTATTATTATTATTATTTTATTTATTTTATTTATTTAATTTATTTTATTTATTTCATTTATTTCATTTATTTTATTTATTTTATTTATTTTATTTTATTTGTTAAATTTTATTATTTATTATTATTTTTATTTTATTTATTTATTTTATTTATTGATTTATTTTTATTTTTTTATTTATTTATTTTTTTTATTATATATTTTTATTTTTATTTAATTAATTTATAAATTTTTTTTTTTTTTGGGGGGCTCTTGTTTGCATTTTTGGGGCTAAATCCCCCCGAGCCCCTGTGTATTTTGTTTTCACTGCAACAAGTTGTTTTTTCTCTTAATAGTCTTATCTAGCGAAGACATTTCATAATGTATACATTGTACGCTGAATTATATTACATGTGTTGGGTTTGGTACTAGAGCTAATTACCTGCTTATCAATAAATTTTGTATTTACGGAGATAAAATTTACATCTGAGTTTAAAAGTCAAGTACTGCAGCTTTTTTTGTTAGAACCATTAAAATTCAATAAATGGACTGGCTCTCCAGCCCTCCCATTATACATGTACGTGAACGTTATGTACAAATTAATGCAATTTGAATTAGATCTACATGGATTGGTATGGCTGCTTTCTCGGAGGATAAAAAACCAAATGAATAAATGAACATCAACCATAACCACTCATTGTTATCTTTACTGATATTGGCTCTATCCTATAGTAAACTCAGCGAACATGTGAACTCAAAAATATCATCCCGAATCCGAAACTAATTGAGTTACATAATGTTCTATGCATTTTATCACTTCATCGAGTACAAACCTGTAAATACCCAAGATTCATTTCACACATCGCTCATTGGACATACCAGATCGCAGAAATTCAAATTTTATCAAACCGTCGTTAGTCTTTGCGCATGTCAACAAAGTTACTAGATCCCCTTTACATAATTGGATAGGATTTTGCCACTTTGGTATATTTTACCCCTTTAACAGGCTGGGGTACCCGATTAAGTGGTGAAATTTCCTGGTCTGGTCATTTCCAACCCCTCCCAATGTTAAGAATACTGTTTTTTACCATTTCCTCTCCATCATTTGATAGCGTAAATTTGTATGAAAACATGTTTTCTATTAAAAGACTAAACTGATTTTGTTATTCTCTATTCAAATCCCCATCACAGAGCCTGTGGTAGGTGCTTGCAGTGCACAGCGAGGTTCCAAGCTTTTCTGGGATGGTGGCAACCTGTTCCAAGAATACATTTTCAACACAGGAGTATCTATGCAGCTCAGTAAAGATCAAATGGCTTTGGGGCAATTAAAGGGAAAGGCCAGTAGTGGGAAATAGCTTTATTGGTCAAACTAATTGATTAGTATTATTGAAATAACATAAAAAGGAGCGTGTGTGGAAAAATCTGAACCGTACTATCGTCAAATGCAGAAAAATCAGTAAAAACGTTTATGAAAGCCGCTGACATTGAGCCTAAATTCACCATCAGCTTGGCCCGTCTACACTGGCCACATTCGTACGCTCGTTCGAGCGATTTGCTTGGGCAAATTACCATGTGCACATTTGCCATAGGATTTACACGCATCGCACGTGTATATATCAACCATACGACCATCGGCGAGATATCTAGCCAGCCGGATCGATATGATAATTTACCAAATATATCAATTAGTAGGCGGTTTCCAGGCAAAATTTGTATCATCCCGTATTAGTAAAAACATATTCTTTCACATGATTGGTAATAAGAGCTTCCATTTCATTTTTTGGTAGGGGGGGCGTTTCCAAAACTTCATCTTTAAGCCCTAGAAATGCCATCCCCCCTCCCCAAATAGGATAAAGTACATCATAAAAGTGCCCCCACTATTTGTCAGTACTATAGTGTTCAGATGTAAAACATTTCATTCAGGCAAAGTTTGAAAAGTAGCCTCCCCAAATAATTCCCTATTTTTTAATTCCCCAGTGATGCCATCATTGCCCTCCCCCCCCCCCCCCCCCCTATTCCCGGTCTGCAACTGCACAATATAATTTTTGCCTTGTACATGTATACATACATGGATGGATGTATTGTTAACAAATGGCCATGTATAATTTCCTGATAATTGAAAATTAGATAATAAGCTAATCAAGGCGATTTGCTTACAGTATAATTTGGCCTTAACGATGCTCAGGGATTAGTTGCGGTTTGTTATCAATAAGGCAGTAACAGCTGTTGTGTTTTGTTGCCATCATACTTGGATCGTCAACTATCTAGTAAAGCATTTAAATGATTAATCAACAAGCTTTACCAAGCTAGAAAATGGAGAAGATTTGTAAAATAATGATACAAAAATGATGAGCACTTTATCACAAAATTTTTTTTTAGAAAAAAACAAGTGTTTCAGAGATTATACGAAATCCAATATTTCCTTATTTGTTTGTGTAGTAGGGCAATTCCGTATGAGAGAAGGCAAAAACACCACATCTCAAAGTTGAGCAATCTTCCCTAAATCAAACTGTTATCAATAGAGGAAAACTTGAATTTTAGGAAACTGAAAACCGATTGTATATAGCTCTTTTGGTTTTTCAAATATTTCTGCTTGAATCGAACAGAAATTTATGACCTTTTATTCATAAATCAGCTTCATTTTATGAAAATAAAGTGAATCTTTTAATTCAATGACTGTTTCTGCTCATGTTCTCATATTTTCCATACGATGTTGTAACAATCACAAATTGTAAAGCATGGGCAGTAACTTCATTGCATATTTTTTTGAGAAATTTTTTTAATCTATGCACATTTGATCGTAATTCCGTTACGATAAACCGTTTAAAGTTTTTCTCAATATCTTATTACCTGTTCTTTGGTCATGTCATTGTGAATTCTCTTCTTTCACCATAGTCCTAAGAACTTCCAACATAATTTTCTAAAATAATGTCACTACTTTTTCCAAAAATGGCGTAACAGTATTAGTAATTCCGTTACGTAACGGAATTACACGCACATGGTTTGTAAGGTATTGAATGATATTGCTGAAAATAAAATTTTTTCTTGTTCTGAATGTAGAAATACCCTTTAAATAGCATGAACTGTAGCCATGTAGACAATAAGTCATTAGACATGTATTGTACAATGTTACTTTATGTGACTCATTACCTCACATGCTTCATATTGCAGCAATGGTGATTTAACTAAATTGATACACGATAGATAATTTCTCTCTCCTTGAACATTTATAATAGAGATGATAATGTTCTATCATTAAATTAGTTTCTAGCAAGACCCGCTTGACTGAAATTATGAAGATGCAGCAGATTCATGTTTGTACTTTAGAAAGGGAAAACGAAAACAATAAAAATTGTTTTAAAATATCGAGTAATTAGTATGACACTGGTTCTACATTTATTTTCTCACATTAATTTACAATGATGTATTTTAAGATATAAATCATACCTTCAACTTTCAAGGAGATTTGATATTAATAATTTTGTATGTAGATTTGATTATCATTGATCAGTTAAGGACTCATAACTCAGCATTAATTATGTAAATTTGTATTAAACTGAAGCATATAAAATCAAACATAAATACAGAATAGGCTTCAAGATATTCAAAACTATATACTACAGGCTAAGATATGTTTGATTCATTATCATAAAGTCAGAATTCATTGAGTGTTCAGTGTGCTTCTGTATGCAGATCAAAGATGTACAGAGTACAAAAACAAAAAGTACAAAAACTGTACAAAGTATTTGCATTTTCAAATGGGAATTCCTAAAGGTGTCTTTCATTTTTTGCAATTCGATATTTATATTTTATATGCCAACTTTTTGTATTTGGATCATACATGTTTATATCCGATATATCATGTATTTCATGGAATGAATGAAAACGCATTCCAAATTAATTTCAGAGTAAATTAAGATCACTTTAAGGATGAATTTTAAAAAGAATAATTTCAGAATATAACAAGAGTTTATATAACAAATCTCAATTTTTTTTTTAAATTCTGTTACGCACACACATAAATTCAAGATTTGTTCTGGTCCTTATGTAAGAGTTTAACAATTATTGTTTAACAATGCATACACATTCTTTACTATAGACTGTAAGCAGAAAATGTAACCAAGAAATTGCATTTTCATGGGTGGATTCATGGGTGGATTTCACAGGCGTAATTCCGTTACAGTGACATTCATTTGTCTTAAGGTAATTTCAGAGGTTAAAATAGATAATTTCTGGAAAAAAGATGTACCAAATTCAAGTTTGTAACTTACATGATAAGTTTTTATTACCAATGAAGAATTTTTTTGGTAGCTTTTGCAGAAAATCATTACAAAGTTAGTGTTGAATAAAAGACCACTTTCCGTTATAATTGTATTTTGGTCTCGTGACGCTACAGTGTTATAGATTTGTACCTCTGGTACCCCTGCCAGTTATTAAAGTTGTAAAAACTGTGGAAGTGAAAGGAATTTTAAATATGATTAAGAAAACAGAGCTAAAAATCACTTATTTGTCATTCTGTAACAGTGGAATTGCCCATTCACAATGCATTTCCATTCACACAGATATTCAATATTCAGGAAGTTTACGAGGCTTTGTAGCATTGAAAGTTGAATGATTTGACCTGTTTGTGATTTTAAATTGTTTAAATGTTTCTTGATATTGATGATTTGCAGTTCATTAGCATGTCACATAATGTAGATACTTTTTTTTTTTTTTTACTTTGGGTTTTTTCACAATTTCACCATTTTTCTTGAAGTAAAGGAAAAATTATAAAATGTTGCTATTTTTGTCTTCAAATATGGTTATTATTGTCACATTATTGATTTTTGAAAAGTATTGAAGCTAAAATGTGAATTCTTTGTTATTCATGTACCGATTTGTGGAAAAGTTGATTTCACTGCTTAAGTTGTGTAATTCCGTTACACACTTTAGTGAACATAGTTTCTAGGATTTTTCTTTCATTTAATTGATGCAATCCTTTTTAATTCCTTGCCTACTAATATGAAGCTGAAAATAAACCAAAATAAAGCTGGATTTTAGCAACATTTTTTTCAAATTTCACTCTGAATTGTATTTTGGCCATATTTCCATTCATTTAACACATGACAAGTTTAAATATTGCTATACAGATATGTCAAATTATGGTTTATATTCAAGTGCTAGATAGCCTTGATGTTTGCATTAGTATGTAAGAAAAGTTAAGTGCAAAATAATTGAGTTTACCTTGTAACTGTCAGAGATGTAATTCCGTTACAAATTTGTGTAATTCCGTTACAGTGGTCTTTTTTCAAAAAAGTGAATTTGTGAACTTATCATTGTGTTGTTTATGCATCTAATTATTCTAAAGTGAAGTTGACATTATCAAGATAGAAAAAATACATAAAATCAGTTTCAAAGTGTCTTATATTTCAGAGAAACTCAACGCAAACTTGTACCAACAAAAAAACCTCCATTCTCCAGTAATTCCGTTACGGTCACACATATTGGTCTAGTGTGCAACAACACATGGAAGATATACAATCGTTTCCCTATCATGTTGTAGCCAGGCTGCCCGTGCAACTTATATAAGTATCAAAATTTACTTTAGTCATGAGAATATTGCGCAAGGAGTAAAATAATGAGCAAAAAAGGTCTCTGAATGTAATTCCGTTATGGTGGAATTGCCCAGTAGCCTCAACAACAAATGCATATATATCCGTCCCTGTAAGAAAGACAGTCTACAACTACATGTACTAGCTAAAATACAAACAAAATACATTTAATAATGTCTATAAGTATATATTTTGTCTAAGAAAATGTTTATATCCAATTACTAGATAGTGCACCTCAAAATGTGGCAAACAAATGTCTGTATAAGCTGCTGATTTACATGTCATCATTACATGTATTCACTTGTCTGGCTTATTTTGACTACAACTACAAGAAAAAGGGAATGGAAGTTCTAGGACAGACACCCGATTCCATGACCAAGTGTTTTTGAAAAAGATAATACTTTTGTTTTCAAGTTAGCTTAAATCTAAATCTACATTACGGTGCAACCCTAACCCTGGCTTATCAAGGGAAAAACAAGCCCACACAAACACCTGCAGAGACTCCCACACAAGTGTGCTGTACATGTTTACTTTAAAAGGAATGTGTATCTTCATAAATATTGTATGTGTTGCTTTAAATTTATTGATCAAAGGTCATTCATTTCAAGAAAAGTTTCTGGTCATACTGAATTTTAAAAGTAACGACTAGAACTGAAAAATCATATCTACCATTCTATCATGCTTGAATGAATGGTACAATGTTTATTTTAACCCCTGAATTTACAGTACATGGCAAAAGAATTACCCTTTTTTTATATTCTTCAATATTCTAAATAATATATTGAAATATTTTACAGTGAATCACAAACTAATAATAATAATAATAGGGACAAATCAGAAAATGACAGTTGACACAATGTTATTCTCCCACCTTTGTCTTCAAAGCATTTCAGTAGCTAGTTCCTTTAAAGGAATCTAGTAGCTTTGTTGATATGTGCAAAAAGTGAGGAATGGTTGATAAAATGTGTATTTTTGCAATCTGATACACATGTCCACTAGGTATTGTGTACAAATTTCCCTAGGAGCAATCAGCAAAAATGCAAAAGTGATATCCCCTAACTCATCGCACTGACTTTGTACACGGTTATGACTATCCAGCGGATAGTTAGAAATCTGTACACTACCAACGTAAATATCTTTTTTAATGAAAGGGAAATTCAAAAATCCGAAACCTGTTCCATGCTTCTAAAAATTGGTTATACGAATGCAACAAGGTAAGTGAGAACTGCTAGAGTTCCAAGTAACTTTTGAGGATTAGGACATTGTTACTAGATTCCTTTAATAAATGTAATGATTTTCATGACATGTACGTACATATAAACTCAATATTCACAAGCAACAAAGAGCATACAGCATGTCAGCTGACAGCTAATATACATGTAGGTTAATCCATGTACAAATATTTTGGCACTGGACTGACAACTATTATGTACAAGTTTGAACAATATGTTAATTTGGAACCAGAGATTTTATATAAGTCTGCATATTTCAGATTGCATGAAGAAACATTCAGACAAGATTTTGTTTGATGCCTTTTATAAAGAAAAAAAATCAAGACCAGTACACTATTTGATGACATAAATGGTACCCTGGGGTACCAAACGAATATCCGCCATTTTGTTTAATTATTTATTTATTTTTTAGGGCTGTACCAGGGTATAGCGTGCATACAATCGCGCGCTGCACTGCATACCCAACGCAATACGGTTGTGCTTCGAGTGGACACAAGATGGCGCTACACAACGGTACCCCGGGGTACCGCGTGTGTCATCATTTATGTGTCATTTTATGCATAATCCATAAATATAAGTTGTTCTTGGCAACCTGAAAGCTTGCCAGCATGAACCCGCTGCAAACTATATATGTTATTTTTGATACAACACACATTTCCATCATGGACTTTATCCTGAAGTTATCTAGGACCCTGTCCTTAGTAAACTAGTTAGATAAAAAATAATAACATTTTGAATAAATCAATGTTTGGCGATACAGATTATAATCATCATATTAATCTAGCATGTCCATTTTTTGCTGAAACGAATGATCAAAACTTACCTCTTTCATTCGCTCCCATATTATCCTCACAACAGACGAGCTGGTCCTTACGCTGACTTCAACTTGGTAGGCTGCATTGAGGATCTAAATAAACGACACACACATTCAAAATGAAACAAAGTTAATCATGAAATCAGAGATGCCAACTTTTGAAAACCAAAATTAGGGAGGATTTTACAACCAAGCAAAAAGTGTGCGTTGCGCACATCACGAGCGCAAAGGGCTCGTCCCTTACGGCCGGGGTCCAGGGCCCGCCTAAGGGCCCTGGAAGCTCAGAGGTACTAGATGCTGTCTGGTGCAATCTGAGCCTTATTTTGGAGCATTTTACAGGTTCATTTAGTTCAATATTTTTTCCCATCCTTTTTTACATAACACATATTTTACAGAAAAATTCTAAAATGTGAAAATGTGCAAAATTGAAGGGACAAGAGATGATATTTTATAACCAAAACTACATGCTGAAGTTAGCGCACAATATTTTGCATTCAGTTGTTGTTGTTTTAATAGCAGTAGTACATGTATTATATTGCTCAGTGGCCAGTACGAAACTTAACTGTCCAATAAAGAAGGAAAAAAAAAAAAAAAAAAATAAATAAAAAAATAAATAAATAAATAAATAAATACATTTTTTTTTTATTCGATTTTTTTTTTTTTTTTTTTTTTAAATTTCCCCCCCCTTTTTTCGGGAGGATAAGGATAGTGATCGGGAGGGCGGGAGTTGGGGTGCATTTTCGAGAGCCTCTCGATGAAATTGGGAGGTTTGGCATCTCTGTGAAATGTTAACATCTGTTATTTTGATTCTTTAATGTCATGCATGTGAGTACCTGTGTATAGTTCCCACCAAATATAAATAAGAAAAGTGGCCACTGGTAAGACAGGTGATCTCTACAGACATGCAGTTCCATAATGTTGTTTTTCGTTGAAAGGGATCACTCTTCTTGGTGAACACTTCAGGCAGGTTGGCTGCGATATAGACAGGTGTGCACTATAAAGTCAGGTTTGACTGTAACTGCATATATATGTTTGTTAGGGATCTAGTAACTTTGTTGACATGTGCAAAAAGTGATGAGTGATTGATACAATGTATATTGTTGTTATCTGATATGTCCACTTGGTGTTGTGTGAAAATTTCCAGTTAAATGGACTTTATATGGCTGAGTAATGAGCAAAAATGCAAAGTGACATTCACTAACTCATTGCACTCACTTTTTACAAGGTTCTGACGATCCGTTGGATTATTTGACATCTGAACACTTCAATCGTAAATATCTTTTTAACGGAAGGGAAATTTGAAAAACCGAAACCCGTCCCATGATTTTATTGTTAATACGAATACAACAAGGTATGAGGGAACCGCTAGAATTAAAATTTAATGTTGAGGATTTGGACAATGTTACTTAGTCCCTTTAAAACTATGCATCATGTTATCATCCAGTGATGTGTCAAGGTCTCTTCATCATCTATCCTCTCCATGCTTCCCAGATATCCATGTACGTTGCCCAGCAGTACAGCTTCCAGCAGGAACTCCATGGATCCAATGGTCATCTTTTCCACCAACAAATGTATTCAAATATCATATAAAACAGTAAAAAAAACCCACATTGAATACGTGTTTGAGGGCGTACTAGTTGAAGTAGACCTCAAAGTCTCCACCACCACCGATCCTCTCCAGACTCAGTCTCCAGGCATCTCTGCAGCGTGCCGAGGAAAATTCCTTTAGGAGCTCTGGCTAAGAATATATATTGTCTTCTCTACCAACATACAAATTAACAAACCAAATAATCAAAGAAATATGATTAAAACTAAAAGAGCCTAAGTTTTAAATTTTACAATAAATGTACCTGTTTGAGAGCGATGCTAGTCGACGTTTCGGAAGTCTCCCCCACCATCATTCTTCCCCAGACTCTCCAGGCATCTCTGCAGCATCCCGAGAAAGCTTTCCCCGAGTAGCTCCACAGATTCAATCATTATCTCTACCACCAAACAATTAACCAACCATAGATATTCAAACACATTACTGAGAGAGACTTAAAAACTCATATGAATACCTGTTTGAGAGCGATGCTAGTCGATGTCTCAAAGTCTCCCCCACCATCATTCATCCCCAGACTCTCCAGGCATCTCTGCAGCATCCCGAGAAAGCTTTCCCCCGAGTTGCTCCACAGATCCGATCAGCTTCTCCAGGACCAAATAACAATCCAGATAATCAAACATGTTACTGACAGAGACTTAAAACTATAAGCATGAATAGTTGCATACCTGTTTGAGAGCGATGCTAGTCGACGTCTCAAAGTCTCCCCCACCATCGATATTCTCCAGACTCGCCAGGCATCTCTGCAACGTCCCGAGGAAGCTTTCCTCGAGTTGCTCCACATATCCAATCAGCTTCTCCAGGACCAAATAACAATCCAGATAACCAAACATGTTACTGACAGAGACTTAAAACTATTTAGTTGCATACCTGTTTGAGAGCGATGCTAGTCGACGTCTCAAAGTCTCCCCCACCATCGATATTCTCCAGACTCGCCAGGCATCTCTGCAGCGTCCCGAGGAAGCTTTCCCGGAGTAGCTCCACGGATCCAATCAGCTTCTCCACCACGCAGGCGTTGAGACGCGTCAGGACCAGGTCCTGGATCTGCTCCGTGCATCGCTTGATGTCCTTCTGGCTCTGGATCTTCCCTTCTTGACTCACCTCAAGATCTATGGACAAGAGGCAAGAAGCGAGAGTAAGAAAAAGTAAGAAAAGTACTGAATACTGTTTTTTCCCTCTGGCTTTAGGGCTTAAATCTGACTCAAAATATGTTTTAAAGACAAGAAGCATTGATTATATCAATTTGGTTCCATGACATATGCTCCGCCGACATTTGCTCCGAAAAATGTGACAAATGCTCCGCGACAAATGCTCCGCGATATTTGCTCCACCCACATTTGCTCCGCCGACAATTGCTCCGCCGACAAATGCTCCGCCGACATTTGCTCCGCCGACAAATGCTCCAGCGACATTTGCTCCGCCGACAATTGCTCCGCCGACAAATGCTCCGCCGACAATTGCTCCGAAGCTGCGACCTTTGCTCTGGCGACAATTGCTCAGCGACAATTGCTCCGCTTTTTATGAAATATGACGTCATAGTCTCTAAAGGGGTGAAGTGTCCATCTTACCTCACTGTGGAGGTAAGAGGACCCTTTCAATTCCTTAGATTATTGAATTTAAATTTTCTGCTACTTCTGTTTATAAGAATGCAAAATGCATTGGAAGTTTGTGCTTTTCTGTTGGACAATAAGGCAGCCTTAATCGTTTACGGGGTGGGGGGGGGGGCGTTTAGAAGTGTCACAAATTGGGCCCTCGTTGTTCAGTGAACGATGAACAAATCTAAACAAAATTGGAACTCCGAAAATTTAACAGTGGGTGAAAATACGTTCTTTGAATTTTGATAAAACGTGGATAAATTTTGAACTCATGCTGAACAATTTCTTGATTCATAAAGAGTCTGAGAAATACAAATGCAGTGATTATAAAGACTTTTCTTTTTTCTATTCATGATCGATCTTAACACCAGTATCATGCCCTTCGCTTGATGATTGCTTGGAACAGTATACTATTCATCACAGCATTTTCGGATACTATGAGGGTCCGTGGTTCGAACCCCAATGTAACATCAAAAACTAAAGCCAGTGTTGTGTGTTATTGCGCCTCCCCTTCTGCTACTAGATGCAGGCTGCAGGGGTCACGCATCCTTACAACACTGGGCTTGAGTTGACTGCCAATAAACTATTTGAATGAATCGATGGTTACTGAATCGATTGTACTCCAATTTCACAAGAGATTCGCATAACATATAAAAGCGCACTTCATACCAAAGGTACTTGAGAATTCATACAAGAGTTTAATCTTCAGCGGAGTAACTGTCGGTGGAACAATTATGGTTGAGGAACATATGTTGTTTTTGGACCATTTGAAGTACTGTCATCTCCGGAGCATATTTCGGCGGAGCAAATGTCGGCGGAGCAATTGTCGCATCTTCGGAGCATTTGTCGGCGGAGCAATTGTCGGCGGAGCAAATGTCGGCGGAGCAATTGTCGGCGGAGCAAATGTCGGTGGAGCATTTGTCGCGGAGCAAATGTCGGCGGAGCATTTGTCGGCGGAGCAATTGTTGGCGGAGCAAATGTCGGCGGAGCAAATATCGCGGAGCATTTGTCGCGGAGCATTTGTCGCATTTTTCGGAGCAATTGTCGCATCTTCGGAGCATTTGTCGGCGGAGCAATTGTCGGCGGAGCAAATGTCGGCGGAGCAATTGTCGGCGGAGCAAATGTCGGTGGAGCATTTGTCGCGGAGCAAATGTCGGCGGAGCATTTGTCGGCGGAGCAATTGTTGGCGGAGCAAATGTCGGCGGAGCAAATATCGCGGAGCATTTGTCGCGGAGCATTTGTCGCATTTTTCGGAGCAATTGTCGGCGGAGCATATGTCGGCGGAGCATATGTCGTGTCACCATCAATTTAATTGATGAGTGCTTCTGATGGCAGGACTCTATGACCTACATGTACATGCAAATATATCAGAATCCAAATAATACCTGTTTTTACTAGCTTTACTAGTATCATTTTGGTTCTTGGTCTTACTATCAATGACTCATCTCAGAAGAAGACTTGGTTCTACAAACAGATCAATTAGGCAAGGTAAGATCAATTCTATTAGGCAAGCTCTACAGCAATCTTTTTGGCATAAATGAGGGAGTGAAAAGCATGAGTGCACTATAAAGTAGCACCTGCTGGAATGCTCCCAGGAAGTGGAGAGAGTGCACAATAAAGATGGCAGAGGTAAAAATAATATTAAATGCAGGTCCCTATGGGAGAACAGAGCAAAATCAGTGAAGAGGCAGTGAGGCACTAGACCATTTACAAAATTTTCCTTGCCCAACATTTTTTAAAACTTTCCCCAAGCAATCGAGCGAGTGTCAAGTGCAGATGTGTATCCGATGGACAAGGTGAACATAATATTAAATGCAGGTACCTCTGGGAGAACAGAGCAAAAGCACTGAAGTGGCTCTAGACCATTTACACAATTTTCCTTGCCCAACATTTTGTTTGACTTGCCCCAAGCAATCGAGCGAGTGTCAAGCCGTGTCTTCGGTATGATCAGATTCAGAAACCTTTTCTTCCCCCCTTCTGGCTTTCAACCTTGCCCTTTTGATTATGGACCGTGCAGAGTGCAGAGTACAAATTTAGGAGTGCCATGATTGGTTGAGATTATAATGTAATCTATTCATTCAACCAATCAACTTGCAAGGCAAAGTGTGACAGACCCCTCCTGGGCGACATACAATGTAAACTGTGGATTTCCAGTTAATCAGAGTTTGTTTGATATTATAGATTACAGTAGACAAAACAAAAAAATTAAAACATGGACTCTGATACGGCAAAGATTACCAATGTGGCGCGTTGTACATATTTATGGGTCTGAAATATATGCTACCGTACATGTTGTACTTTCAGTTTTGAAATGGCTGAACCTTTCCAAGACTCAAGAGATGACAAATCTATTACGATATTTATTATTGACATGATTATAACCCTTAGATTGTTTAATAACTTAGGTGATCCATGATCATTTACCATAATCCCATTTATAATCAACTGGACTAAAATTTGCATTTTTAAAGAAGTACCCTGTATTGCATGAGTGAACCAGTGCTGCCATAAAGGAAATAAGAAAAAAAATCATATTTCGAAAAAGAAAATTGCTGGAAGCCTGGAACACGAGCTAGAGCTGTGAACAGGCTGTTTGCAGTACAGACCTATACAGTAAACTTATAAATGGGGATTGAGCAAATGCTATTAAAGCCCAGTCTTAAGAGGCCAAAAAAAAGGTCTGAGAGAGCCTGCATATCAAGTACAAGTTGTGTTCGAAATCAAACATAACTATTTTTAAATGCAAGAAAGTTAAAGTAAACCTGTGTATATTAGCGACCACAACTTAGGGAAACAAGAGAAGTGGCCACTGTAGACAGATGACCTTTACAGACAGTTTCCACTGTGAAAGAGCACTGTGTTGTGTTCGATTGGCAATTTAAATTAAATCATAAAGACCAAAGTTTCTTAACATTTTCTTTATGCAATGCCAATGGACAGATTGCATAAATTTGATCACAACTCAAGGTAAATAGGTAATATTAAAATACAAAAATTGAAAGGTGAGTATTTATATAGACCTGTCTGTATATATATATAATAATACAGATTAAAAATTTCTATAGAAATCAATGTACATAAATAAAGACCATACTTGGATATTTCGACTGGCTGTATTGCAAAATCTCAGTCACAACGCTTACAGTATGTAGGCTCATAAAAAGCCCATCTCAAATCATGAAAAACCCCATCACTAATTCGTCATAGAGTCCAACTTAAAACAATTTCAAGAATGCTATTTTAAGGCAGGCTAGCTCAAGTGAAAAGTAGCCCTGGAAATTCAAGTTTATCACGTTAATGTTTCCTAGTAAGGGGGTAATTATCATAAAGATAAGGGAATATTACTTTATCAGTGTACCATCATCATGTTTCTTAATGCTGCACAAAATGGAAAATGAACATTGATCAGCAAATATTACTTTAGACAATGTTAGAAATTAAAGGCAATTCAGACTGGTATATCAGATGCGCGAATCCATATTGCGCATTTTTACGCACGGTACGTAATCCCCCTTTGCTCAGTTATAAGTTGTGATCGCAAACTGTCCCAGTTCACGAACGACCGAATCAAAAATAATCGCGTTCGGAATGTTTGTTTACCAAGGACGCACTCCTTGTACTAGTCGAATCATGGTCGAATGGAGATCCATCAGAGATTTTTACGAGCGAAAGTATTACGTAACACGCTTATCTTATCATGATATCAGCGCTGTATTGCCTCAGGGGACAGCTCGAGCGGTTCGACTACCTCAATCGCTCGGTACATAATAGCTACCAGCTGTGCAGATATTCTGAATATTCCGAAGCACCGCTCTAGATCGATCCAACACACATAATTACCTCGGGAGATTACGGTGGAGTGCGAGTTAGATTTTGCTGACTACC
Organism: Echinarachnius parma; assembly: GCA_037951105.1. Lineage (NCBI taxonomy): Eukaryota > Metazoa > Echinodermata > Echinoidea > Clypeasteroida > Echinarachniidae > Echinarachnius > Echinarachnius parma. The sequence goes on along the minus strand of JBAMJV010001587.1, from coordinate 27,216 downwards.
CATTTTAACCCACGCATATTTGCCTTTAACCTTTTTGCCTTGTGGCCCAGTCGGGCATGTAAAAACAAGATTGTTCAACTTTGAGTTCCCCAAAACCAAAAACTGGTGGCCTCAAACAAAGAATATCATAACAAATTCTGTTAAATTTGGTTGCCCGAACAGGCCAGTAGAATTTAGGATCAATGAAATTTGGTGGCCCAGAGTAAATTTTTAGTGGCCCCGGGCCAGCGGGCCTATGCTAATTTTGAGCATTGCTTTAGATCATAAGTGAAGTATTTCAAGGAAATTAATCTGTTTCAGGGCTTTAAATTGTGAAAACTACATTATCAGATCTACATCGTTTATTATTTTAACTTTAACCTTCAATAAATAACACAAAACTGTTATATCATCTGGCTAAATCCAGGGGCTATATTCACATTCATGATTGAAACTGAATCAGTCAAAAACAACATACGGTGTAACACGTGTACCTTTGGTTCTCATTGTGATGTCATAATACAATCTCTTTTGCAGCGCGCGCCATGCGGGTGACATACCTCTCTGGCCGTGTGACATACAAAAATGGCATGCCAATCACGTGACCGTGTTTAGCCAATCAATGACGCGTATTTTACTACATGTAAGTCAGATGATATTGTATATTGTTGGTTGGTATCTGATATGTCCACTGGGTATTGTGTAAACATTTCAAGTCAAATGGACATTATATGGAAGAGCAATAAGCAAAAATGCAGAGTGATATTCACTAACTCATTGCACTAACTTTGTACACGGTTACAACGATCCAGTGGATAATTTAACTTTTGAACACTTCAATCGTAAATATCTTTTGAATGAAATGGAAATTTGCAAAACCGAAACCTGTCCCATGCTTTTATTGTTAATACGAATATGATAAGGTATGAGAGAACCACTAGAATTCCAAGTAAGTTTTGAGGATTAGGACAATGTTACTCAGTCCCTTTAATACATCCTGTTAACAGATCTCAGAATAGAAACCCTTCTGGAGTTGTGACATTACAGATATATCAAAATGCAATCATAATTAATTACTTTTAAGTGCGTAAGCTGGGGTGACTTTTGCCACTTCTTGAGAAGGATGTATTTTCATCAAGTCTCACTCTTTAGAACTAATTTCCGATTCTATATACCATACCGTAATCGCCGTATACTTTTTCCTTAAAAAAACCCCGCAAAGTTGGGGTGCGGCGCGTACACGGCGATAGTCAAATTTTGACTTTTGACAGGCCCCAAAACAACACATTTCCGCATGTGTGGGACTAAATTGTATACTGCACTGTAATGTATTGTGTGATAAAAACATACAAAGCCAAATTGTATAAGTTTACCCTGGCCTAGAACGGTTTCTCACCTTTTTTGCTGATATTTGCTAAATCCACACGTTTTTAACTTTGAAGTTACGATATTAATGAAACAAACTACCACTACCAGCGCCGCGCTTGCCCGTCATTTACTGCACTGATTTAGACGTACACGCCGATTAGCATTGGTGTTTTTGGTATGATGCAGCGCGCGCGTGATACGTACGGCTTTGCACAGTAATACGGGGTTCTCTGTAGTACAGTACAGTAGGGGTATGGCAGAGTTCGGTTATTTTGATTGAGTATTCGAGTTCAATTCAGTACCACTTCAATGGTACATCGTATGCAGCAATATTCGACTCGTAGCTTGCAGTGCTAGTGGCAGTTTTATTGTTTTATTGTCGCCAGTTTCCCTAGCACACTTTTCTCCCACCTTTTAACAAAAATTCATTTCATTGCTCAAAGTCGGCATGCGGCCTTTATGCGGCTGCAGCGATTACGCCAGTCAGTACGGTATATATATTAACTTACATGTATAAGAATATATTTGAATCAATAAGAAATTTGTTCTAAAAAGTTAGGCTTGATGAAAATACATCAATCTCAAAAAGTGGCCAAAGTCACCTTGGCGACCAAAGTCACACCCCGGTTTACAGTACTATTTTTAAATTTGTTTTCATGAACAAGGTTTTACATGGAAGAATATCATACATGTATGAGATTTTGACATTTTGTCATTGTCATTATTAATATTATGAAAATCTAGTTGCCTGATTCAAGTTTGACTCAAATTACAGCGTGTTCACACACAAACATTTTCATCCCTTAATCATGACTATAGAATCATGACTAATGATACGACGTATCGTTAGTGATGATTAAATCAAACCTGCTCTACGTTCACACACACATAGCATAGATCGCACAACAGCTGGTTTCCAGGTGGCGCCGAACCCCCCAAACATCGTATAAGTGCGCAGTTTGCTACTGCGCAGTGTGTTGTCGCGAAACCGAAGTGGAAATGAGAGGTCAGGTCTCCCTGTGCGCGCGAACGTTCACACTAAGCCACGCCCAGTTAGTTACGAGTCGATCTAATCATGACTAAAGCGAGCTACGGTCGTTCACACACGGAATCGGCATGATTCTATAGTCAGCTCTCGTACGAAACGACGATAAAACCCGCGTTTCGTTAGTCATCACTAATGATACGTCGTTTCGTTAGTAAGCGTTCAGACACACACATTTTTAATGAGAAGCTGATTCTATAGTCAGCTGCTGATTCTTTAGTCATGATTAAGGGCTGAAAATTTTGTGTGTGAACACGGGGTTATACTTTGTCTTTTGCTTGCCTGATGTACTGGTCCTAGGTCAGCGGTGCCAGAGTTATTGTCAATACCTGTCCATGGTTTTGAGAGATTTACTGCTTTTATGCTGGAAAGTTTTGAAATGATTTAGAAAGACCTTCATGAACCCATTCAGGACTGGTCCAAACAAAAAACTTGGGATAGGGTCTATGGCAGGAGAATACATATTATAGAAAAATCAATCAGTCCTTAATAACAGGTTAATAATGGGTTTAAACTTTAATGTGTCAATACCTGTCCATGGTTTTGAGAGATTACTGCTTTTATGCTGGAAAGTTTTGAAATGACTTAGAAAGACCTTCATTAACGCTTTCAGGGCTGGTCCCCAAGTTTGCTAGGGTCTATGGAGTATACATATTATAGCAAAATCAATCGGTCTATAAAGGTGCACCTGTAAAGTGTCAGATATTGCCCAAAATGACATTTGAGACTTCAAATTCAATCCTGTACCAAAATCATTGTAAGATATGTCCGAATGATGTGTGAAAGTTTCATTGAAAAAGAACACTGCTTTCCTGGTTTAAAAAAAGGGAAAATATGCGTCAGCTTTTACAACGGATGTTTATGAGGTTTATGACCGTTAAATAACGTTTTTGAGCTGAATGATAGATAGGCCTATCGTCATACTTAAGGGGCATTTGAAAAAATCTAACCCTATTTTATTCTTCTCTTACCATAAGCTAAACAACACAGTAGAAGAGAAACGAGGAAGCTCCAAGTAGTTTTCGTGGAGTTAGACACTTTACAGGCCTCACTTTATTGTTCAAAAGTTTCAAAAACAGATGAGGTCAGGGAAACTCTGGAGATAAAACTATCAATGTCATCCATGCTGTTATTATTGAATTTATGGACCATTAATTAATCCACAAAACTGCCAGGAAAAATAAAGCTCTTCAAAAACCCGGCTTCCCAATGGTGATACTGAAGGGCAATGGTTTCTGGTTAGGTACCGTAATTAAAAAAGAAAACGTTTCAAAAGCTAACATTGGATGATTGAATGTGCTGCTGTAGTTTGTGAAACTGATGGCACATATTTCATAAACTCTTTCAGACTGATTTTAATTGGGTAGACATCAACCAAAATTATAAAATACAGATATAATTGATTGGATAATTAAAGAATCATTAAAGTATCATTCAGACCTGCAAACATAGTTCAATGGAGAAATTATGAACCTAGCATTTCAGATCAGTTTTTGTTCAGTTACGAACCTGCTCTCAGCCTTTTGTCAAGCTGGCTTTGCATATAGTGGACCAATCTCATCACTCTTATTTTGCTCCACACTCTTTCTTGCTAGACACTGATAGACCGATTACATTATCCTACACATTGGGAGAAGAATTTAATTGGTCTCTTCTTTAGACTTTCAACCTATTTGACCTTTCGGATACACAACTTCACACCAGATGTATAGAAGTAGTTCTGCTTAGAATTATTTAAAGGGGACCACGGCCAAAAGGAGCAACACAGGATTGGTGTTTGGTATACAATGTATACAATAGATGTCCAGCACTTTGCAACATTTGGGTTGTGTTCATAAAAATGCAATTAATCACCCAAACTTACGGAACCTAACAGGGCATTTGGTTCCGTAAGCTACAAACGATTGCAAGAGATCCAATTCTAAACACAAGCGTACGTTTAGAGCAGGGAAAAAATTAATATTTTTATTTCAGGGGCTCCCTATCTAATTTTATGGAAGTTTTCGGGGGGCTACTTTTATCATTTCGGGTTCTTTTTAAATTTTATTTCAGGGGCTACTATTTAGCTCTAATCCTGTAAGTGATCATCGGATCGGCATTCGATCACGATCCGATCATGCCGATTTCCGATCATGCAGAAAAGTCGGGGGCTCTTTTGGGCATTTCGGGGGCGAATTCGCCCGCCGCCCCCGTGTATTTTTCCCCGTGGTTTAGAGACGATAGACATTTGGAGACAATCAAACACATATGTCCTAGACAATAGCCTTCTTCTGTAGACATAAAATTTAGTATGGTGGTGAGTTTTCAATTAATAGAATTTGTCTGAAAACTTATTTTTCTGAGCTTAGTGGAATGCTGAATTACTAAAACTTTGATCTTTCATTTATAAGAATATTATTTTGGGGTGTTGGTTCACTTTGCAGATCTGCTTTCAAGAATACAGAAATAATTTGATCTATATTAAATTTCTAGGAAATTTCACCTGTATTCTTGATATAAGTAAGGTCCCATGAAGCATCAAGTCAAGTCAAGTGAAACACTAATGGCTGCCATGCTCTGTTCCACACAGAATGGATGCCCCCTAGAGGTACATGTAACTCTGAATACCAGGGACATATATGAGTGAGTCAGAACTATTTAAAGAAAAGAGTCACAACTCACGGCTATAGATAAAGCCACATTTGCTCTCCATAAATATGCAAATAAAAAATATGCTAATTTTGAAAAGAAATTGCTCAAAAATAAGGAATATGAAAATAGGGAATCCACGCTGTCTCTATGGCCATGGGTTTTTCACATTTCTGCCAACCAAAATTCACTTCTTGCCAAATATTACTAGCCCAAAAGATCAACAAATAAATCATTAATCAGAGAAACTGGTGTACAGTTTAAAGTATAAACTAAGACTATTACTTATTGATCAATTTTAATTACTTATTCATAATTTTGTATTCTTGTAAAATGGCCCCAATCTACAAGCTCCCGCTTCCATGGGGTATCAACAAATTATTTGTTTGTTTACATACATGTTATATACTTATATTTATTCAATGGTTTGTATAAACTGAAGAAAAAAAATTTACAGTTTGAATCTTATTTTTTTCTTGAGGGTCATGAGAAAATTCAACAATTGACACTAGTTACCAAACACACAGTCACACAATATGTACAAAATGAAAGTAAAATCTTTCTTGAGAAACCTGTGTGTCACATCTTTCTCAAACATCTAACAAAAGGATTCTACATGTATGTACCTGGTATGGTGGCTTAAATGCCTCACAAATATTTATTTTGGTAGACCAGACAAAGGCTGAAAGTGCATGCTATATCGTAACATGTGTGCATATATATATATATACGTACGTACATTGTACATGCGTATACAATTACATGCTATAGTTCATTACATCCACTGTGCAGGCAGTCTGCTAAAAAATAAAATATATATAGCTTTAGCCATATACATTGTCCTATCATGGACCGTGGTCGTAAAGAGTACTGAAGTAGTGACGTCTGACGTCATTTATAAAGTATAACTTTTATAGTAATGGTTCGAGAAAAAAAAAGGTTTATTGATGCCCAAGTCAACTGGCCATAATGGGCAACCAAATATCAGTGAAAAAAATAAAAAGGGGGCTCAGGGTGAATTCGCCCCCCGAAACGCAATAAGAGCCCCCCCCCCCCCCCCCAAAAAAAAAAAAATAAAAGAGCCCCTGTAAATTTACATAGAGTTCAATGCAAAACAAATTTAAGAGTGTTATTACTTAAATTTGCTTGCCGTCAAAACTTGAAAAGTATCCCCCGAAAAATAAATATTAATTTTTTCCCTTGTAAAATATACACAATTTTATGCTTTTCAGGTTTTGCTTCACATACTAGCTAGAATTTGAAAAGTCATGTTTTTACTTGACCGACTAGGTGGGCCACAAGGCAAAACAATTAATAACTATCATTGGACTAAAACCTGTTCCCTTCAAGATTATGAAATCCCCATTGACTTTGTACATAGTCCACCCGGTTCCTGTAAGCAACGGGTTAATAGACAATGAAATCCAGACAAATTGTTGTATACACTATAATACACTACATATAATGAATAGTCTCTGAAAATTTGAGCACAATCAGTCAAGTAATAAGAAAACTATGGCTCTTTGAAAAGAGCCATGTATTTCTTTGAGTGACTCAAATTGGCAACGCACTCTGGCAAAGTTGTGGACAACTCCCCATACATTTTGTACACAAAATTTCAGTTTTGTTCAATATTCACAAAATTTATGTTTACCCTTCGTTCGAGTTCAACATATGTTTTGTAGAATGCTTTTATACATAACATATCATGAGTTGGGGGAATGGAAAAATGTGACTATGAAGAAAAATGTAAAAATAGGAACATTTGTGTACAAAACATATGGGGAGTTGTCCACACACTTATCAGAGTGCGTTGCCAATTTGAGTTCCCCATAGGAATAAATGGACATCTTCAAAGAGCCGTAGTTTTCTTGTTTCTTATCCGATTATGCTCTTACTTTCAGAGATTATTCTTCTTAATCTCTTCAAGACTATGAAAGCAACATTTTGCTTGGGTTTCATTGCCCTTTAAGACAAAGAGTTTGTTGACCCTGAACACAGTTAGCTCTGTTGTCCCTACATGTATGTCTGTCCATTCTAAAAATGCACTGTCTTTGTTCATCCTTGGTACATTTCAGTGGTTACTCACAATGGTCTATTCAAGTACACAAAAGCTTGTGAACACAAATGTCTGTGCATGTATACAAATCAATGTGTACTGTAGACTGGCCTATCGGAAGTATAAATACACCATGTAGATACAGGTAAACGTGTACATGTACAGTGCACTGATAGGGCTCTGTAGTTTTATACCATTGGTCTTTCATGTGTAGTCTATTTTTCATTTGCCATGTTCCCTCATACTCATAGTCCGCTATCCTGCATGTAAAGAAAACTGTTTGTAAACCGCGTTTTAGTTCTGACAGTTTAATTCTTTCAAAGAAGTTTTTTTGATAGATTCATAGCCTAGGTATCAGTCATGGGGCATATAGGGTCCAAGATTCAGCCAACTGTTTTTGTTTACATGTAAGGAGAAATGTTCCTAGTATGTTCTAGATAAGTATTGTGTACGGTTTCTGGCCATCCAATTATTGCAACGAGCAAATGAAATACAGATAGATCTTTAATTCTCAATTTCAATAGCCGACTTTGGCCAGCAGGGAAGGACGGTTCATTTGTTTAGCCTTGTTTACATCTATACATCATACAGGGTTCAATTTGTAGGTGTGGGTGTATTGTTTTGGTGATTTCATCATTCAGCACGACGACAACAACAAAGCCTTGCTGGAAAGCAACACGCATGGTACCAAGGAGGAGCTTCAATGATAATACACACATGTACATATTAAGTGCATTCTTCTTCAGAGCTCACCTGCAAACATGCCCCCAAAGGGCTAAAAACTATTCATCAAAATATTGGACAGAGAAAAAATTACATTTAAGTGAATAGGTTTTAGGATGCCCCCCTCGCCCCCTCCCCCTCCCCACTTAGCAACTCCACCGTAATAGGCAAGCCTCTGCACTAACTTTTTCCCCTACTGGCTCGTTTTAATGGGCAAGTAAATTCTTTTTTAAAATTTTTTTTACTTGCATAAACAGAAAATTTACTTTGCCTGCTTATTTGCCTTATTTCTAAAGGAGATTTATAAATACATAAATACAATTATTCTCTCGTAGTTGGTCAATAAATTAGTTGCCCAATAGGCCAACCAAACTAGACAATTTACATAATTTGATTTTAAAAATTGTATGTTCGTCTGGCATCCGTTGACGCTATCCGGTGATATGTGACCGTGCATTCAAGTACTATAGGAGAATAACACAATGTCCACATGTTTGGAACTGTCATTGGCTCATTGACCCCGGGATTGACCCCCCTCCCATAGCCTAAAACTATTCATCAAATATTGGACCGAGACCAAATTACATAAGTGAATAGGTTTTAGGATGCCCCCCTCGCCCCCTTGACCCCCCTCCCATTGGCCCCCCCAATGATTTTCTAAGCCTCCCATTTGGATTATAAACCTGACTGGATGTACATGTAGCATACACAATCAATAGGCCTTTTCACATGCTGGCAGTGGTACCAAGAGTGTCAATAACAAGCCATTGAAGCTCTGCAGGACTACATGGTCACTGTATGTATAAAGGGGGAAATATCGTATTGTATTGGAGATCTACACATCTTGATGGTCAGGACATGGGGTCAAAATGACCTTCAGCATCTTGCGCTAACACCAATTTATCTTCTTTTAAATTCCTCACCAGGGTACTTTATAAACATAAAATGTTCCACAAAAGTTCTAGTCCTCCATTGATGCAGAGATGCCAACCTTCAGAAACCAAACAAAAATATTCCGAGAGGTAAAAACAGTATTTTTAACAACAAAAAAAGTATTTTCAGAGCAGCCAACCACTAGAGGAAAAAAAATAAATCATATTTTTTCACGAAGTCAATTCGCGCAGCAAAAATACTCCACATTTGCATTAATATAAAAGTTGGTTAGAACTGTCGATCACACAGCGTTTTTATGAGTTTGTTTTGTTTATTTGTGTTATATTTTAAAAATACAACTTAAGTAATTGTCTATCAGGGTTCAACATAATTCTATTTGCCTTTCGACCATTACTAAAGGGTGTTGGGGGAAGGGGGGGGGGGAAAAAAATTGTTTTTTCTTCTATCTTTTTTTCTTTCAAAAACATATTTTTTTCTTAGAAAACGTACTGCTGTATAATTTACATCAGAAAAACGTACTAAATACGGCAAAAACGTACTACTTGGCATCTCTGTTGATGTATTTGATCTCTAGAGGCTTGTGGTCAAGATCTAATTGTATGTTGGTCAGGACATGGGGTGAAAATGACCTTCAGCATGTTCTTGAGGACATGAACATGTGCTAACACAAATTTTTCTTTCTTTTTCATGTGTCTCACACCACTCACCAGGGTGAATTTATAACACAACATTTTGTCCTCCACATTACATGCATTTGGGTGGCTTGTGGTCAGATCTAAAGGTCCTGGTTGTCAGGAGTCCTGCAGGACATGGTGTGAAAATGACCTTCTCTGGAGTCTGAACCATTGTAGGGTCCATGTCTGAACAATGTACAAGAACTATGTACCATGCATTTCACTACAGACTACAGTAGATAACAACTATTTTGTCTACACAAATCACAAGTTTTGGTTGTAGTATATAGTGTACAGGTTGTAATCAACTGTAAACATATATTTGTTGACAAGAAATTTACAAATAAAGATCATATAGATCAGGGCTCGACACTAGCACTTGCCCGCTTGCCCGGGGCAAGTACAAATTGGAGTCGGGCAAGTAAAATTCCATAAAATGTCTAGTTTGCTTGCCCGATCGGGCAACTACATAATTGTTCAACTAAAAGAAAACATTTCAATTTCATATTGTGTAAATCTCATCTAGAAGTAAGAGGGCGAGTAAATTTAATATTGGGGCCAGTAAAGTTTCATAGTGTATGATTTTACTTGCCCGAATGGGCCAGTACAGAAAAAAGTTAGTGTGTAGGATTGTATAGATCATGTAGAAGTCTTGCTGGTTAATGAGGACATGGGGTAAAAATAACCTTCATCATGTTATTGATGACATTGATGTCATTAATTTGTTAGTTTTTAATTGGTCTCGTGTGTGTATTTAGGGAAAACAAATCCTACACAATAACAACAATTACTGATGAGTCACCCATTGTGATGATTGTGTGCTACGTATAGTACAAGTGCAGTCAACTAGTAGTAGGCAAACCTGTATACATGAAAATGCAGATAGTAACCAACCTTGTAATGGAAACAAGTAAAGAGGCCACTGTAGACAGGTTGTACCACACTGTCTTTCTCTGTGCACTGCAGATTTATTTTATTGGCCACTGGCTAGGCAGACAGAAGCGGCCCGAAGGGAAACAATACACATGGCCTCTGTAGACAAGTGACCTCTCAAAGACAGGTTGGCACTGGTGTAATAGATAGGTGGCCACCAAGCCAGGTTTGACTCTAAATGTAAATTTGGTTTTTAATTGGTCTCATGAGAGTAAATAAGAATAATCTGGCCAGTCAAGATTCCAGACAAGCTGAGGGAATAACTGAGGAAATGTTGTTATCTCTTGTGTCAACAAGCTGTGGTCAAGCAAATGCTACTTGTTTTTGTATTGAAGCCAGTCGGGCATGGGGTGAAAATGACATTCAGCACGTCCTTGGAGTGTAGAACCTCTAACTGACGAAGTACATACAAATATAGGTCTCTCTGACTTGTTTCTAGAGCTCTACAACCTGGTCCGACTAGAGATGCGTACATTTATTTTGTTTGCCAGAGTAGAGGCCGAGCAAGTAAAATGATTTCCTTTAAATTTGTTATTTCTAAAGAGCAAAACAAAATGGTTTACCACGGTTCTTATTCAAAAATGTCATTACCTGGCCATTTTTCATTGATCAAAGCTGTGATTTTGGATGAGGCCTAAATCCATGGAAGAAGTAAACATGTTTTTCGATCCATCATTGTAATTGAAATTGGAAGATTTTATTGGAAATTCTACCTTTTGTAGCCAAACGGCTAAATTGATGATAATAATTCTGATATTTGTTGGTTGAAGGTATTTTGTTCGTTTTGCTGGTAAGCATAACTTTGCAAGCCAGGACCAGCAGTCCAGTTTTTACATCGAGCCCCATTTACAAAAGCAAAGACCCTGATAGATCTTCAAAACAAGTAATTAAATACATGAGTCATTCAATTAACTATCCTGTGAACAAATTAACTTTTAAGATAAAGACCTTTATTATGGGGCCGTGGTCAATCCAAAAATGTAAACAAAACTCAAGACAGGGTTTGAGGCCTCCACGAGGACAAGGGTGAAAATGACCTTCAGCATGATCACCCCTGGGTACAAAACCCCACTTGATGTGTCTTTCTATCATTATTTTGTTAGTAGTACTCTAAAGAGGGATTAATTACAAATAGGGGATAAGTCATCCTTTGTATGAATGGGCTACGGTCACACTAACAAACTGTGTGGAGTCCTGAGTCTTGCATGCTTGAGGAGACTTGTCAGGTTCAAAGTGTCTTTGATCATGATGTGAGCCCATGAACAATGTACTGTAGTAGTACAACATCTACAGTATGAGGCAGGGTTTGTCCCTAACACTGGTGCAGGGTGAATACCATTTTAAATCGGAACGGTCAGCAACAATGTAGATGAAACTAATATATGTTGGTTGCCCAATCAGGCTACTACATTCCCTGACAGTGACAATGAAAATTGTGCATTCTTCCATGTCAGGCTTCATCCATATTGCAGTTCTAATCAATAAAAGGGAACAAGAATAGACAGTTTGCATATATCTAGGACATGGTTTTGATGGCTGTATTTTTTGTTGATCAGTCCACAAACAAAAAATAGTTCTTAGAAATTATGTATTTTACCTATTTGATGTGCTACTAGGACAACAACTTTGAAGTAAGCCAGGGCTCAACACTAGCACTTGCCCCGTTGCCCGAGGCAAGTAAAAATTGATGTCGGGCAAGTAAAATTTCATAAATGGTATAGTTTGGTTGCCCGACTGGGAAACTAAATCTTTGCTCGACTAGGAGAGAATAATGTAAAATTATAATGTGTGAATCTCATCTAGAAGTAATGGGGCAAGTAAATTTTCTGTTCGGGAAAGTAAAAGTTGGAAAGTTATGATTCTGCTTGCCTGAACTGGCAATTAGAAGAAAATGTTAGTGTGGAGGCTTGAGTAAGCTGAGGCTCTGACTCAAGTGTTCCAGACAAGTAATCCAGGATAAGTTGATCACTTGAATCAATACTCATTGTCATTGTATGTGTGAACTGTGAAGCACTGAAGAGGCTTTACACTTGACCACAAGGGTTTGATAATCCCTGAGCAATGAATTGAAGTCTTGGGGTGAAAATGACCTTCATAACATTTCTTGCAAACTTGCAAAGCCAAGACATGGGGATGATGCAAGCAAAAAGCTTCATTGAAGCTCATAAATGTGAGCTATCAATCTAGTATCAATCAAACACTGGTTCTAGCCTGTTGCTCATGGAATTATAAATCAAATTAGGTAACTCGAGAACTACAAACAGATATATGTTTCATGAATTTTGAAAAATGAAATCATGTTCATCAAATCCAAAAGGTAGACAAATCTTTGCTAACATTGAGTTCTCATTTATCCATGGAATTAGAATGAATTGTGCAAAACATAACTTCAATTTGTGATAGAAAATAGTCAACTTGCATACTGCCATTTGCATCAACCAGAGGCTACATTGCACTTACCTTAGAAGTGTCTAGAGCAAGCATTTTGAGAATTTTAGAGAAAATTGGTAGTACTGTATTTAATATATAGTATATACGTGTTTAACTGAACATTCCGTACCAGATCTTGCAATCCCCAACAAATTAATATTCTAAACCCATTGGTAAGGTTTATGTTGGCCTTGTTGGGAATACGTTAATTGCAACATACATGTAAATTACCAAGGTGTTGACCTGTTGGGCAACAGGCATCACCAGTCAAAATACGGTGATCATAAAACAGGAAACATTTGAGAAAGCGGAAGTAGTCGGCGTTTTGACCTTCGACTTCATTCAGGAGCCCACCTGTGTTTAATATCACACACCAATTCAATTGTAAACATCACTTCCTGTCTTCCCAGAATCCGTCAGATATTACAACAAGGATTAACATGAAGTCAGAAATTGTTTGGGGTGTTAGTTGTTTTGCAGGGTCTTATCACAAGGTACAACTTGGCCATGTATGCAAACATATTAACCATATTTCTCCAGTATTACTAGTCTTTCCAATTTCAAAATCATTACAAACTTTGCTCTCAGCCTCTCACTAAAGATAAATGGGTATAACGTTATCGAATGCCTCACTGAAAAGAGAAAGTAACAAGTAGAAATAAATCAGTATTGAGTTTGAATACCAAGATCTAAGATCAAAATTTTGTTGAAAAGCATAAAAGTGAAACAATAAACATCAACAAACAAACAAACAAGCAAAATTTCACAAACCTGTAAACTGGTAATTCCCGGCTTGATCCAGAAGCTCTTCCGTTATGTCTGCAACGGTAGATTGTATTAAGCCACTCAGTTGCTCCTGCTTTTGATTGGTCAGGTCCTTTAACGAGTCAAACAGCTCGTTTTCCCTCTGTCTCGCATACTCGATCCGCCTTGGCGTAACCATAATGTCGCGCTGCATGTCAAAGGCAGTAGTTATGAAGAGATTCATACAATGCTGGTGCAGGTCATGCATGGCGGTGCAACACCGTATCAGGTAATATTGCAAGGAGCGACGAATGAATTGCACAAGAGCTATGGTCTTCCGAAGGTCCTCCAGTTGGTTTGAGATGGTGAATTCGTCCAGGGTGCTGCATATTCTTCCGTTTTCCTCTGCATAGTTCAAGAAGCCTTCACTGCGCAGCTGAGTCAAGACGCGGTGTCCCGCGCCGTGCGGATGATCAAGGTGATTGTTTCTTTGACGCTCTGTAGCCACTTGTCCGTTTTGTCTAACTCGCTCTCCCTCAATGCGTTCATCCGTATCGTACGCCGAATCTTCGTCCTGAAAGTCGTTGTGCGGATCATCGGCGGGGACCCTCTGCGGTCTCTGGAGTCTCACGACGGGATCAGTGTTCTCCCTGCAGTCTACAAACAATATTGGGATGCAGCCTGCACAGTCCTGGAGTTCTTTGAGGTCGTCCATGTCCTTGTTTGATAGCTCATCCCTGTCAAAACAGTACATGAGCACGGGCAAGGCATTGTGGGTGGAGACGTTGTAGGCCTGCGAGACGGGGACCCCGGGACAGTTGTGCGGGGTGACAAAGATCCGCAGTTTGGAGAGGAGTAAGGGGTGATTCAGCGTTGTTTCGGTCGTGGCATGAAGAAGACTTGCATCCTTGTGGTCGTCATCCTTCACCAGGATCTCCGCTCGGGGGATTCCCGTCCACGCGTTCCTCATGACCGGGGAAACGGGCTCCTCATTCAGGAGCTCAAAGCTGTTCGTAAGTGTCAGTCTTGTGCTGCGCTGGGAACCGTACTTCAATTGCACGGCACGCCATGTCTTCTGGTTGTCCGAATCATCAATGATCTGGAACAGGTCCTCACGGAACATTTTGTTCACCAGAGTTGCTTTACTCGTATAGCTCTGTCCAAAGATGACCAGGGTTGGTGGGCTCTGGGTGACCTTTCCTATAGTCAGTTCAGCCTCGGGCGGTAAGACAAGCGTGGTTATAACATCTATAAAAGAGAGAGATAGAATTGAGTGTAGATCTTAAAGGGGTAGTTCAGTTTTGGTATAGAGGGCGCTGCACAAAATAATTTGTTTGTGAGATAATGAAAAACTGAGTGTAAAATTTGAAAGAGCGTACAATTTTAATGGCAGAATAAACTTTATTTGATCAAAATCAGTTCAGAAACGGCTTAAAGGGATAGTTGAGTTCTGGTAAGGAGAGTACAGTTTTAGTGAAACTGAATTTTAGTAACCAAAACCTGCATCATTACATTACAAACTAATAGTTATAACTAGAAAGGAACACAAAATTACAAATGACGTAGTAAAGATCATGTTATCATTCAAAAAGAGCCGTTAAAACGTAAGAGGGCGCTCTGTAAACACTCATCGGTTTTAACCATTTTGAATAAAATATAGTGCATGTGATGCTTTGTTGAAATAGTGATTAGATAGAGAAATAACCAACAACTATTTAAATACCTATTTTGTAACTTTTTGAAAAGAGGAAGCATTTTTTTGAATTTTTAACGGCTGGTTCAAAATTTTCTAATAAACCCGGGGCCCCGGGTTTATTACAAATTGTTATATTTATGGATATTTCAGCCGTTTCTGAACCGATTTTGATCAAACAAAGATGATTTTATTGTTTAAATATTTAAATGCTCTTTCAAATTTTACACTCAGTTTTTCATTACCTCACAAACCAATTAAGTAGTCTAGCGCCCTCTCTACCAAAACTCAACTTTCCCTTTAAATATCAATTGTAAATATATCCGATCGTAATAAATCTGGGGCCCAGATTTATTTGATGAATTTTAAAACAATTTTTTAAATGCTTACAGTTACTGATGTACACTTTTTCGAAAATGTTCAAAAGGGTTTTTTAAATAGTTGTTGATGATATCTCTATTTAATAATTATTTTTAAAAAACATCACAGTATGCATAATTTTGTATGAAAAATGCCAATGCTTAGAAAGTGGCCTCTTGTGTTTAAATGGCTTTAAAAAAAAAATGATAACAGGCTTTTTACTTAGTCATTTGTAATTTTCTATACATGTACCTTTCGAGCATGGTAGAGTTATTACTATTAGTTTGTAATGCTATTGTGCAGGTTTGGTTACTAAAGCTCAGCCTTACCAAAACTGTACAGCATTTAACAACATTAAACAACATTAAACTGCATTTAACAAAGAAGGCTGCATTACAAATTATTCAATCAAGACCTGACAAAAAATGTACCAAATAACTTAAATAAAAACAGTGCTCGTGAATTATATTCTGTCTCTGTGATTTGATGTTTTGCCCAAGTTGCAAACATGCACAATGCACCATTTTGTTTAATGTCTCATTCTGCTGTTTTCAATTCTTTTACAAACAAGATGGCGATGAATTGATTTTTGCAATTTTGCAATAATCTGCAATTACATAAAGAATAAATTCTTTTTGTTATGCTGCAGGCACCGGCACGTCTTGTTATAGATCGACAAATCTATCGCTTTCATGGCCTTTATGACATTATTATTGTCATGTTCACTGTCGGCAGAAATCTATCGCTTTCATGGCCTTTTTGACATTATTATTGTCATGTTCACTGTCAGCAGAATGCCGACAGTGAACATGACAATGGCCTTTTTGACATTATTATTGTCATGTTCACTGTCGGCAGAATGCCAACGCCCAACAGTGAACATGACAATAATAATGTCAAAAAGGCCATGAAAGCGATAGATTTGTCGATCTAGTCTTGTTAGACTTAGTTAGTCTTAGACTGAAATGACAGTTTTTAAGCTACTCATGAATATTCAAGTATCAAGACAATATAATAAATCAATCAAAATTCAAATGATAGAAATTCTACCATCCATACCATCATCGAAGTGTCCCGAACTCTTCAGCTCAGTGAGGCAGATATTCGAGTCAAGGATGATCTTCTTGAGGTGTTTGGTGAGCGTCAGGTAGTGCTTGATTTCGTGGGAAAGGTCCCGGCCCCTGGGCCGAGAGTGGGACCCACTTGTCGACCGTCGGGAGGAAGACATCTTTCTCGACTTTTTTCGACTCGGTCTCGGGACGAAAACGGGGACAAAAAGTCATAAAACGGACGAAAACTGCAACGCTAAAGCCTAAACAACCATGTCGTCTGTAAAATGGTCCTTTCCGTTGCGATTGTGCACACAATAGTCATGGAAAACACTGTATGTGTACATGCAATTCGCAATGTCGCCTCTCTTGTTTATCAACGGTTTCAATTTCGTGCGTTCATGCATTGCATATAATGCATGCATTAATATGATGCATGAATTGTATGCATGCGCGAACGTACGTATACAGCGCGCGATCGCGATATACGGGCTCGACAAGCTTGCAAGCCAGACTCACTCAGCCGGGTCCAGCGGCCGAGCGAGAGGCTGGCTTCAGGGTCAAAATTATAGGCAACCAACAAAATGTGAAAGTAAACAATCAATCACGATTTCCCGCGATTCTTGTATGCTGCCCTCTACTGTTTAATGTCTTCGCAGCGAGATGGGTGATTATTGGTCCTTTGGCAGAGTAATGATGTAAATAATGCAAATAAAATCATCCCAAATCAAACATTTTACGATCAACATTGTATTCCTCTTTTGACAGAGTGAAGAAACAACAACTATTTTCATGCTAAAACATAAACATGTAATATTTCATGTGATTAAAGCTATTTAAAGCATTGAAGTATAGTTGAGTTTTGGTACAGAGGGCGCTACACAAAATAATTTTTCCGTGAGATAATGAAAAACTGAGTGTCAAATTCGAAAGAAAATGCAATTTTAATGACAAAATAAACTTTATTTGATCAAAATCGGTTCAGAAATGGATGAAAAATCCATAATTATGACCAATAATTGTGGGGCCCCACAAGCATTTGATAATTTTGAACCAGCCGTTAAAAATATTTTTTAAATGCTTCCTCTTTTCCAAAATTTACAAAAGAGGTTTTTGAATAGTTGTTGATTATATCCCTCATAAGATCGTTTTACCATTGTATTTGACAAATGATAGTTTTGGACAACACGCGCAATCCCCGCGCAATCACTTGACCGGGCTGTTAGCAAAAAATTAACACTAAAAGTTCGTTACGCGTTCGTCCCATAGATCAGGGGCGTAGACAACGGGGGGGATGAGGGGGATGCATCCCCCCCACCTCACAAGGTGGGGGGGATGACATGTACAATCATCCCCCCCAGGTTTTAGGGAAGGATATTTTGTTTGTGTGTGTACCTGTATACGAGTGGGAAAGAAAACATATAAGTTGTATGAGCTAAGACTTGTTAATTATAACGTTAAAAAGGTAATTTATACATCAACTGTCAATTTTTGCTGCGCGCTTCGCGCGCGAACAGATTATCTCAGTGTGTTGTGTAACTTGCGTATGGTCAGGGGTGAGTATTTGTTTTCTGTATACCGGGCCACGTAGTTCTAGTGTAGGCTGGAATTGCTCTGGCTCCTTGTGTGACGTGTACCAAATTGCACCATTTCAAGTATATATATAAATGCAAAATCTTCTCCGTGGGAGGGGGATACCCCCTCCCAAACCCTCCATATTTGGCCCTGCCCCAGCCCTCGGTAGCTTCGCCCCTCGGGACTCATTCTTGGCAATAGGCTAAGTTGTTGGATCATACATAATGTGGCATATGGTGTTATAAAATGGGTAGAAGAATCCCTGCATTCTGATTGGTCAATTAGCGTGTAAAAGTTTGTTTACTGATGCATGCCCGGGGGGGGGGGGGGGGGGGGGGGACACACGTATAATGGGTATACGGGGTTGTGCCGCTGGGAAGGGTGACTTTTTCAAGAAAGATCCTTAGACATGGGTCCCCTTTTCATCAAAATAATCCTTAGACATGGGTCCCCTTTTTTTATACAGGATTTTGGGATTTGCGGATGTGAAATTGCAAAATTTTCAAGCTCGCTACGCTCGCTAACTTAAAACCACAAAACTTGTGGGAAATACATCCAAAACATGCGCCGCAGGCGAAAAAAAAATCCTTAGACATTGGTCCATTTTTCGCAAAAGGACCCTTAGATGTGGGTATGGGTTTGGAGGTCTCAGCCGCACACCCCCGTCCGACTATAATCTGAGTACCCCCCCCCCCCCCCCCCGGGGATGCATGGCTCACTTTAGTTTGATTTTCACAGTTTTTTGCGCTCATTTTATAAAACAAATGTTGCACAGGCATATTTCGTGGATCGGTAAGAATTGTATGCACTCTTTTAACTTTGGAAATGGTTTAAACCATTCCAAAGTTAAACTCGTGCATCCAATTCTTACCGATCCACTCATGCCTGTGCATCATTTGTATAATGTTGGAACTGTGTATGATGCTAAATATAAATACAATATTTGTGTTGGGGTGCATATTATGTGTCAATTATTTGTTTTCTTCGTGAAAATATGTTTAAAATTTCTGGTCGATCAAATCATGACAGCTTTCCCAGATACAGTCAATGTTAAGCCCGAATTTCCTATCTAGGTAAGCACCAGAATGCACAATTTCAAGTCCAAAAATGCAAAATCTCCCTAGCGTGGGAGGGGGGACACCCCCCTCCCACACCCTCCCTCCGCTCAGTCACTTCGCTCCCTGTATTGAGGTGCATATTTATTAGTGTGTCAATTATTTGTTTTATCTTGAAAATATATTTAAAATTTCTGGTCGATCAAGTCATGACACGCTTTCCCAGATACAGTCAATGTTAAGCCCGAATTTCCTATCTAGGTAAGCACCAGAATGCACAATTTAAAGTCCCAAAATGCAAAATCTCTCTAGCGTGGGGGGGGGGGGGGGGGGACACCCCCTCCTACACCCTCCCCCCGCTCAGTCACTTCGCTCCCTCGGGCTTGGTCGCTTCGATCCTTGCAATGTCTCACTCTCACATCTGGCTCAAAGTTGGCAGCACTGTGAGTTTGGTTGGGCATAAGCCCCTATATACACACACAAAATCCTGAGCCCCCATAGGTTTTG
>JBAMJV010001587.1:0-2500 GCA_037951105.1 Echinarachnius parma | reverse complement strand
CCAATCAGAATTGCGCATTATTTTAGTCACATGATCTGACTTGCAATTGATTGCAACTTTACAATCGATTGCATCTCTTTCGAAAACGGGGTCGTGACCTTTCAGCATGGACACGCTATACCTCCTTATACGGGAAATCTTGACCCCCACCCAACCGGGCCCATCCCGTTTTGAACCCCGTCCAATTTGACCTTGGTTCACAATATGTTATACTTATCACATAGGCTACTTATGTTGTATAATACATTTTGTATCCTTTTTTTCTTTTCAGTTTTCTTTTTCAGTGTTTCTCCGTCGGCGTTTTTAGTTATGGGCTTTAAAGGGGTAGTTCAGTTTTGGTATAGAGCACGCTGCATGAAATCATTTTGTGTGTGAGATAATGAAAAACTGAGTGCATAATTTGAAAGAGCGTACAATTTTAATGGGAGAATTAACTTTATTTGATCAAAATCGGTTCAGAAACGGCTGGAATATCAATAAATATATCCGATCGGAATAAATCTGGGGCCCAGATTTATTCGATGATTTGTTTAGAATTGCTTACACTCTTTCAAACATTTTCAGAAGAGGTTTTTAAATAGTTGTTGATGATCTCTCTATCATCATTTCAACAAAACATCACAGTCATGCATAAGTTTGTAAGGTTGAAACCAATGCTATTTTAGAGAGCGCCCTCTTGTATTTAAATGGCTCTTTTTGAATGATAGCAGGCTTTTTAGTTAGTCGTTTGTAATTTTCTATACCTTTAGAGCATGGTGGAGTTATACATATTAGTTTGTAATGTTATTGTGCAGGTTTCGGTTACTAAAGCTTAGCCATAATATGCCAACGCTGTACTACCCTTTTAATGAACAGATATTATTGTGTTTTTTTTGGCTTTAACGTATTTTTTTCTTCTTGTTTTTTCTTCTTTTCATTTTGGATGGTCGAGGAGTTAATTACCAGCTGCGATCTTTGGTAAGGCACCTGATACAGTTTGATTATGCAAGACCTATGACGTCCTAACTCCAACTACTGTATAATGCGCGTTGAAAATATGGAAATAATCGCTATAACTTGTAATGGTTATAATAAATCGCTTGGTTGATAGTCGTGTTCTTGGAACACTACGTATAATTATATCGATTGCAACTTTCATGAAATCATTACATTGTACTTCACTACATGATAATTATGTTTATCAAAGAAATCACGTGACTCAATATACCCCCCTCACTCTCTCCTCCCCACATGAAGAAAAAGTTATCTGGAAATACGTATTTTACATTTCGTGGTCACGCTGCCATTCCATGTTAATAGAATTATGTTATCTTCATTTTTCAAAACTATGCAGAAAATGGTATCTATAGTATTTTGGGGTGATTTATTTTATTTATCCAACAGATCCATGCCTGTGTAAGTGGATGAAAAGCCGTCTGTTTGTCTTTATTCAGGGTCTTCTTTTAGAAACGTTGTGGCATGCACGTATATTTTTTGAACGATTTATTTTATGTGCAGGTTTTGGTTACTAAAGCTTAGCCATATACCAAAGCTGTACTACCCCTTTAATGAACAGATTTGGACTTTCCCAATATTGTTTTTTGGGGCTTTACGTATTTTTTTCTTCTTGTTTTTTTCTTTTCATTTTGGATGGTCGAGGAGTTAATTACAGCTGCGATCTTTGGTAAAGCACCTGATACATACAGTTTGATTATGCAAGACCTATGACGTCATAACTCCAACTACTGTATAATGCGCGTTGAAATATGGAAATGATCGCTATAACTTGTAATGGTTATAATAAATCGCTTGGTTGATAGTCGTGTTCTTGGAACACTACGTATATTACACGATTGCAACTTTCATGAAATCATTACATAGTACTTCACTACATGATAATTATGTTTGTCAAAGAAATCACGTGACTCAATATACCCCCCCCCCCCCACTCTCTCCTCCCCACATGAACAAAAGGTTACCTGGAAATACGTATTTTACATTTCGTGGTCATGCTGCCATCCCATGTTAATGGAGTCATGTTATCTTCATTTTTCAAAACTATGCAGAAAATGGTATCTAGTATTTTGGGGTGATTTATTTATTTATCCCAACAGATCCATGCCTGTGTAAGTGGATGAAAAGCCGCCTGTTTGTCTTTATTTAGGGTCTTCTTTTAGAAACGTTGTGGCATGCACGTATATTTTTTGAACGATTTATTTTATGCCGGATATAGCCTACCTATACCATGACAGAAACACATAATTAATTAATAATACAAAATTAATAACTTCTAAATATACGAGAAAGATATAATAGTTTGTGCCACTTTGAAATAGAGGATTTTAGTGTGCAAGTAAACGAGGGATGCATTTGCTAGGGGCGTTGCACCCCCGGGGAGGGGGGGGGGGGTACTCGAATTATCTTTTGGCGGGGGTGTGCCTCAGCCAACATCAACACGGGAGTCTAAGTAGCGGGGGTCTGCCTCAGCCAACTTCAAAACGGTGGTCTATAAAGAGCGGGG
>JBAMJV010001586.1:177500-202682 GCA_037951105.1 Echinarachnius parma | reverse complement strand
CATCTGTAACAGCCTATTTGATTGGATGGAATAATAATGAGGTGGGAGGAGCTTATTAAAGATAGTCGCCGCCGCAGAAGTTAGAAGAGCGCTGATTGAGCTTTCAGAATACCGATTTTCACTCTGTTAGCGTGCAATTATCTTTTCATTTAACTTTGCACTTAAGTCTATAATATAGACTTAGGTGCAAAGTTAAATGAAAAGTTAATGAGATTTCAGAATCACCCCCCCCCCCCCCCCCACCCCCTGGTTGTCTATTATGTTGCCTTTGTCTCATCAATTTTGATAATGAAAGCGAATTCGCCTAGTTTGCCAAAAGTTGACCACATCGGGTAAGGTGAATGATAATCATTGCAAAATATATAAACACTTACAGATATATGATAGATAGATAGATAGATAGATAGATAGATAGATAGATAGATAGATAGATAGATAGATAGATAGATAGATAGATAGATATATCGTTTGTTTATTAAACACATAAAATAAACAGTAGTCCGAGGACTTAAGTGCCTTGTGCACCAACAAAATATGTAAACATACACGCATGAATATATTATTACAACGCAAAATATAAATATTACTTCACATTAACATACAACAAAATAATTTCGTTAATAATATTGCTAATGATATTCGTTTGTCTCGCATTGTATGGTCAACAAGGAATCTTAAAAAGATCACGACGTTTCGTGTGCCGCTGCAACACTTCGTCAGGTGAGAGAGAGAATTTAAATTTAAATGGCGATACAAATATTTTGTAAGCAAAAGCTTTTATACTCTACGGCAAGCTGGTTCGGCTCACCTGTTTATACATGTATTTGGCAAGATAAACAAAACATGGTAGCCTACAAAATTTAATTATTATAATATGTATATCCTCTTTTAATTTTAATTTAAATCTAGACATAAATGAAATTTAAAGTGTCTCAAGAGATACATCAATGTACTTGTATCAATAATTAAATGTGACATTACAAATGTAAGTTCATACAAAAAGTCTTCCAAGATGTCAAGGTTTCAACAATTAGCAGCACATGAGCACAAAGGTGCGATAAATAAACATGTAAAGGGATAAAATAAACGAAACTACAAAAAAGCAAGAACCAATTTACTCTTTCCTCATCGACGTACTTATATTTAATAATTAAATATAAAATCAAACAAAGTGTAAATTAATACGGCATATCTTAAGAGATAAAAAAACTTGGAAAATACAAGATCGCATTTACTCATTAACTCTTTAACTAAATGCCTTACTATTAGGGTAAATACATGAATCTAATTTAGGACAAAAGATTGCTAAAAACCGTGTGAGACGAGTAAGAGGAGTCATATGGATTATGCCAGAACAATTTAAGAGAAAACGTTAATATTTTTTTTTTTTTAAACCATGGTGGCATACAAAGAAATAATTATTATCATAGTATGACGCCATGGTGGCATAACAAAATTATTATTAAAGGATATTAAATCCCACAATTTATGTTATATTATATTGTTAAAGTGATCTGTGTAAAGTGTCAGATATTGCACAAACTGACATTTGAGACTTCAATCCTATATCAATATCATTGTAAAATAGAATTGAAAGATTTGTGAAAGTTTGAAAGAAAACGAACACTGTTTACCTAGTGAAAAAACGAATATTGAGTTCATATTTTATCACCGAATACTGATGGTCTGTTGTAGATTTGTCGCAGTAATAATCATCCGTTTAAAGTAAATGATTTTCCTTCCTATTCCTATGCACAAAACGGTGGCATTTGTTAAAACAAAATTTCCTATGAAATCGAAGAATAAAAACATAATTAATCCAATGCGACTTGAACCTACGGCTTTACATACCGCCATGCCTAGAATGATTTGCACCAACCACCGACCCAAGAGCTACTTCTGCTTGCTTGGTGGGTTTTTTACCCTAAGTAACGTTTACCTCTTCTCAATTTTACATGATTATGCTATCATGAATATTCATTAAGACCTGCTCGAAGATCGTTGACAAAGGGCTAGATACATATTCATTATACTAGATCCTTGTGGACGGGGCTGGGGCTGTTGATAATATCTGCTAATACTGTGAGAAAGTAGCGCCTCTAGTCAAACTTTTACGGTACTTGTAGGGCCCCACATTTATTACAAATGGTTATGTTTATAGATGTTTCAGCCATTTCTGAACCGATTTTCATCAAATAAAGTTTATTCTGCCATTAAAATTGTATGCTCTGTCAAATTTGACACTCAGTTTTTCATTATCTCACGAAAAAAAAAATTGTGTAGCGCCATCTCTACCAAAACTCAACTATTCCTACAAATTATCTTTAATTGAAATAAAATAAAATTTATCGTATTAAAAAACAAATAGATCTAATAATCAAATACGATATTTTAAAAAATTACATTAATACAAAGTATCTTCAATTGAAATTGAGTAATTGAATAAGTTTTTTTTATATTATATTCTTCAACATAAATACAAAAATTCGTATTCAATAACGAATACAAAGTACTGTACATTAATACAAAGTATCTTCAATTGAAATTGAGTAAGTGAATAAGTTTTAGTTTATATTATATTCTTAACCTTAAAGGTTTTTTTTTTCCTGCGAAATATGTGTACGTCGCCCTTGAATATAAACATAATAGTTTGGCCATGGCGCATTGCGCATGAAACGATTATGATGTGTGTGAGTGTGTGTGTGTGTGTGTGTGTGTGTGTGTGTGTGTGTGTGTGTGTGTGTGTGTGTGTGTGTGTAGCTACAGGTCTAGTAGCGGTATATGAGCACAAAGTGTTATTTTGACCTGCGCAATGTCAAGTTGATCGAGAATTGGCTTTTATTTTAGATTTTCAGTGGACAATAACTAAGATTAAATCTTACAACTATTCTAGAAAAATATACTTATTTAGAATGGTCAAACATAATCCTAGAAAACATAAAACATTTTCAAAAAATTAGTTCTATAGTAAATGAGCCTGAATGTAAAAAATAAATATTTTCCAAGGCTGTCGAAAGTCATCCCAGTTGATGTTACCTATATTTAAAAAATTGAATTAGCCAACTGGCTTATAATTAACATTACAAATGAAGAAAAGTCATCACAGATCATTATTAATCTTAAACAATGCATCTCAAAATCCATGCTCAAATGATATAATGATATATTGATATAATGCGCATAATAATCTAAACTTTACTGTATTATAAATTGAAAGATGAACAACATTTTCAAATGATACAGGATATGTACGATTATATCCCTCATAAGATCGTTTTACCATTGTATTTGACAAATGATAGTTTTGGACAACACGCGCAATCCCCGCGCAATCACTTGACCGGGCTGTTAGCAAAAAATTAACACTAAAAGTTCGTTACGCGTTCGTCCCATAGATCATGTGTTTAAGCAAAATGCACACGCGATCAAATTTGTGCAGTGCTCTATGGCGCACACGTTCTAGTCACGTGATTGCCATTGCTGGTAAAAACTAACACCCTAGGAAGAAGAACGCCAAGACAGCCAATAAGCACATCCGTGGGAGCGTTAGCACGCATTCATTGCGTATGTGCGCAACTGCCAGCGCGTTGGTGCGCACTCGGTTTTGCGTCTTTGTGATTGTATGCGCAAAATAACAATGACTTTAAGCGTATTAGATGCGCCCAGGTTCTGGAGGCTCATCTGGCTTCATTAATGTCGATTGATTTTTATATCAAAATTTACAAGCGATTTTATGAAATATTCAAGAGATTTCCACTTATTTTGCTATAAGCTGAACACAATCACTGATATTGATGAGTGATATAAAACAACTAACGAATGTGCTTGATTGTGATAGGCAATCTATTACCTCGGTGGGCTCAAAATGACTATTACCCTCAGCTACGCTTCGGTTAATAATCATTTTGAGCCCACCTCGGTAATAGATTTGACTATCACAAGAAGCCCATTCGTTAGTTGTATATTACCATTTATTTACAGGTACTATCTTTATTTACAATACAGAAATAACAATTGTAACAAGAATTGGTGCAATTATCAGCTCATATCTGGGCTGCTAGTCTGTAGACATTCCCCCTCTTGATATAGGCGTCATGTAGGTAAGAATAATATTATTATTACTAAGCGGTCGACGTGGCACTTGTTCCAACTTGTTCCTTGGTTCCGGTCGATGGTCCACCATCATCCAGATACACTTTCTTCTTCAGCTTTTCCCTGATTCCAGGGCAGCAGGCGAAAGCCTCAAGGAATGCCTGTCTGTATCGCTGGTTAAAGATGGTGTAGACGAATGGATTGATTGTGGAGTTGATGTAGGACAGGATTCGTCCCGCCCACTGCACCTTGGTAACCTGCTCATCTTCCAGAAGGTACTTCCCGATGGCACCGGAGATCATCATGGCGAACGACGCGCACTGGTATGGCGCGAGCGTGATGAAGAAGATGACCCCGTTGGCGATCAGCATTCGGACAACCTGATTACGCATCTGGATCCTGCGTTCGTCAGCGGCACCTTGCTCCTGTTTACGCACCGCAAAGCGCGTGTTTACTTCGCGTATGATGAGCGCGTACATGACGAAGTTTGTTGTCATGACGATGAAGAATGGTACGGTCTGAAGCCCATTAACGATAGTCTGCATCACCGGGGACACCGGAAAACAGTACCCGACGAGATTCGGAACGTTGGCGTTCTCCTCCTTGTCTGGCCACATAACACAGACGGATGTCCAGCCGACCCAGGCGGGAATCAGGGCAGCAGCAAAAACACCAGCCAGGACCCAAGCCCCGGCTATCATGGAAATGGTGCGCTTTCTACCGGTGACGAGACGATGCAGTACCGGGCGACACACGGCGTAGTACTTCTCCAACGTCACAAGCGTCACGAGGAAAATGGACGCATAGTAGGAGAGCTGGACAATGAAGTTGAGCAACGCACACCCAACGGGCTTCAGTCCGTACTGGTCGTTCCAGACAGGAGAATCTATGTAACGACCGATCTTGTCACCCTCAGCAAAGCATACGAACATGATGTCGGCGATTGCAAGGTTGAGGAGGTAGTAGTTGGTCACCGTACGCATGCGAGGAAGACGAATGACCATGTATATGAAGGCGACGTTGGCCGGGAGCCCGATGGCCCAGATGATGGGCATGATGACGGTGATCAAGATATTCTCACCACTGGTGTAGAAGAAGCTTTGGAGGTCATCCGATGAGTAGTTCCGTAGGTCGTAGACCCGCACACCTGGTGGACAGACATTGCTCGATTCCGGGATTGACATGGTGGATGAAGCGAGTGATATTTTGTTAAAAAATCGCAATGCAACCAATGCGTACCTCCTGAGGACCAGTTTGCAAAGGGTTACCTAGGTTTTGTAGTCAAAACGCTATCACATGTAGCACATGATTACTATTTAACTCCTCTCTTGAACAACGAGATGAATTGTTCAGAAAGAAGTTTAATTTCGTAGAATGCAATTACATAGTAAGTTAAATTATAAATTGTGCTTCAAATTACACAGTCCGTGAATGGTAAAAGTATCACAACTAATGTGTAAAGGTCGTACAGGTTTGTGACCAATAATGACTCTAAGTGTCCATTTCAGAAATGAAAGTTTGCATCAGGAAAAGCATATCTAAAACCAAGGAATATGCAAATAAGGCGCCACCGGAATGGAATTATAAAAAAGTTATCAAATTGTTTCCAGATGTGTTAAATAGTCATTTTATATCTGCGGTACAAATATGATATTATCCGACGTCTATTCTCTTCTTTGTTATAAAGTTAGAACTCGTCTTCAAAACTGATTCATCTGAACGTCACATTGGCAACTTCATATACAATAAAAACTAGATTATTATACATTATACAGCGTGGCAGTATCTGCATCCACAACTATTGATCGGATTTTCATGACTGTCGAGTTCACGGGCGATTGTAACCAAAATCTCCAAAACAGCATACATTCTCACGAGCGCGATTACTTATTAAACCAATATCCACAAACAAATTCACGACCGCGAATTGGTTGACGCAGATTGGTAAATTGATGAACGATAAAAGAAAGAAAAAATGCACACTGATTGGCCACAGCAAAATAAAGTAGATCGGGAAATAGATACCGCATAATAAAGATAATATTCAAGACACATAGCCTACAAATCGACAAACCAATATGCGATGATACATTGAATTAATTCCTGATGTTTTATTTTGTAAATCAGCCTCAATTTTGTCATAATATTGATAAACATGGATAACAAAGAAAGTTCCGGAAAACGAAAGCAGAATCTCAAAAGAGTTGGCTTTTAAAGTAGGCTCTAAGTGCTCACTTTCATACTCTTAATGTATCTCAAGTATCAACCGGATTTTTCTGATTGTGCATTTTGTTCTCGCATTATATTGTTCAGATATTTATAATGGAAGGTATGTGGGCCTAAAAATGACAATGCATGTTATCCATCACCACTTAAACGACAATATATCACGATCAATACAATCAGCATTGTGAGCTATATATAGAACTACCAGCGATGCCAATTGTAATCCAGAGAGGAAATAGATTTACTTTATAATTTAACGTCATAATACACACAAATTAAATGTTTGAACAATGAACAAGCATGATAGCTTTTAAACCGGCAAAAACTTAAAACAGAATTCAATCAGGAAAATATGGGTGCTTGATATACCTGGGAACTTGTTAATTTTAAAATGATATAGGGTCGTTTATTCGAATATTTTGTTTCATTAATCCGAAGGTTCGTTATTTCGAAGGTTCATAATTCTGACGGTTCAGTATTCCAAATGTTTGTTTTTCCCGAAAAGAAATAGGGTTCAATATTCCGAAAGTTCGTCAATCCGAAAATGAAATAAGGTTCATTTATCCGAAAGTGAATTGGTGTTTTTTTAATCCGAAAAATTGAATAGAGTTCGTTAATCCGAAAGTGAAATGGAGTTCGTTGGTCTGAAAATGAAATGGGGTTCATTAATGCCAAAATGAAATAGGGTTCACTATTCCGAAAGTTTGTCAATACGAAAATGAAATAAGGTTCATTTATCTGAAATTTAAATGGTGTTCGTTAATCCGAAAATCAAATGGGGTTCGCTAATACAAAAATGAAATACGGTTCCTTTATCCGAAAATAAAATGGGGTTTATTAATCCGAAAATTAAATAAGGTTCGTAAATCCGAAAAATAATATGTTGGGCAGCTGGGGGGGGGGGGGGGGGGGCAGCTTTGCCATTATAGTTGTTATGGAGGGAGGGGGCTGAACTGTCATGACCCTAGTCTTCAGCAAAGGGAGGAAGCGACGGAGAGGTGATTGGGACTTTGAATTTACACCTATTCTGAATCTCTATCGGTGGTCCAGATTTATTTTATTATCGAGAAACGACGCACAAACACAAACCCAAATCTGAACCTCAAAGTGGTACATCAGGGTTGTGCCCTTTGACGCTGTTGTGAAAATGATTTTTCGTCAAATTATTGTAATCATTTA
This sequence comes from Echinarachnius parma, assembly GCA_037951105.1. Taxonomy (NCBI): domain Eukaryota; kingdom Metazoa; phylum Echinodermata; class Echinoidea; order Clypeasteroida; family Echinarachniidae; genus Echinarachnius; species Echinarachnius parma. The sequence continues at coordinate 195,185 of JBAMJV010001586.1, read as the reverse complement.
CTCGAAATTATATACCAAATGCAAGCTTTTCGAGGATTTAACATATTGCAAAATATATTTTCCATATAAGTGATATAAAAGTAATGCTCAATCCAAATAAGATGCATTTTTAAAACTATTATAGCGTATATCAGGGGTCTTTTTTTATAGTATTTTTTCTCATTTTATAGATTATCTTTTGTATATTGTTTTATTTTGGTTAGAGACATCCCAGTGTCGTAAATGAAAATCGATATACAGTCATGTTTCCTGTACAATTAAGTGAGCTACGCCTGCTATGTTCATTTGGTCGGTTGTGCTTTTGTACTATTGTCAATACAAATATGTTTTAAATTAAAATATTTCGAACACATTTGTTTTAACAACGAAAATGTTAGCTTTACATAAGTTGATTAAGTCAAGGGCAGTACATTTATATTCTTACCCATACACAAACTAGCCACGTACTCAATTTGACCTTTAGCAAAGAGAAATCGGTAGGGCAATTCCACGCCAAATGAGCCAAAAGTGGAAAAATCGAATGAGGATTATTTCTGATCTTGTTCATTTTTTCTGGATTATTTTTTCATAAATCATGATCACATAATGATATCTTTCAGTTTACATGATTAAAAAAAATATTGGGCGTCTCCTGATAGGAGAAACAGACACCATACATGAACCTATATACATGGGACTACACAGTGCCTATTTCTAGATTTTCTTCATTTTTTGCATTCCTTTCTATCATTTTTCTTGTTTTAAGGTACCAAATTGGATGATTGGATATCACAATATGTGTTCACATTAAAATTTCATTTTTTTGAGAGCCTTAAAGTATATTTTTAATGAATCAAAAACTCTGTCCTTCCGTTACTGTCCTTCCGTTACCGAACAGTGAAGCAATTAACTTCTTGTAATTAATATACCAATAGACATATTTTTTTCAAATAAATGTTGTAATACTCTTTGAACATTAGGGAATGGTCTATGAGCCAATATAACATCATAGCATTTGAAACTTCACAGAGATCGGATCATAACTAAAGAACTTGAAAATCCATGTCCATTTTGCCGTCCTTCCGTTACCGGCCTCATTAGTGTCCATATCTAATAAACGTAATGTAACAAAAAAACAAAAAAAATAGGAAATCAAAGGTGTCCCACCAAGAGTCTCAGAAATGTTATTTACAATGATGAATCATAAGCAGGATCCTGGAATTATTTGATTAAATTTCAAAAATTGCGTCTGAATGTCCTTCCGTTACCGTGGAATTGCCCGGTAGATATTCTAAACTTTTGGTACAATTAAAGGTGCACCTGTACGTGTCAGATATTGGCCAACATGACATTGGATACTTCAATCCTATACCAAAATCATTGTAAGATATGTCCAAATGATGTGTGAAAGTTTCATTGAAAAGAACACTGCTCTCCTGGTAAAAATAAATGAAAATTTGCGTCAGCTTTTACAACTAATTACAGTATATGACGTTCACGACGATTATGACCGTTTATAAACGCTCTTGATATCGTCATACTGAAGGGCATTTGAAAAATAAATTAACCCAAATGTATTCTTCTCTTTCCATAAGCCAGACAACACGGTAGAAGAGAAATGTGGAAGCACAAATTTTTGTTCAATTACACACTTTACAGGTGCTCCTTTAAGTAAGCTACGCCTATTAGTTTGTGTTTGTTCGTTTGTTTTTCTTGTGCCATTGTCAATACATATCTTTTAACGTTTAAATATGTCAGAGTATCATTGAACAATATACAGAGTATAGCTTTACATATATTGGTTAAATCGTGGGCATTTTATTTCTATTCTTACCCGTTATATTCAAACTATTTGCTTGAACAATTAAATGGATAGTGCAGTTTTAGTCAAACTGAAGGTTAGTAACCACAAAAATGGCCAACAACATTAAAATTATTAGTTATAATTCCACCATAGTCGAAAGGAAGAGAAACTTACGAACAGCCAAGTTAAAATGCTGTTATCATTCATGGGTCCCATACTAATTCTAATCGGATATATATTTTGATATCTCAGCTATTTCTGAACCGATTTTGATCAAATTAAGTTTGTTTTATCTTTAAAATCATGTGATTTTCCAAATATTACACTCATTTTTTACATTACCTCACAATTGATTATTTCTTGAAGCGCCCTCTATACCCAAACTGTACTATCCCCTTAACAAAGAGGAATCGATATATATTCCAAGCTTCCAGTGCCGTTTAAGTTATTCTTCATACAAACCGTTTACAATTGAAATTGAAGCAAGCCAAGGTAGCGGATATGAGCGCCATTCGATGTCCTATGGCTTTTAGCGCGGGAAAGATCTTATTTTTATTTCATGACGTCGTCTTCGTCATTTAACTACCACCATCATCACCATGCATTATACACGCAAACATCCTCACACACACACACACACACACACACACACACACACACACACACACACACACACACACACACACACACACACACAAACACATGCACGCACGCACGTTCACGCACACATATACATACACACGCGCGCTTGCATACATGCACACGTTCATGATAGTGAATTTTTTTTCGCCAAAAGATGTTTGTACCTACTATTTTCTTATGCACGCACAGATAGAACGCATTATAGGTACTCACACAGCGCAAATCATTTACTTGATTCAATGATAAATCTCGTACATACTTGACGAGTTGAAGCATAACTTGACCAAATGACATAACAGGTATATATCAACTATATTTACTTTCATAACTTGTGGAAGTAAGAGAAGTTACTGAAAATTATGTGTTTACTGCTCTATACTGGGTAGCTCCAAAAAACGGAACGGGGCACTTCCCAAAATATAGTAACAAAATGATCATGCCAATCGGATAGAGTGTTCTTTCCAATGAAAAAACCTCAAAATACAATTGGAATTCTAGCGGTTCCCTCCTACCTTGTTGTATTCGTATTAACAATACAATCATGGGACAGGTTTCGTTTTTTTCAAATTTCCCTTTCGTTAAAGAGATGTTTACGATTGAAGTGTTCATATGTTAAATAATCCAACGGATCGCGAAAACCGTGTACAAAGTGAGTGCATTGAGTTTGTGAACATCACTTTGCATTTTGCTCATTACTCGGCCATATAACGTCCATTTTACTTTAAATTTTCACACAATACCCTGTGGACATATTAGATAACAGCAATTTGTATCAACCATTCATCACTTTTTGCACATGTCAACAAAGTTACACACACACACACACACACACACACACACACACACACACACACACACACACACACACACACACACACACACACACACACAAACAAACAAACACACATACAAACACATGCACGCACGCACGTTCACGCACACATATACATACACACGCGCGCTTACATACATGCACACGTTCATGATAGTGAATTTTTTTCGCCAAAAAGTGTTTGTACTATTTTCTTATGCACGCACAGATGAGAACGCATTATAGGTACTCACACAGCGCAAATTTTTTACTTGATTCAATGATAAATCTCGTAACATACTTGACGAGTTGAAGCATAACTTGACCAAATGACATAACAGGTATTTGTGGAAGTAAGAGAAGTTACTGAAAATTATGTGTTTACTGCTCTATACTGAGTAGCCCCAACATACGGAACGGGGCACTTCCCAAAATATAGTAACAAAATGATTATGCCAATCGGATAGAGTGTTCTTTCCAATGAAAAACGATACCCAAGAACAGTAATTTTGGACGAGTAGTTTTTGTCTTAAAGGGACTTAGTAACATTGTCCAAATCCTCAAAATACAATTGGAATTCTAGCGGTTCCCTCATACCTTGTTGTATTTGTATTAACAATACAATCATGGGACAGGTTTCGTTTTTTTTCAAATTTCCTTTTCGTTAAAGAGATATTTACGATTGAAGTGTTCAGAGGTTAAATAATCCAACGGATCGCGAAAACCGTGTACAAAGTAAGTGCATTGAGTTTGTGAACATCACTTTGCATTTTTGCTCATTACTCGGCCATATAACGTCCATTCGACTTGAAATTTTCACACAATACCTTGTGGACATATTAGATAACAACAATATACATTGTATCAACCATTCATCACTTTTTGCACATGTCAACAAAGTTACTAGATCCCTTTAAGTGACTGCCTGATAAATCGCACTTTCTGCCCGTCATTGATTCGAACAACTATGCCCATTCTCTCTGCACACAGCTGAATGGACACTAACAATGGCGCGCGTATTGCTCGTTGTTCAATGCTATGCAAGGCAGTAAGTGCGATTTCTCCAGCACTGACTTGGTAAAAATTGACAAAAAAGGGAACCTGACATGGTGTCACTCACAGCGCCCTAAAACAAAAACTACACAACCAAATTGACTGTTCTTGGTATCGTTGTTCATTTGAAACGACACCCATCCGATGGACATAATACATTTGTTACTTTATTTTGGGAAGTGCCCCGTTAATTTTTTTGTGGGCCACCTTGTATAGCAAATAAAACAAAAACATAATAAGCATGGAGGTATTCAACTATTTCAATGACAATTTTTTTTACATAATATTGTAGCTTGACGTAAGCATGGTAAGCGAGGTAATTTATAAAGAAGCCACGAAGCTGCGTTTACCATTAGCAAATGAAAATCGATAGAGAATCAGGTTTCCGGTAAAATAAGTGAGCTACGCGCCTGCTCTATTCATTAAATCGTTTATGATTTTGTACCATTGTCAATACAAATCTTTTAAATCTTTTTAGTTATTTCAAAGGCATTAGTTTTAACATTGAACAAATATAGCTTTACAAAAGTTGGTTAAATCATGGGCAGTTTATTCATATCCCTACAAACTTGCCACGAAGCTGATTTTACCATTAGCTAATGGAAATCGATAGCGAAATAGGTTTCCGGTGCAATTAAGTGATCTCTATTAATTTGATCGTTTGTGCTTTTGTACCATTGTCAATACAAATTTGTAAAAATTTAGATATTTCTAAAACATTTGTTTCAATAATAATACTTGTGTTAATTATAGCTTTTCCTAAAACAGGCATAGCTCCGGAAGCTTGGTATATCTATCGACTTTTTTTTTCTTTTTTCTTCTTCTTATTTATAGTACTTGTTTATAAATATAGTCCCCACGATTTAATCAACTTATTTTTGGTTAAATCATGGTCAATATATTTATATTTTTACCTGTAACTAGCAACGTAGTTGCTTTGACCATTAGCAAAGAGAAATTGATAGACATTCCAGGTGAGCTATGTATGTTGTTCTCTCTATTACGTTAATACAAATTTATATTTTATTTTGTTTATAAATATACTGCCCATGATTTCACCAACTTATTAAGTTGGTTAAATTATGGGCAATATATTCATATTTTTACCTGTAACTAGCCACGTAGTTGCTTTGGCCATTAACAAAGAGAAATCGATATACAGGGTGGCCCAGAAAGGATGCAACACCTACGATCGTTAATTTCATCAACACCATCGACCAAATGTCATTGTTTTTTATTTGATTGGGTAGAACATTCTTTTTCCAACAAAATGATACCATGAGCATTGATTTTGGGTAAGGCGTTTGGATCCTAGGGCCATTATTCTGAGGCAATGTCGTTTCCTAAATTTGCTACTTGTTCGTCTCCAGCGATCCTCGGAACACTGAGACATTCTCGCCCCACGGCCTGCCGTAGAATTAGCTGTACATAAGAATGGCTCACATTGTCTTCCTTACAAAGGGAGAGCAGTCATGCGGTTCTTCTGTACAGCTAATTCTATGGCAGGCCATGGGGCGAGAATGTCTCATTGTTCAGAGGATCGCTGGAGACGAAAAAGTAGCAAATTTAGGAAACGACATTGCCTCAGAAATATGGCCCTATGATCCAAACGCCTTACCCAAAATCAATGCTCATGGTATCATTTTGTTGGAAAAGGAATGTTCTACCCGATCAAACAAAAAACAATGACATTTGGTCGATGGTGTTGATGAAATTAACGATTGTAGGTGTTGCATCCTTTCTGGGCCACCCTGTATATTGTAAGTGAGCTATGTTCTCTCTTTGTTAATACAAACCTTTTACAATTGAAATATAGAAGGGCCTTGCAATATTATTGTAAGATACCGGGTAAAGTCGGATAAAGGCTATTGAGAGGACACAGCTCAATTAACCTCACCGGAAGCCCTGTCATGTATTATTGATGGTGAATAAAACGAATACGCCGTGCTACTATGTATGCAAAGGATAAGAAAATGACAACCATTGCAAAATATATAGTAATTACACAATGTTTTTAAGTAATTGTTCTTTCTGACAATTTTGTGTGTGTTTTCGCTTGTTTGTTTTTTGTTATCGACTTCCAAATGAGAATGATTCTCATTCAGGTGCTCCTGGACATTCTAAAAGGAAAACAATCACGGTATGCCCCTTTAAAAAAAAAATCGTAACATTTCTTGGACTTACAATGGATGATACATTAAATTGATCTATTAACCTTATATTTTTTTCACAAAGGTGATATTTGAGACTTTAATCATAATCATACCAATATCATTGTAAGATTCTTGAAAATAATATGTGAGATTTCCATAGAAAGGAAATACTGTTTACTTAGTGAAGAAAAAAAAAGTTAATCGATGCCTGATTTTATCCCGATCGTTCGCGTGAAGTATCAGAATTCAAATACTATGGCGGATTTAGTATCCGAATTCGGATACTATTGACTAAGGTCAGAGCGTCTGCAGACGCTTTAAAATCATATCCCCTTAACTAGGGAGACATTATAACAATCAAAACCCATTTCATTATTCTTCATAAGCCAAACAACAAGGTACAAGAGAAGTGTGAAAGCAATTGTTGTTGAATTTTGACAAAGTTAATGGATCACTTTAATTTGGAATAAACATATTGATAGTATAGTCCATATATATGTATTGCTGTTGCAAAAAGAGTTTAAATTCTGAATGGATTCAAACATATTCTCTCACTTAAAGTGATCCGTGTAAAGTGTCAGATATTGCACAAATTGACATTTGAGACTTCAATCCTATATCAATATCATTGTAAAATAGAATTGAAAGATTTGTGAAAGTTTGAAAGAAAACGAACACTGTTTACCTAGTGAAAAGACGAATATTGAGTTCATATTTTATCACCGAATACTGATGGTCTGTTGTAGATTTGTTGCAGTAAAAATCATCCGTTTGATCTTGACGATATCCGCACCCGTGTATACAGCTACAGACAGTACGGAATTCATGGAATTTGCGCACACTAGGCTCAAAGTTCAGTGGGTCGGGAAAATTTCTCACGCGCGCTGGCAGGACGTATTCAGCGACGTCAATTGTACTTTTTATCAATACCGTTAGCTAACGCTTTTGAAATAATGATTTTCAATGATAATTATCTTCATACTAAAGGGACATTTGAAAAAACCGAACCCTATTTTATTCTTCTCTTACCATAAGCTAAACAACACGGCAGAAGAGAAACGAGGAAGCTCCAAGTATTTTTCGTGGAGTTAGACACTTTACCTGTGTCACTTTAATATACTTGTTACGTGTAATAATGCATTTTGGTATTATCTTTTACTTTTTATTCGAATGTTGTGTGGGGGAATTGTTTGGAAAAAAAAAACATTCAGTTTTACTTTTAAAACAAAAAGGCCTAAGAATATGTACTGACTCTATATTTAGCCCATACGGATCCATTTTTTGTTTAAATCGTTCATCTACGGTTTATGATATACATGTATATAAGTTACAAGTCAATAATCATTTATATAATCTTACTCTAACAAAAAAGAATGGTCCCGACAATGTGGACTCCTCTCCCAAATGATATCAAAATTGTCCCTCAGTTGTATCGTTTAGAATGGCAATGAAAAGGCAATCGTACTGTTTTGCATAATTTAATTGTGTTTAAGATGTTGTTTATTGTTAATGGTCCCTTTATTATCATTGTGTGTGTGTTATATAAATATACAATCATTCATATATTCAATATTTCGATGTGTTACTTTCCAACCGGCTGCATCAACGTGTACATTCCATCCTTTTACGCACAGCACTTTCACTTTCATATATTCCATCTGCACCCAACATTCCGTTCCATTTATTACTTTAATTCCATTAGATTCATGATTCGTTATGTACTTTATACTTGCTAATAATACCATGATCATTTATTTACAAGAATTTCGATACAAAATTCTATGAAGAGAGGGGAAAGCGGGCATTTGAATCAATTGTAAATCCCATGATTAAATAAAATTTAAAAAAAACAACGAACCAATCAATAAACAAACAATACAGATAGGTACCAACAAGAATGGCTGCAATTATATAAACTCATAATATAAATTGAGGGTGAGAGTTTGATTGTATGAGAGATTAAAACAACACAAAATAAATGGTATTCGAACAAAAAGTATTGGCGGCCACCCATCCATGATAGTGAAGGGAATGCATGTAATCTCTGTGTACGCTGTCCACTAAAGTGATCTATTTACTGTATGTTTGTTCTTCCCAAGTAGTGTTGGAGACTTCAATTATATACCAATTTCATCGTAAGATTCTTGCGAATATGTAATAATTTCATAGACAAACAATAAAGTTTACCTAGTGAAAAACAGAGAAAATCAATGTATGATTTTTTTCCAATCGTTCGTGTGAAGTATCCGAATTCGGATACCGACTAGACGATTGAGTATCCAAATACAGATACTCTTGTCTATAGACGCTCTCAAATGCAATCTTAAATATATCCATGATTATGGAGACATTTGAAAAATCAAAACCCATTTCACTTTTTCTGTTACCATGAGCCAAACAACAAGGTACAAGAGAACTGGCAAAGCTTCAAGTGATGTTGGTTCAAATTGTATAAAGTTAATGGATCTCTTTACCGATTCATGAAAATAAATGTTACATGTATCCCATGTGGCCAAGGAAAGGTTCGACAATTTTCTGACTCGATAATTTGCCGAATCCTTACCATGTTTGCGAACTCAGTTTATCATTGTAACATGTATTTGCTTGTTTGTTTATTGGTTGGTTGGTTGGTCTGTTGTTATTATTATTTCTTTTCTTTTTTATCTCCGAAATCCCGCACTTATTATTTAAACTTGTCAGTAGAATTGGCAAAAAATCCACTTTTAAATGAAGCAAAATGTAGCATGGATTCAATACAAGAATAAACAGAGGAATAAAGAAAATAATAGAGAGAAGGTGATACACAATATATTATTAGTACTCATGGTAATACAAAACAAATATTAAATATCATATTTACACTTCCAACTAAACAAGTAATTTAAATATTATGATAAATGTGCTCGATCCAAATAAATTAGAGCGAGAAGAATATACATGTATATCTATACAGATCGAATTTTATGATGACAATAATAAGAAGCATATTGTTAATTAATAACGATTTGCATTTTAATTTACATTACGATGTGAAATGCCCTAGATGTGTATGCATTACGAGTTTTATTTAACATGTAAAATTTGAACGTAAATAAACATACAATTTATTAGGAAATTCAACATCATCAAACGTATCATTTTGGAGTTAAAAACATTTGCGAATCATTATGTGTAAGATGTTCTTATAATGACGATTCTCTAAAAATTTCAATAAAAAGGATCATGAGCATGTTGGTAATGAAGAAGTATTTGAATAACGCTTAATTTTAAGTATAATTCGACCGCTCTATTTCTTGCAGCTTTCTTTTCTTTGCAAAAAAAGGATTCGCCAAAAAAAGGTAACATAACGTATAATATACGAGATTCGAGTTTGATTAATGTTATTGTAAATCAAGAAAATCATAATATAATTACTGTATACGAATTGTATGGATGTGAATTCCAATTTATTTTTGTTCTGCTTTTAACTCTTTGTTAACTCGACTGAATATAACAGATTTTACAATTTAGCTTTGACAACATAAACGGTATGTAAATAAGCATGCAAGCAGTCAAAGTGTAATTTACAAAGAAACAATTTAATTGTATTAATACACTGCATCTTGCGTTAACAGTTTGAACCTCTGGGAAGGCATGACATAGGCCATATTGGCTATACTGCATGGATAAGCTGACAAAAATCAAGTTGTTAGTTATGAAAGTATGCCATGCATATACGGCAGAATCTGCTTTATCCAATATAGATAACTTGACAGTGATATACAAACATATCATACAAACATATCATATGGCACTTTTCCCTAGTACTATTACATCATTATATACCTTTAGTATTGTGCCCTTCAAAAAGACATGTTATCTTCCACATCTGCTACACTCTCAAGTCCGGTGTAATGAATGGGTCCTTGGGAAATAGAAATGTGTTCCTTACAATGTGTGTCAAGACAGAACGGAAACGTCATGTATACATGATGAAAGAGTATACAAAATATCATTATGCGGTCGTAGTACTTGTTCGCCTGACGTTCCCCGCGGTTATGACCGATGTTCCCCCATCATCCAGATTCTCTTTCTTCATTAGCTTTTCCCTGATACCTGGGCAGCAGGCAAAAACCTCAAGGAATGCCTGCCTGTATCGCCGGTTAACGAAGGTGTAGACGAAGGGATTGATGGCGGAGTTGATGTACGATAAAATTCTTCCCGCCCACAGCACTTTTGATATCTCTCCACCACTCAAGAGGTACTCCTCCCCAATGACACTAGAAATCATCAGGCCGAACGACGTAAACTGAAATGGTGCGAGTGTGACGAAGAAGACGACCCCGTTGGCAATCAACATACGCACAACCTGATTACGCATCTGATTCCTGCGCTCGTCCACGACGCCTTGCTGCTGTTCGCGCACCGCTACGCGCGTGTTTACTGCGCGTATGATGAGCGCGTACATGACAAAGTTTGCCGTCATGACGATGAAAAAAGGAACTGTCTGGAGCCCATTTGCGGCGGTCTGCATCACCGGTGACACCGACTCACAAAACCCGATGAGATTCGGCACATGGGCGTACTGCTCCAGGTCTGGCCACAGAATACAGCGGGATCTCCATACGGACCAATTGGGGATCAGGCTAGCTGCGAAAACACTTGCTATCACCCACGCCCCGCTCACCATGGATATGGTGCGCTTTCTACCGGTGACGAGGCGATGAAGGACCGGGCGACAAACAGCGTAGTACTTCTCCAACGTAACCAGCGTCACTAAGGACATGGACGAATAGAAGGAGAGCTGGATGAAGTAGTTGATCAAGACGCAGCCCGCGGCTTTATACCCGGACCGGTCTCTCGTGTGAGGTGAGGCGATATAAAGCCCAATCTTGCTGCCCTCTGCGAAGGACAGGAACATGATGTCGGCAATGGCGAGGTTGATTAGGTAGAAGTTGGTCACCGTACGCATGCGACGATGACGAATGACCACGTAGATGAAGGCGAGGTTGGCCAAGAGCCCGATGACCCAGATTATGGGCATGATCACGGTGAGCAAGATCTTATCGAGACTAGGGTATAATAATAATTTGGAATCGACGAAAGCCGTCGAGTAGTTTCGGAAATCGTAGACCCACACACCCGGCGGACAGACATTGCTCGATTCCAGTGTTGACATTGTGGATGAAGCGAGTGATATTTTGTTATAAAAATCGCAATACAATCAATTAGTAACCTGTAGTCCAGTTTTCAAAGTTGTATATTGCTATTATTTTAGTTTACACATTGCACGTATAATCTTATTCAACACTTCTCTTGAATAACAAGATGATTTGTATAGAAAGAAATAACAATTCGTCTATGACATTCCATAGTTTTCAATTGATAACTGTATCTAAAATTACACAGTCCATGAATGGTAAACGAAACACAATTAATTTGTTTAAGGTCGGAACGGTTCGTTTCGAATAACGAGTCTAAATCTCCAGTTCAAAATGTCAAGTGTCAAGCAGTTAAATCATATTTAAAGGTAAGGAATCGCGAAATATTAAAGGCGTTACCAACATGCAGATATGACAAGTTATAGAATGGTTTCCAGACATTGAGTCAAATCTTCACTGAGAAAATCTGTGTAACGCATTGCATATGCGATGTGACTTCTCCTCGTTGTTATAAAGTTATAACCCGACCTTCAAACTTATCAAACGGGACATCACATTGGTAACTCGTGCAACAATAAATACACGTTGGTCATTGTACCGCTATGTGACATCTGGCTCCACAAGACCGTTCCTCACGATTGTGGAGTCGAAGGTGGAATTGCAACCAACTGAAGATTGGCGTCTGCATCAAACAACGAGCAGAAAGTTGAAGCGGAATAATATACAAATCATACGAGCACGAAAAATCTACGAACGCTAATTGGTTAACGCTGATTGGTTAACGCTGATTGGTTAACGCTGATTGGTAAGTGAATTATGAACATTGATATATAAATAGGCGAGTGAAATAAACTTACGCTGATTGGCTGAAGCAAATAAAGGTAAATTAGGGTCTAGATACAGCATAATGCAAAAAGATAATCAAGTGACATAGAAAACGGAAAAAATGCGTCAAGATAAAATAATACCCGTTGTTTAAATCGGTAAATCAGCCTACATTTTGTCATGTTTGTGAAGTCAATGGAAAACAAAGCATTTTTGTTTCAGAAAATAAAAGCAACATCTAAAAAAAAGGGAGCTTATAAAGTAGGCTCTAAGTGCTCCTTTGTTCTATTGTGAATGTATCCTATCAACATATCGACCGCCGTATTTCCTTATTGCCCATTTCTCTTAAATCTTGCTTCATTCAATTTATGTATAATAGACGGTATGGGCGGGGTATGGGCCTAACAATGACAATACATTTTCTCCATATCCACTAAAATGACAATATATCACAATCAATACCATCAGCATTGCGAGCTGGAACAACAACAAACGATGCCAAATGTAATCAATAGAGGAGAGGAAAGGGGTTTTCGTAAATTAAAACTTCATAATAAACCGGAATAAAACATTTTGTCAAGGGAACAAATATAATAAGTCTTAATGGACAAACAATAATAAAAACCAAGCAGTAAAATCAAATTGATATTGTGATCAGTAAAGGCGAATATCCAGCTTTCCATGACCCATAAACTAACAATTTAGTTTGTCCTATCATGTAATGATACTTAATAATGCATCGAAGATTGATTCTGACTCTTTGCATAACATCATTCTTTAGTCAAATTAAAATACTAATAAAACAACAACGGAGATGTTTATGCCTTTTATTTTCTAGTATTGTGATGATAAATTATGTTGTTCGTCGTTTTTATTGAATGCATTCCATAGTTCGTGCCAGTATGTCATGTATGTGTAAATCGAACTACTATTCAAGACAAAATAATGTTTTGTGTAACTTTTCAGAAAATGAAATTTTCTTTAAAGAGAGCGACTGTGTACATGCATTATGAGAGTACCTTCACGACCAGAATGATAAACATTATTAAAATACAATAGCGCAATGCATGACAGGTTAAAGAATATTTGGTTGATCCATTTCGTAATAGGCTACTTAACCTCTCTAATTCAGAATTATAACTTGTTACTGAACTACCCCACTTTGCCCATAGTTATGATAGTGGTGCCATTTTTCTAGCATGATAACTTCGTTAAAGGGATATATTAAATTTGTACAAATCCACACAACTTACTAAGAACTCTAGTGGTTCTCTCACACCTTGTTGTATGTGTCCTAATAGAAGCATGGACAGGTTGTGGTTTTTCAAATTTCCCTTTCTTAAAAACAAATGTACGATAGACGTGTTTAGATTTGTAATTATCCACTGGAAGGTTATTACTGTGTATAAATGCAATGTAATGAGTTAGCGAATTTTCCTTTCCTATATACTCGATCATCACTCGGCCATATAATCATTCATTCAAGATAATTTCATTGATTTAGAATTTAGTTTTAGCTCATATAATCATATTTCATACATAATCCATAGCACGAACTTTACAAGTAAGTGTTTCAGAACATTGTTATTAAGGAGTTATCATCAATGAAATAGTGGTAATTCGTGAGCCGCCCATTATGGCATCAAAAGTCCCGCCGAAACCAGCTGAAATACTGTGACGTCATGAGGTGTGCAAGTCATCATTAGCAGACGATGTCCGATATATAACAAACACATTTTATAGTGCATTTTTAACATGACTCTGTTCAATCATCCTTGTTTATTAAGAAGAATATTTGTCATTTTTTGCTCCTCTGCCTCACTCTTAAAAGCACTTTGCTGTCTTTTGACACACGATTTCCCAGTAAAGCGTGCTAAATAAAACTATTTGTATCTATCACGTCGCCCTTAAAGGGATAGTTGAGTTCTGGTAAGGAGAGTACAGTTTTAGTGAAACTGAATTTTAGTAACCAAAACCTGCATCATTACATTACAAACTAATAGTTATAACTAGAAAGGAACACAAAATTACAAATGACGTAGTAAAGATCATGTTATCATTCAAAAAGAGCCGTTAAAACGTAAGAGGGCGCTCTCTAAACACTAATCGGTTTCAACCATTTTGAATAAAATATAGTGCATGTGATGCTTTGTTGAAATAGTGATTAGATAGAGAAATAACCAACAACTATTTAAATACCTATTTTGTAACTTTTTTGAAAAGAGGAAGCATTTTTTTGAATTTTTAACGGCTGGTTCAAAATTCTCTAATAAACCCGGGCCCCGGGTTTATTACAAATTGTTATATTTATGGATATTTCAGCCGTTTCTGAACCGATTTTGATCAAACAAAGATGATTTTATTGTTTAAATATTATGCTCTTTCAAATTTTACACTCAGTTTTTCATTACCTCACAAACCAATTAAGTAGTCAAGCGCCCTCTCTTCCAAAACTCAACTTTCCCTTTAAGTATCACACGCAGAACTGCAAATGCAGCGACACCCGCATCAAAATAAGGCTGTTGAACATTGGGCCAATAGAATCGTGCCCAGACTTCGGCGGGTCTTTCAACCAGATAAAGTAGGACGGTGTGTGACTCACTTCATTGAAGTTCTCTTTATTTCCGTAAATGTCTCCGAGTGAATGATAATTGTGTATAAGTCGAGGTGAACCTTATTTACCAAATGCAATAAAATAAATGCGCTTTCGTGGCAAGGATACACGTTTAGCAGGCAATATGAGTGCACGTTGTGTAGATTCGTAATGAGACATCGTCTGCTAATGATAACTTGCACACTTTACGACGTCATCAAAACATTGGCGTTTTTAGCACAAAGAGCGCTTGCTTTCGATTCTTGTGATGAGGTTTTG
The DNA here is from genome assembly GCA_037951105.1 of Echinarachnius parma. Lineage (NCBI taxonomy): Eukaryota > Metazoa > Echinodermata > Echinoidea > Clypeasteroida > Echinarachniidae > Echinarachnius > Echinarachnius parma. The sequence goes on along the minus strand of JBAMJV010001586.1, from coordinate 179,905 downwards.
TTTTGTTGTTGTACTAGGATATTCTGTTGGTATGGGACATTATACAGTTGTTAACTGGTGGTGGAGGGAACATGACGGAATGTTTCATGCGAGGGATTTTAAATGCTATTGAGGGAAGAGTAAATAAGTCCCGAGACGTAGTCGAGGGACTTATTTTCTTCACGAAATAGCATTTTAAATCCCGAGGATTGGAATATTCCGTCATGTTCCCGACAACAAAGTTAACAACTGTTATATCATCTGATTGTTTAAAATAAAACAAATTGAAATCATAATCCGTTTCGCTTTTCACTCACTCACACACGTACACTGCACCGCAACACAATTGTGTACACAACACACAGTACAATCACAATGCAATGCAGTCGATTTACGTACGTAATTTGCTTCTCTCGGCTTCTCCCAGCACTAATATCTCAACATGTTCCGATCACTGCATTTCTATATCGGAAATATGTGTTGATTGCTTCCTTCGATTATGTTAATCATGTAATTATCTGATCAAGTTGTACTGGAAATCGCTGATTTTCGTTTGATTTTGGTGGCTGCGAGAAGAATGATTATCGTACGGTACGGTATATCACGGTACGGTACGGTACTTTACGTACCGTTTACACGTGCATTTGTTGTAATATTGATTGTCAATCGCGGATGGGTGTCATAACTCTCTGGCCATGGTGTCATAACAAAATTGACACCCCTGTCATGAACCGTGACTAGCCAATCAGCGACGCGTATTTTACTAAGTCAGATGATATAAATAAATATTTATCTTGTTATGTTAGCCCCTAGCTCTCTAGTGATGCATTATTCTCATATGTTGTGATTTTCAATGAAATTCTACTTCAAAGGGTCTTAGTAACATTGTCAAAATCCTCAAAACATATTTGGAACTCTAGTGGTTCTCTCCTTCATTATCATATCCCTATTAACAATAAAAACACTGGACAGGTTTCGGTTTTTCAAATTTCAATTTCATTCAACAAATATTTACGATTGAAGTGCAATTGTCTACGGGATACTTTCATGCCGTGTACAATGTAAGTATAATGAATTAATGAATATCACTTTGCATTTTTGCTCATATCTCAGCCAAAAAACATCCAATTAACACAAAGTTTCTTTCACACATTACTTTGTGGACATATCATATCACTCCAATACACATAATCACTCATCACTTGTTGCACTTGCCAACAAAGTTACTAGATCCCTTTAACTCTTAAAGGGTAGTACAGTTTTGGTAAGGCTGAACTTTAGTAACCAAAACCTGCACAAAAACATTACAAACTAATAGTTATAACTCCACCATACTCAAAAGGTCTACAAAATTACAAACGACTAAGTAAAAGCCTGTTATCATTCAAAAAGAGCCATTAAAACACAAGAGGGCGCTCTCTAAAAATGCATTGGTCTCAACCGTTTTTCAGACAAAATTATGCATGTGGGCCATTCTTTGAAAAGTGAAACTTTTTCGGAAAAATTGAAGTTTTATTTTTCTGTAGTTTTGTTCCATTTTTGGAATGATCCATGTGTAAAGTTTCATGAAATACATGATTTGAAGTTTTTTTACTCATTTGCATAAATTTACATATTTCAATATTTTTCTAATAATCATAATTCAGAAAATAATCAAGATATCAAAAGGATAATTAGCAAGCTCATTCTTCTCACATTCCTGTACAGGTTGATACCAACTTTGCACAAATTCAACCTTTCATTCTTTTCTAAACCCGATATTATAAAATTCCCATTTTTCCATTCATATTGTACATGTCACACACGTGACCACCCCAAAATGTCACACACGTGACCAGACGTTGCCACATAATTAAGTACTATAAAAAACAACGGTTTGATATAATTTTCATTCATTGCTATTGTTGTACTTACAAATGTATAGTACTTCTCTGGTAATAAGATGAACATTATAGCTATTCATATTTTAAAGAATTTTCCAAATGAAATTTAGGTATGAAAAAAGCGCTCCGTGCGAAGTCACACACGTGACCCATGCCATTTGACCTCTGACATTGAGTTACGTAATCCTTATAAAATATTTTGTGTTAAGTTTGAAAGACTACAACATATTCAAGTCACATATGAAGTAAAAATCATTATAGTCTCATACTTACTGAAATATAAGCATCCCATTTCAAAATTTGTCATGTTTTGGGTCACACACGTGACCAAGAATGGCCCATGTGATGTTTTATTGAAATAATGATTACATATAGATATCATCTAAAAAACCGCTTTTGAAAAGTTTTGAAAAAGTGTAAGCATTTCTAAAATTTTGTTTACAAATCACAGAATAAATTTGGGCCCCAAATTAATTACGATCGGATATATTTATTAATATTTCAGCCATTCCTGAACCGATTTTGGCCAAATAAAGTTTATTC
>JBAMJV010001586.1:0-172500 GCA_037951105.1 Echinarachnius parma | reverse complement strand
GTTACGCAATTTGCGATAATCTATCCTGATGGTCAATTGTGGACGTCCTAGAGATTCACGTGCTTTTAATTGACCCTCCTCTCGATGACGTCTGGGTATTTTACAGACCGTAACCTGCGATGTTCCAACGAACCAGTGGACATTGCTTGATGTCACCCCTTCCTGGTGGAGGACACGCATCGTTTGGCGTGTAGCAAATGGCGTTGGATGGAGTTTGGCCTAGAGAGCCTCTGTGCCAATTTTGGTTGAATATTTTACAGCCAACTCTGAGAAATGACCCATAACGATGACATGTTGGACATACGCTTTGGAGAGGGAAAGGGGCCAATCATCACAGGTCCTGCCTTTCAAAGCTTAAAACAAAAGGCTACATTAATTTATGCAAATTTATGCACCCATTTAGTGTACATTGGTAGTTTGGAAACACTATAAAATCATTATTTATAGTTCAAAATGGTTCATTAGGCGCAAAGTAGGGACAAAGAATGAAGTTGGGTCTAAACAAAAAATATTCCAACTTTATGACCAACAGTGTACACAGAAAGGAAGGAATTATTTTAATAAACTTCATTAAAACATGTTTTCACCATTTTGCAGAGAGAGTCGAGGAATACGAGTCCCACATTTACCTCGATACACACGATGGTTTGGTAAGTAAATAAACAAAATAGTGCAATAACAATATGATAATAATACAAATACAGATGATGATGATAATGATAATACTAACAGTAAAAGCAATAATTATTATAATGATGATAAGTATAATGATACTACTAATACTAATGATCACCACAATTATCTATACTACAAAAAGAGGAAGACATGTTTGTCTGTCTGTCCGTCTATGCAAATCGCCATGCATTGAGGTATATGAACCTCATAGTTCAGGTGATGATTACTACTACCTTCAATGAGGTAACGGTCAAAGGGTATCAAGTGACATCAATCTTGCACTTGATGCCACCCAATCTTTATTTTCATGCACGCAATGATATCAGTGCGCGTATCATCATCACTCGTTGCACAGCTCGGATGGATATTAGTTGGTCAAAGCTGAAACTGCGTGTAAGGACGTGATCCACAGACAGGTAAAACCAATCCCGCCGCGCCCCCGGGGGGCACCAAGTGCAATTATGCTTTCTTATGGTTTACTGACCTTGTGATAAATCAGGACAGGTCGCTAATAAAGCCTTCTTAGGCCAGCATAGTCCCACCTGTTTTGTATTTTGTGGTTTGATTTTGCATACATAATACCACAAATATGTCTCCAAAATAGACTTTTTGGGGTGATTTTATTTTCTACCTCGAGTGTCACGATATGGAATGGAATATTTATCAGGTTTTTCACAACATTCTGTAAGAATAGAACCGTAGATAGTTTTTCAGGCCATTGCATGATATCTTGACGTTGTGATTTATTTTGTGTTTTTTTTGGCTCAAATATTATTTTTAATCTACCAATGTATGTTGTAATCAGGTTCATTTGCTGTACCACAGGCACAGGTCCTATAGTAATAACAATGATTGATATAATACATTTTATATATGTCTCAAAAAGAATAGTACAGTCGTAAAATATTTGTGAAGTTACGAAGGCTTCCTGGTGGTTTTTATTTCAGCTTAATTGTCAGTTGGTTTGTCAGTTGTGAAATGTGGTATTTTGTTTGCTGCAGTACATGGAAATCCACTTTGTGCCAATGTACGTGCTGTGCATTTCATGACTTACCCAAAACGTAATTATTTTCAGAGCAAAAAAGTGTAGAATATATTTGCGTAAATTTGTAATTGCTAATTTTAAAAAATGATGCTTGAATATGTTGTAACCATCGCCTGATTTTCCATTTTAATGGATTTCACGCCTTTTGTTGAATCAACAGAGGCTTTACAACATCTTCAAATATTCGACAAGTGAAGTAGTGTTTGATCATTATTGCGTGTTATTACAATGCGAGCCTTCACTTTAACATCAGTTATCCCTTGAGGAAAGACTCTTTATGGTCTCAATATTAAAACGCACAACCTTCCAAATGTCTTCAATCGATTCCAGTAATGGCAACAAGGCAAACGCCTTCAGGTTTACGACACATTTAAAGGACCATTGGGAACTGTCAAAAGTGCTAGAAATCTGAGGCGATCAGACTCCTGAAGCTAGGTCAATTTGAAAGAGCTATATCTAGAAGGCATGCTTTGTATGAAGATATATCAATGCATGTCCATCGCCATTTTCAGTGCACATACGAACATCGTTTTAAAAAAATGTTTTGGTATGTTCGTATACAATCAGACATAATTTGAGATCCGCTGAAGACCATAGGTTAAACAAAAAACAAAATAGCACACTTCTTCACCTTTAATATGGTACCAAATAACCAGTGGCGTAATGAGCAAAAACCTTTTGGGGCTAAACAAAATCCGCATCACCACAGGGGTGCCAACTTTAAAAAAAGCGGTGCGTCTGGGATCTTGCAAGGGAACGAAGCGACTAAGCGGTGAGGAGGGGGTGTCCTCACCCCTCCTCACCGCTCAGTCGTGTCCTCCCTCCGACGGTAGGGAGCTTTTGGATTGTTTAGACTTGAAACTGTGCAATCTGGTGCATATTTAGGAAGGGAATTCGGATTTGACGCCATGTACTATGAGAGAAAGTGCGTCATGATTTTACCTACTTTAAACAAATTATATTTGAGTTAAGAAGAAAACATTATAATAAAATATGCACCCCAAAATAGTATTCGCAAAGTGAAATTAAGTTTCGAACATTGCACAAAATGCCACAACACACGACCGATCCCACGGGAGCGAAACGACCGAATGGGCATAGATAGGAGGAGAGTTGATGGTGTGGTGGGAGATGTTCGCCCATGCACGGTATTAGCTAGAGAGCTTTTGCAATTTTATACTTGAAATTGTGCAATCTGGTGCACACCTAGGAAGGAAATTGGACTTTACATAATGCTCCCCACCCCCCCCCCCCCCCCCCCCCAGTACGCCAGTGCAAATAACCTTAAATGTGTTCATTATTATATTGTAATAAATTGATTCCTAACTGTACCAATGTGTTTAGGACATACTGTTTTTATAATGTTATAATGATCCCACTGCTCATTTTCGACTAGAGGAAAGTTTTGCTTGGAATGAGCTTGTGTCTCATTGAAATTATTCGCGAGAAGAAATTATTTTTTTTATAGTATATTATAGTGAATATTTATTTTTACATCTATTAATAAAACAAATCATGATGCGAACTTTTAGTGAAATCATAAGAAATCTTAGTGAAATAACTCAGCCAATAATAAATCATTATTGTTTATATTACTTCATACATGATTCTGTGTTGAACATATTTCTACTAACTATGTTTATTTTGTTTTAATCTTACGTTGTTTACCATTAACACTGTCGGATAATGTCTACGGACTTTTTACATATTAGTGTTACAATTAAACAAAATTTATTTGATTTGATTTGATGTGACGTTTCCCTTTATACATTCAATGAAGTTACCCGTGTGCTGTCGAGCGATGAAAACTACCGTCCATGGTATGGTCTTCAACTTCGAACGGCCTTGGGTGTACACTGGCATGGCGGAAGATGAGGCGACCCAAACTAAGGTGGTCATGATTGAACATACACGTCACATCGATGAAATAACTGTCGCGATGGTCGCCGCTATGAAGGACCATCTGTCCAGGCTTGGGATTCTGCACGGTACGTCGTCGATGCGACAGGGGATAGGAAGGGGCATAGTTTGCAATGCAGGGGGAAACTAGTATAGGGGCAAAGTTTACCATGAAGCTGACCAAGAGGGACAATATTGTTGTGAAGGGAACAGGGAGGGCCGCACTATTTTACTGATATGATAGTTAGTGTTTGATTAAAACAAGATGTGCGGGGCAAGTCAATTATGACATTAGTTAACCTTATAGTCATGAACAAACTCCGAAAATACACATTTTCAAATAAAACATGGCTAGGTTATGAGAACATCAACATACTGGTCTGTCTTTGAGGCATAAATATTGTATGTTCCATATGTCCCCTTCCATTGTAACCATAGTCACCAAGAGTAATGACATGTTGACTGCCCAAATGGTTGATCAAGGATGACAACAGGTTTTGAAGATCTTTGGACTACGGTAGAATTCTTGAGAAGACTTTTTATACAAAATGCTGAAATGCTGAAAAAAGTGCACAAACTGTGGTGTTGACGAATGAACCTTTGCCATGGAATTCCCCATTTCGTTACATTTGAATTAAAATAAAACCTTTAACATTCACAATTTGTCTTCATTCAAACTTTTTCATCGAGAGGAAAGCAAAACATATCACATTTGTAATGACAAATTATGCCATGTCATGAATCTAGCGTTTTAGATTATGCCTATCAACATTTATATGGTTGAATGGATGTTCAATTTTTGCTATTTTTGAAAACAGACCTTGCGGTGGTTAATTGATCGTGACAAGTCATGCATTAATGGTTTCACCTGGACTTTATGCCAGTATTAAAGAGGGTCATTGTATCTTTAATTTGATATACAATAACATATATTTCATCGTAAGTAAATATGAGATATATATGTTGTCTTAAATAAGTGTCATGTGTCTTTATTTGCGGAGTATAGTTCGTCCATGCATAGTTGGTGACTACTCACCCCCTCTTGCCGAAACTGAGGGGCGATGTAAGCCCGGTGACCAGCTGGGTTGTGACGAGACGTGTACGTTCAAGTGTGATGTTGGATACACGATTCGTGGAAGTTCGACGATATCTTGTTGCGATCTGGGCCTCTTTTCTCATGAGCTACCGACTTGCGAACGTAAGTACATTAAATACACACAAAACAGGTGTATACAAAATGGGGACCCAGGAGGATGGAAACTTGGTTCTTTAGCACTGTGTGCGCCTAACAGGTGGCTGGCTGGAATACTCCCTAAGGAATAGAATTTGTGCACTTTGTGCGCAAGAATGATTGCAGTGTGTATCCGTTTGCCTGGGGATTAATGATAGGACAAAGCGCTTTAATCCCCACGGTAGTACTAGTAGCGCTGTATAATTATCTGTTGGCCAATGTCCTACTTTACGTGCCCAAATTCGTTTATGTGCATTTAAATTGAGCAATTGCCGTGGAGGAGTCGCTTAGGTCATTCAAATTCGTATTCCGAGCATTCACATTTGGGCACTCAAATGTCAAATCGCGAAGTTCAAATTCGGAAATGTGCATCCGATGTCATTAATCAGCGCTAATTTCGTTTATGGGGGATCAATTTCCAGACGTGTTCATTCAATTTAACTTACTCTATCTATCTACTCTATATAGAGTGGGAATTTACTAGGAATCGACATCATTCATCATCATGCACACAATATACTGCACCCACTGACTGATTTGACTCTGCAGAAAATGCTAAGCTGCTGAGCCGAATTAAGTCCGATTTGAAAAAGCCGAAAAATTGGCCGTAAAAGTGAAAATTGTCAAAGGGCTGTATGCATTTCCATTCCCAAACTTGACAATATCTAAATAACATACCATAATTTGTAATTTAGAACGTGCAACTGTGATTTATGATTATTGTATTTCCAAACCATACAAAAAAGTGCTCTTGTGATTCTTATACAACCAACAGATATTACCTGTTTGGTACCAAATTACCCCGATTTCATGAAAGTCAACGACGAAGCATGCAGAGCCGGGGCGTCTATTATCCACGGGACGACATGTGTGTTTCGATGTGACGAAGGCTTCAAGTTATCCGGACCTGCAACTGTAACAGTAACATGTCTGCCTGATGGAGGGATATCAACACGACTCCCAACCTGCCAACGTAATAAAGCATTATTCATTAATTGGGTCGTTTATTATACTAGTACTTTGTAAATTTTTTCTTTTTGTCTTTGTTTTTACTAAGAGGGGTGACATCTTATGCGAAACTGAAATAAGGTCATTGAAACAACGTTTGTAACGATATTTTTACAGTGATTTGTTTTAAAATGATCAAAATTTTGCTTATTGAGTCACACGATGCACATTACAAAAATTGACACATACTAAATTGTTTGATGTGAAGTAAGCGATCGATAATATCTGAGGATTGGCAAACTAAACTGAGCTCCATTCAAATTGATGGAAAAGTCTGGTTCTATCAAAAACAGATCATTGAAAAATCAATTAGTCACCCAAATAATTCGCTTTTATTCAGCCATATTTTTTTCTTATTCCACGCGGAACACTTAACACTGCTTAAGGGACATAAAATCCAACGACACGGCCTGTGTTCCCGGTACATCCGCCAGTCACTAATCTGTATAATTTATTATAAAATTACGAAGTTTTCATTTTTATTTACTTATTGTAATTTTCTAACCATGTAATAAAATTGTTCTTGTGTTTCTTAAATACAATCACCAGCTCTTACGTGTTTGATACCAATATACCCTGATTCCATGAAAGTCAACGACGAATTAGCCTGCAGAGCCGGGTCGTCTATTATCCACGGGACGACATGTGGGTTTAGATGTGATAAAGGCTTCAAGTTATCAGGTCCTGCAACTGTAACAGTGACATGTCTGCCTGATGGAGGGCTATCAACACAACTCCCAACCTGCCAACGTAATCAAGCATTTTTCATTAATTGGGTCGTTATATTATACTTAATTTGTAAATCGCTTTTTTAAAAGAAAATGTGAAATCTTACGAAACTGACATTAGGTCATTAGAACAACATTTGTAACAATATCTTACATTGATTTGTTTTAAAATGATTCACATTGTGCATATTGAGTCATACGATGTACATTAAATAAATTGACACAAACTGGATTGTTGATGCAATGCAAAAATTCGATAATATCTCAGGATTGGCAAACTCAATCCAGGTTACTCCGGTTAAGTCCGGATACTTGGATACAAATATATCCGTTGCAGTTACAAATTAATCCTAGAATTTAAGATGGGAAGGGTGGGAAGCAGAAGGAGAAACGGTGCAGTGGGACCAGTGGCCCGTACCCAGGATTTTTTCAAGGGAGGGGTTACTTTGTAAAATTTTCAAAGCCGAGACCAAGTACCTTCAACATTTTAAAGACCGAGACCAAGGCCGTTGGTTTGAGAACCCTCTCAGTGGGAGGGGGGGGGGGGGGGGGGGGGGATGTCCGTAGACAATTTTCAATGCCGATACCAAGTACCTTCAAAATTTCCGAGACCGAGACCACGGTCCGTCAAAAAATTTCGAGGCCGAGACCAAGACTATTGGTTGGGAACCCCTCTCAGTGGCGGGGGGGGGGGGGGGGGGGGGGGGGGGTGTCCGTAGAATATTTTCAAAGCCCAGACCAAGTACCTTCACAATTTTCGAGACCGAGACCACGGTCCGTCGAAAATTTGAGAATCCTCTTAGAGTGGGGTGGGGGGGGGGGGGGGGGGGGGTGATCGTGGACAATATTCGAAGCCATGATCAAGAAATTTCAACATTTTCGAGCCCGAGACCGGGATTCTTCGCAAATTTTCGAGGCCGAGACCAGGTTACAGATGGTCGAGACTGCTTAAAAGTGGTCTCGAGACCGGCTACAATTTGAAAAAGGGGTTTTCAACCCCCCACCCCCCCCCCCCCCACCAAAAAAAAAAAAAACCAGCCAGTATTTGGTCAAGGGGGGGGGGGGTGTTTGAACCCCCCCAACCCCCCCCCCCCCCCCCCCCTCCTGGGTACGCCCTATAGGTGGGACTAAGGCATAACATGTAAAATACGGATCGTCCTACACACACAAACGCACATGCTCATATATACATCACTATAATGTTACAACTCTCAATGTACGAAAGTCATCTCTATTTAAGGGTGCAATTCGAATAATAAATTGACATGAAATATAAGTATTTACTCTTAGATTACCGAAAGTTCATATCAATTTGAACCAACCTAGGATGTGGGCCTGGGTGACCTTGGATTTGCTCACTAATGTCCCAGTCAATTGTACCAAAAAGCCTTGACGTATATAAAATTCACATATTGACATTTGTGTGGAATGCAAATACACAATGGCCTTAGTCAATTGTACCAAAAAGCCTTGCCGTATATAAAATTCACATATTGACATTTGTGTGGAATGCAAATACACAATGGCCTTATTCGGTGGCTATTCCGTACCAATACGTGGCAGAACATGGGTGTCGTGCCGTATCACAGGAAGGCAGGGCTCATAAAACAAAAGCTATGTCGTGACAGAATATTTCACATTTTAAAATGTCTTTACTGTTTGTGCACGCACAGTGAGCAGGCCTAAATACATCGGAGGTTACTTGGCCTTGATATTGATCGTGATCATCATCCTGTCTTCACTAATCTTCTATTCGTGGCGAAGAAATGGAACATGGATATTTTCTAATGTACGTATAACTATTGAAGGAATCTAGTAATATTGTCCCAAACCCTCAAAATCCAATTGGTATTTTATCGGTTCTATCATACTTTGTTGTATTCATATCAAAAATAGAAGCATAGGACAGGTTTCGGTTTTTCAAATTTCCCTTTCGTTAAGAAGATATTTACTATTGAAGTATTTAGTCGTAGCCGTTTACAAAAGTCAGTGTAACAAGTTGGTGAATATTATACAGATATTGACTGTCTTGAGGGGCAATATAACATTTGAGATCCTCGAGGGAAGTTATATTTGTGTCGAGGGACATTATATTTTTCCCGAAGTGCGTAGCGCTGAGGAAAAATATAGTATTCCGAGACAAAAATATAACTCCCCAAGGGAAAATGAAATGTTATATGGTTCCCGAAGGAAAAAGTCAATATCTGTTATATTATGATGACCTATATAGATACAAATCAAGATAAATATAAATTTGGTGTTGAAATAAAATTATGGACAAGGGAAAATCATTAGATTAAATCGAAATCCTTCCAGTAGAACAGTGTGTTGTTATCGAAATGCTGCGCAAAATGCTTCTTTATTCGACCTTCCTTTCAAATTTACTTTCGGATCGCGCAATCTCCGTAGAAAGCTTAACAACGCTGCGCGTGCCAGGATGCTAATACGCGCACATTGTTCATCTTCACACACCCATTGTGACGTAAATTACGTCACCGGTCAATATAACGGCGTTATATTGACTGATCGGTCAATATAACCGCTTCTCATCCTTGTAGCGATGGTCACGTGACAGCATTTTGACCAATCGCACACCAGTATCTTTATAGGTCATATAATATAACTTTGTATTTTACTCATTACTCAGCCATATAACATAAATTTTATTTGAAATTTTCACAATACCCAGTGGACATATCAAATAACAATAAACATTGTATCAACCATTTCATCACTGTTTGCACATGTCAACAAAGTTATTAGATCCTTCAAACATCGTACCTCTTCAAAATGGAGTATTATTAGAGGCATCTCAGTCAATGTACTACCATCTAATTTGTTGTGGGTAACAATTTGTTTATATTTTTTATGCTTTAAGTTTCACATTCTAGATCATGAAAGTATCACATTATTCAGAAGTATAATGATATAGGTGTATTAATGCAATGTAAAATATCACTTTTAAAAATATGTATAAAGTTAATGAATTACTTTTAAGTGCCACCACACAGAATTGTAGTTTATAGAATTGTTAGTGCAACCAAACCCAATGCGGTTGAAAGTACTATTATAAAACCCGTTCTTTATTATGGTTTAATGTGATCTTCGTCTTGGGGACGGAATACTATACTAGTCTTGATTTTACATGTGGTTGTTAATTGCAGGTGAGTGGTTTGATTGTATTTTCTCTCTCCATGCAGCAAAATTACACCCTTCTCCCTGTCAATGATCATGATGATAAGAATGGATATTCGGGATGTGGTTAAGCACACTTCTAATTGTAGAATAGTAATATTATGATATAGATAATATGGAGGAAGTAAGATGCGACACAAAACGAATATTGTCAGATTAAACTATATATGGATGACTGATAAGAGAATACACAAATCTTAATGTCAACCAATACTTATTTAGATAACATTCGACACTGTCAGTTAAAGCAACTGATTATAGCTTTCTGGTAAAACTCACTGAATACAATATTAAAGGGGTAGTTCTTTTTTGGTATAGAGGGCGCTGCACGAAATATTTTTTTTGAGATAATGAAAAGCTGAGAGTAAAATTTGAAAGAGCATATATTTTACTGACGGAATAAACTTTATTTTATCAAAGTCGGTTCAGAAACGGCTGAACTATCATTACATACATCCAATCGGAATAAATTTGGGGGCCAAGATGTATTCGATGATTTTTAAAAAAAAAAATGCTTACACTTTTTTCCAAAATTTGCAAAAAAATGTCTTTAAATATTTGTTGATGGCTCTTTTTTACTTAGTCGTTTGTAATTTTCTTAACCTTTCGAGCATGATGGAGTTGAAGCTATTAGATTGTAATGTTATTGTGCAGGTTTTAGTTACTAAAGCTCAGCCTTACCAAAACTGTATTAACCCTTTGCACAATGACGTCTTTTTAAAAATAATGATTACTGAAGTGTACTTATGCTCATGAGTATTTGGTTTCATGTGGATTTCTCTGATTATTGTCACATGAAAGAAAACTGTTCTTTAGTTTCTGTCGACTGGCAATTTTTCCAAATACTAAATAAAAGATTGATATTCAGTCTATAATATATATATATATAAATATATCTTTAAACTGTTTAAACTTTATATAGGAATCGTGGTAAATCTACAATTTCCAAAAGTGCTCGACTATGGTATTAGGAGCTGTAGTATATATATGTTGTTTGCTGCACACAAGATCAGTCACTGATGAGCCGTGAGGACGGTGAAACAGTCTGTATGACGACTTAACTAAGTTACTCTATTTTATTCTATTAAACTTTATATAGATATATAAGCTATTAGCGTCGACGTCTAGGTTAACTCTAATTGTAAACTTCGACTAATTCTTGTACATTTTTAGTACATCTTTTAAATAAACTGGGAATGGCAAGAAACCAGTAAATATGATATTTGTACTGGTTTCTTATATGTAATGGATTATTGTAAATAACGATACAATTGGCACTCTGCTTCAAAATGTATTATCAATAACAACTGTCAAGTAAATTAACCGAAATTTGTTTCATACAATAACTGAATATTTGCATCGAATGTTAGAACTTGCAACAAAATTAATACTGACCATGTGTGTTAATAATATTGTTTTGTTATGTTAAATTATGTATACTTTCGCGAGTGAAAACTCCAACCTAATTATTGTATGTCATTGTTTATAGTTGAAGCAGAAATTTGCCCGGATGGACAAGGTTATTACACACAGAGTGTCATCAAGGAAGCCCATCCGAACCCAGACCAGCTTGACCATACAACGGTAAATTAATGTTCAATTCAATTCAATTAATACGATTTAATTCCATTCTCAACAGTAACAAAATAATCAATGAATTTACATGGTAATATGAAATTAAAAATTGGAAAGGGTAAACCGGGAAGCCTAGCTCATATTACTAATGGTCCCTGGTAACGTAGATATGTTCACAAACACCTTCAAACGACGATCATAAACAAATAATGATGTAGAAAATCACCTGCTCTTATCTTTCTGGAAATGACTTATTGGCACTTGAGTATACAAAAGTATTCGTTTTCACTATAAACAATGATAAATGTGCGAACGCAGCCAGTTTGCATTTTGCTTCGATTCCAATATCATGGTTTATATAATGAGTTGTTATTATTTTTTACATAGACCTACCGGATGAATTTTCGAAACAAGGGACTCGCATGCATCATAAATAATAACGAGTTCTGTGATGACAGGCTCGTGAGGAAGGGATCAGAAATCGACGTCAAAAATGCAGAGCATGTCTTCAGAGGAATCGGATATACCACCATCGTCAAACAAAATATGAAAGCCCGTGTAAGCATTTAATCTAAAGACACAAACTGAGCGTGTCCATAACAGTGGTGGTTAACGTTATTGGTGTAAAAAATTACTTCGAAATATTTTAATAACATTACATGCAATATCTCATGTACAACCTCCAGCTATAAGTTTGTCATTATAATATTGTCTCAATGATGCACAACAATTTTGTTATCTGCGAGAAATGTATTTAAATTCGCTCTTAAAGCCGCTAGAAAAAATATATTCAATGTTACCCTCCTAATTGACTTAATATTTCATCACAGAACGAACGCTTGCACATGTAATAAATTCTTATCTGTTGCTTAAAGTGATTTAGTAACCTTTCTGTCATGTGCAAAAAAATGAAAAAAGGTGAAAATGTGAATGTCAATAAACTGTGATGTCGTTTGGTAGTTTGAAAAATCAGCCAAAGTTTCGAGGGTTCTTTGACATTTTTTTGTTCTCACCCGTTCACCGTGATGGAGGGGATAGTATGACGTCATAATATTAAAGGACCCCTCCAGAACGAGGTGGATTTGTCTGTCTAGTCGACTGGGTGATGTGTGATGTGTGACAATTCCATGTGAAATGATCGTCAGATGACCGAGAAATGAGCCAAAATGCAATACTCATTGCACTAATTTTGGACAGTTTACACTTCAAATTGATCATTGAATCGGAACCCCTCAAGTATACGATGTGCACATGTCTTTGTAACGAAAGAGAAACTTGGTAAACCGAAACCAGTTCCATGTTAATACGAGTTCTTAGAAGATTCGACAATTTTGACAATGTTGAATGTAGTTCCCTTTAATTATATAGATTATCTATCTTAAAATTTCGCTACTGTTCTATTCTCTTTCAAAACATCAGTTAGAGCAATTTATTGTATGCTTGAAAGTTGAATGTTGGTAATTCAAATGAGACCAAAATCAACGGTATAATATCGACAATGCTGATTTTAATCGTATTAAGATAGGAATCTGAACAGATTATCTTCCGAGTGAAAATAACAAGGTTTATTCTCATGTTTTTATATCATAGGATATCGTGACATTCTTGGAATATTTGATAAAGACGAAAATCCAACGATGTCACCCATCGATCGTCCTTCTCTTCATGAGCCATGGGAACGAGGAAGGGATCCTAGGAACCGACCAAGGAGTCATCACTGAAAAACAGATCAAGAAACTCTTTTCTGGAGAGAATTGCCCAGCTCTTGTCGGGAAGCCAAAGATCATGTTTTTCCAGGCTTGTCGAGGAGGTACACTGCGTTTTTGTACATTTATCCGTCCCAAAATCTATAACTCCCTTCTCCTCCCAACTCCCCCGACCCCCCCCCCCCCCCCCCCCATCCCGTCTCCCTCGCCCCCTACTCCACTCCGACACCATCTCCCTCCTCTCTCTCGCCCTCTTTATCTGCGCCAACGGAATTTACTTAATCTTGAACTATTGCAATTTTTGTAATAAGTTGCCTGATAGCCAGATAGGTAGCATTTATCATGGAAGCAGAGAAGTGCTTATTTTGGTTGTTTATTTTGTTAAATATATGGCTATAATAATACAGTAACTATTTAATTATATCTGCATCCATACAGACAAAATCAAACATGCTAAACTTAAACTTTACAAAGGGGGAAAACGTGAAAACTCGCTAATTTTACAAAACTTGCATTGATTATAGACATTTGAGTTGAATTCATCTGAAGAAAAGTGTACTGAAACATATTCATAGAAGTACGTTGCAGTCCACGAGAATTTTGAAAAAAGCGATATTTGGGTAAAACATCAATTATCATATTTTTTGCAAAGTCTGGTAAAAATCATGTCATATTGGGGCAAAACCCTAAACAGTTTTTATTTTTCGTGCAGGTCAGTGGCAAGAATGTTCTGTTTTGTTTTGTTTTGTATTTTTGTGTGTTGCTTGTCAGGTGAAAAAACGGGAAAGAAGGTGCATTCGGGCAATAAACTTAAGCCCCCTGGAAGAGTGTGCCCGTATACGCCCATGAACATATTATTTTTTCATTGTTTTGTAATATTGCTGTACCCGTTTTCTTGTTTCTTCTTTTGCTAGAAAATGTCACAGAAAAGGCTACGGGCGTCAATAGCACGTCTTTAAAGACGCCCCTTACAGAAGAAACGGAAGAAGGAGAAAGAGGAGCAGATGGTGCGGGAGGAGCAGAAGGATGTGAAGAACAAGGTGTTGAAAGAAGAGGAGAGAGGGGGGAATTAGAAGCAGAAGAAAACGTGGAGCAGGAAGACGAAGAAGTACGAGATGGTGTAGCAACAAGAGGGGATGCCGAAGGAGGCAACGATGGCGAGGAAGATGGAATGGACAAATTGGTAGGGGCACAAGGAAAGGCAAGCGTTTCATCCCAGCCTACTGGGTTTGAACCAGATGGACCAAATGCAGGTGCACAATGCCGCGGAAATGTCGGAGGTGGAGATGTGACCATTGCTATTACGGAAACTGATAATGTGCCAGTCAATGCAGACTTCTATATTGCCCGTGCAACATCAGAAGGTACGTTTTCTATAGCAGTGCTGTTGCATGGTCTGACGGATAATGTATTTCTTAATTTTTATAGAAATTATTTCCCGTCAATTTGATTGCACCCCCCCCCCCCCCCCCCCCGTAGTTATTTACACCGCTGTTGGATATAAGACAATACTGCTAATACTTGGTAGTGGCGCGATAGCTGTGCCAGTTATGTGTGCTAGTTTTTCGAAAGTGACTTTATATATACTTAAATAGCTACCGTTGGATGGGTACGTTTCGATTTAGTGCAGAGGGCGCTCCATAAAGAGCAATATCGCGAATGAAGACTGACAAGAATGGGAAATATATAATTATTATTTATTTACCTGTTTGTTTTTTGGTTGTTGTTGTTTTTTTTTTTTGGGGGGGGACACCAAAAGTCCTGCAATCGTTCATATACATATTTGTGTAAAGCGTTTATTATGTTTTTATATATGTTTTGCATTCGGAGTTTTGGACTAACAGTCAAACCTGTGTTAGAGCCCACCTGAAGCAGCCATTTTGCCTATAGCAGCCATCTGCCTATAGTGACACCAACATATGTGATCCCTTTCCAGAAAAAACGGTGTCATGGAATTTGTCTAGAGTGGCCACTTTTCTTGCTACCTTTGAGTGGTCACTTTACACAGGTTTGACTGTGTTTCGATATTTATATTGATTACATTTATTGGGATATTTATTTATTTGTTCAGTTTGGTTAAAATTAGGTCAGGATTAAACCTAACCATAACGTGTTCTTGTTTGATTAATTTCCTAGGCTATTATTCTCTGCGGGACTGTGTGAATGGTTCGTGGTTCATACAAGCTCTGTGTGAGGAACTTCTGGCTGGAGCACACGTGGAACATCTGGATTCCATTATGGAAAAGGTAAGATATAAAATAGTTTTGGGGTCGGGTGAAATTAACTGTGTGCCATGCCATGTAATACTATGCAATACTACATTTTAGTATTTTCATGTCCGCAAATTAGAGGTATCCATTATTTCGTGGTTGACTGACAGATAAAAGACAAAACGACCACTTTACGCAATTAACACAGCAAACATAGATATATTTAAAATGTCACACTGCATTGTTTCATTAATTATAATCTGTACAATGTAAATTGTTATTTTCACACAATCAACTTACTTGCTTTAGCTTGACGTTTACAGTGCACTGTTTCCCTACTAATGCAATACAGGCATTCATAACCTCTTGTCTGCTTAGGCTTTTTTTATTGGGTCATTTTGTAACGTGTTCAGCCAGCCTTGAACTTTGATATTTCATAATTTTTTGGTCAGACATTTTAAGTAGTAACCATGAGTTCCATTATTTTCCAAGCACATTATGAGTAGAAAGTTCGTGATAAAAAATTATGAGGAATTGTTTACGGCGGGACTTATCTTATTTTCATTCTCTTCCCATCATAGGCAATTTCGAAGATCACGACACGAGAGGCAACGATTACCGTAAACAAAGAACGACGGAGAACGATGATGACGCCGCAAGTACTCAAACAGGGGGTCGGGAAACAAATTTATTTCCTGCCAAGGTACCCACCCAAGGAAGGAGGAAGGTTGGTTTAAGAGAACAATTTTCCGATATCTCAAAGAGAATGAGCGAATTTATGACCTAACTAGTGGCCAAGCGCCTCTCCGCGACGCCGTGCGTGCGCGCATAGGATGCTGTAAACAGTAATCTCTTGCGCTCTGAAGATGTACGATGACCATATTATCGCATAAACAATTGCCGCTCACAGTGTGTACTAAGATGGGTGATTGAATCACAGAACAGTTATTACATGATAGGGATTAAGAGCGAAATATTGATTTAGAGGTCACAGGGATTTGATATTTTAGAACAGACGAGATGCAACGATCAACGTAAACGGGGAACGACAACGAACGATAATGGCACAACAAGTAAACAAACAAGGCGTTGGAAAAAATCCATTTCCGGCCAAATTACAAACCCAATATGATATGTTTAGTCCGCGATTTCAAGAAAAGGCGCCAAATTACGTAAAATTTATATAAATAATATCTGGATGCGTGCAAAATGATACCTATCTTTAAAGGGATAGTACAGTTGTGGTTTTGAGGGCGCTTCAAGAATTTTTGTTGTGACGTAATGAAAAACCAAGTATAAAATTTCATGAAGCACACAATTTAAAAAGAAAGAATAAACTTTGTTTGATGAAAATTGGTTCAGAGCCAGCTGAAATATCCATAAATATATCCGGTCGGAATAAATGTGGGGTCTGTTGCACCACAAATTGTCGTACCTGCACAAATTGTCGTAGGCGACAATTTGTGCAAAATTTCACGCCACAAATTGTCGCCTCCTGCACAAATTGTCGTTTGCGACAATTTGTGTTGCTCTCGCCGTCCCCATACCCGGCGACAATTTGTGAAATCACGTAAAACCTCACACCACAAATTGTCGCATATTGCACAAATTGTCGTCAGTCGCTGTCTTCAAGCTACAAAGATGATGATGATGATAATAATAATAATCAGTGTTGGTGGACTCGAGGCCGGCCTCGGCGTCGACACCAGTGGAAGATTTTTACGAAGCAGAGACCGAGATCCGTCAACAAATCTCGAGGCCGAGACCGAGACTATTTGGTTTTGGGGGCCGAGACCATTAAAGAACACTACAAATTGGCCTCGAGAAAACTTTAAAAAAACAAAAAAACAAGCCATGTGTGATCATGTGTTAATATTCGTTTTTATGTGATTTTCGGTTGTATTTCTGCTTTTCCTTCAGTTTCTAGCTAGGTACCTTTCATGGGTGTTTGTGAGCTGGGGGGGGGGCAATGATTTGTCCCCTTTTTTATTTCTTGTCTTTTTTGTATTTGTGTTTGTGAATACATGGTTTATTTATTCGTGCTGTCTTTGTAATAATTAAAATGGTTATGTTTTTTTATTTGATGTCAAAAGAAATTTGTATTCAACCAGGCCTGGGGGGGGGGGGGGGGGGGGCTCGACCTTTCGCGTGATAATTCCGCAACGCACGCAGGTATCGCCGCGTGACTTCATGGGTTGTTTTTTTGTATTGAAGTCTTTTGAGACCAAATTTGCGACGACCGGGTATACTATTCCGAAGTCACGCAGTGACCGTTTGTAAGTGAGCGTCGGCCCCAAAATCACTAAATTGTGTGTTTGGTGTACAAATTCTAGATGGAAATGGTAAATAATTTTTTCCATTGAAAAAAAAAACATAAGTCTAAAAAACAATATATATATCCGTATGTCAAGAATGATCATTTTAATCCAAAATGTATGTCATCATGGCTTTGAACAGGACCGTAGGTGTGGCGACAATTTGTGGTGCCAGCTACCAGCACAAATTGTCGCCGTCGCCTCCACAAATTGTCGCAAACGACAATTTGTGCAGAAAGCGACAATTTGTGGTGTCAACATTTTGCACAAATTGTCGCCTACGACAATTTGTGCAGGTACGACAATTTGTGGTGCAACAGGGTCCTCTTTTAATCAATAATTAGATATAATAATTTATAAAGCCTACACATTTTAAAATGTACTCAAAGTGGCTTTAAAATTGTTTTTGATGATCCCTCTGTTGAATAATAACCAAACACACCATTCACAATTTGTGTGTTAAATGGTTGAAAACAGCCCTGTAACCTAGCCGTTCATGCGTTTTCTACAATTCAAGCATCATCGCAATATAACTATTACATTTTAATGATAACACGTTTTAGTTACTTAAATAAGGTTTGACCAGAACTGAACTATTATTTTTTAAGATGTCCCTTTTCGTGTGCATTTTATTTTATTCGCGTCATTGGTTGAGTTTTATATAAAATGAGCCATTTCAAGGAGGTATACTTAAAGGAGTAGTTTTGGTATAGAGGGCGCTGCACGAAATAATTTTGTTGTGAGATAATGAAAAACTGAGTGTAAAATTTGAAAGAGCATACAATTTTAATGGCAGAATAAACTTCATTTGATCAAAATCGATTCAGAAACGGCTGATATCAATAAATATATCCGATCGTTATAAATCTGGGGCCCAGATATATTCAATGATTTGTTTTTATTTTAAAAATGCTTAAACCTTTTCACAAATTTTCAAAAGTGGTTTTTAAATAGTTGTTAAAGATCCCTCTATTTAATCATTATTTAAAAAAACATCACATGCATAATTCTGCATGAACATGGTTGAAACCAATGGTTTTTTAGAGAGCGCCCTCTTGTGTTTTAATGGCTCTTTTTTTAATGATAATAAGTCTTTTACTTAGTCGTTTGTTATTGTCTACACCTTTCGAGCATGGTGGAGTTATAACTATTAGTTTGTAGTGTTATTGTGCAGATTTTGGTTACTAAAGCTCAGCCTCACCAAAACTGTACTACCACTTTAACTAACAACGTGTACATGTTACAATCGATGTTGGCTGTAATTAGTCGGAAGGTCCATGATGAATAATCTCAATTATTGCTATTGATTATAAAGTCTTCTTGAAATCCCGGTTATGATCATAACTTGTATTTCAACACAATTTCAAAATGTATATAAAGTGAGTATAATTTAATTCGGGTAAACCTTTGCTTGTACCAAGGAGGTTCAAACGCATGTTTGAAACCCCTTGCTAGTATCAATGTCATTGTGCTATATTATGTATTTCATGTATAAAATAATGTGTATTCGTAATATGTGCACATGTAGTTATTATTGATAGCATTTGCATATCGTACATTATAATTGACATTGTAATGACATTAATAATGATTGTTTTTTTGTTAACTATATTTTACCATGTTTGTTCCATTCGCTTAAAATAGAAAACTACGTTAAACTTCACACTGAGGTGACAGAGAATATTTGTATATATTTTGTTTCTCAAATATTTCTAAAATTATCATTTTACATTGTAATACAGTGAGACATGTTTATCTGGAATCATTGCCAAGACTTTATTGTGCATTCGAAACAGTGAATAAACCAACATTTCGGTTTGACAATTATCAGGATCGGTATGTATTGGTTACAAATCTTGTAATTTGTATTGCAAATTACATGCTTCTCCACACATCCTTACGATCTATTAATTCACTTGGTTATGATAATAACAATATAAATATTTACAAAATAGAATGTTAAGGGATTAAAGTGAAAATAACGTGTAAGATCAAAACAAAGTGGCGTAGCTACGAAGGGCACCGAGGAGGGGTGGGGAGGAGGGGGGGGGGGGGCACGTGCCCCTAATAACTTGACAAACACAATAAGAATCATAAGGGTGAAATTCGAAGAAAGAAACACAACATACAAAGAGTATGTCCTCCATCTTCCCAATCGGTTGGACCACGCTACATCACTGTTTAAGGGACCTTGTAGTAGTAACGTTGTTGACATGTGTACAAGTGTAAATGGTTGATTAAATATAAATATGAATATATATTCGAATAATCACTTTCGTAAATATTGTATAAATACTTTGTAAATTGGTCCCAAAATATTTGATATCTTGTGGTAATATTAGGGTAGAAAAGGACTGGTCTCGACCAGCATGCTTCGCAATTGCTGTGCCTTTTTACAAGCAATGAAATCATATCAATTGTAATTGTCATATTGGCCCGAATTCTCATCAGTGGCTCAACCTGAGCCCGGCCTAAAAAGACAAAGACTACCGATAACAAGTTAAACCATTTTGCACCTGCAGACACATTGATTGTTGCTATTCACCACCAGATATATTTTCTGTTTAGAAATTAGGACAAAGGGCTGCTTGCCATTTCAGTAACCAGTAATACAATGTCCTGGATGATCCAATATGCGATTTGGCTGATGACTATATTGATATTATGACTTTAATGTCAAGCAGCCCATTGTCAGTGCCTACAAGCATAACTCAAGGGATTGACTGGATATTGAATGGAAACAATTAGAATACATTTGGTGGCGAACAGCAACAATCAATGTGTATGCAGGTGCAAAATAGTTTAACTGGTTACCGGTAGTCTTTGCCTTTTTAGGCCAGGCTCAAGTTGAGCCACTGATAAGAATTCGGGCCATTGTGATTTATACTACATTGTAAACAATATTTTGATTTGGTCAATAAATTTTATTTCATTTCATTTCATAACGTGTACTGTTGTGATCAAATATGCCCACTGAGTAATGTGTTTAAAGTCCATGTTCAATGGATATTATATTGCAATTAATGAGAGAATATGCAAAGTGATGTTCGCCAACTCATTGCACTGACCTTAGACACAGTTATATCCTACCAGAGGATACATTTTAAAAAAACGAACACTTCACTGGTAAATATTTTTCTAACGAAATGGAAATTCGAAAACCCGAAACCTGATCCATGCTTCTATTGACAATACAAATGCAGCAAGGTATAAGGGAACCACTAAACAAGATTTGTGGATTTTGATAATTAAATGTTACTCGATCTCTTTAATACAAGAAGGCTTATAAGCAAGCTTCTAAGCATAGCCTTTAAATATCACCTCATTGCCATCTTGCAAATCTTACGTGCTTTGTTTTATTCTGTTAAAATTATTTGCCCTTGTCTATTTTGGATTGTATCATTATGTTTGTTTGTTTTTATTTGATATATTCAATAAATTGATATTAAAAATGGTAAATGGAATACAATTAACTAATCTTATCGTTTTACCATTTTACCTTCTAACCAAACGCAATGGCCCTAATTTCCATCTGTGACAAAAGTATTATAGTCCAGGCTTAAAAGACCAACAAATTACTAGTAACCGTTGTTGCACCTGTAAAATTTGACTGGCCCTCTGTCTGCATTATCAATGTAAATCCCTCTGCAAAGGCATCCAGACATCGTGTATTTTGACATTTCAGTGATATAACCGGTCTCCACCAATGCTTCCTGGACCATCCAGGCCATACTGTACTGAGGACCTATCATACTAGTTCCAGTTCCAATTCAAGTTTATTTTTGAATATTCACTACATAAAAATACAGTGCTTAATAATGTAACATAATATAATCAATACAAAAAAGATACTTAATAGCGTTTGTTTACAAAACATAATCATTTCAGTGAAACTGAAGGGATCCACATGGAAGTAAAACTAATGCATTGTGGATCCCTGAAATTTGTCAATATAAATAATAATAATGACAATCCAAAATAACAAATTTCGACAACATAAAAACGTAATTACGGCTTGTTTATATGCGACATTACTAAATCATATCTATTAAAACTATATGTTCAGACGACACTGCTTTTTAGCCCGGACTAAAGTCGTTCCATAAATGACATGATTGATGAGAAGTCGTCGGGCCTTTCTTTATTTTCAGTTTTTATTTCCGAAATCCGTATATGCATACAAATTTACAAAAGTAAAATGATAATACAGTATAAACGTAGATTTATAAAGTATAGAAAAACGATTGGAAATTTCATTTCAGGACAATTTTCAAAATGGTCCTGTTCTTCCATGAGGTCCATCATTCTGTCTAAACCGACTGTCTTCTATATAGCATTTACGTTATCGAGCATCCGAACTCAGACATGTCGGAATGCTCTTATTCACATTTAATACCCATAATAACAATGGATTGGAACAGAATTCGGTATTCCAAATTTATTTTTTTTTTACAAAAAATAAAGATGATTGAACTGTTCGGATTTGAGAGTCTCCATGAGAGACGTCTGGTAAACCTCAGTTGACTGGTTTGAAGTGGACACTTGGTAGTTTGTCTTGCTCGGTGACCAACAGGTCGATGGTAGAGCAGACAGAGCCGACTCGGCCCGATCCGACTGGTTTTCAGTCAGGCTAGAGTCAGTTTCGTTCAGTCGGAGCCGATCCAACATGTTGAATCGGCCTCGAATGACCTCCGACTGGCACTTGACTGGAAAAATCGGAGTCCTGAGGCACCGCATACTGAGATAATCAGGCTGAAAACCAATCGGATCGGGTCGAGTCGGCTCTGTCTGCGCCGGGCATTACGTGTAAGATCAAAACAAACTGGCGTAGCTACGAAGCACACCGAGGAGGGGGAGAGGGGACGTGCTCCTAATAATTTAACAAATACAATAAGAACATAGCGGTGAGATTCGAAGAAAGAAGCACAAAATACAAAGAGTATGTCCTCCACCTTCCCAATCGATTGGACCACGCTACATCACTGTTAAAGGGATCTTGTTATAGTAAGTTTGTTGACATGTGTACTAGTGTAAATGGTTGTTGAAATATAAATGTGAATATAAATATGAATATATATATATATTCGAATAATCACTTTTGTAAATATTTTACATATGTTGTAAATTGCCCCAAAAATATTTGATATCTTGTTGTAAGATTATTGCTAAAAAGGGACCGGTCTCGACTAGCATGCTTCGCTATTGCTGGTCCTGTTTTTTTTACCAACAATGATATCATATCATTTGTAATTGTCACATTGGCCCGAATTATCATCAGTGGAAGAACTTGAGCCCGGACAAAATAGACAAAGACTACCGATAACCAGTGAAACCATGTTGCACCTGCAGACACACTGATTGCTGCTATTCACCACCAGATATATTCTTATTGTTTCCTTACATTATCCAGTCAATCCCTCCGTTTCTGTTTAGAAATCAGGACAAAGGGCTGCTTGCCATTTCAGTAATAGTATAACCATTCACCAGTAATACAATGTCATGGATGATTCTAGACGCGATTCGGCTGATGACCGACTATATTATGACTTGAATGTCAAGCAGCCTATTGTCATGATGCCTATAAGCATTACTCAAGGGATTGACTGGATATTGAATGGAAACAATTAGAATACATCTGGTGGCGAATAAGAACAATTAATGTGTCTGAAGGTGCAAAATGGTTGAACTGGTTACCGGTAGTCTTTGCCTTTTTAGGCCAGGCTCAAGTTGGGCCACTGATAAGAATATTCAGGCCATTGTGATTTATATTACATTGTACACAATATTTTGATTTGGTCAATACATTTTATTTCATTTCATTTCATTTCATAACGTGTACTGTTGTGATCAAATATGCCCACTGAGTAATGTGTTTAAAGTCCATGTTCAATAGATATTATATTGCAATTAATGAGAGAAAATGCAAAGTGATGTTCGCCAACTCATTGCACTGACCTTAGACACAGTTATATCCTACCAGAGGATACATTTTAAAAAAACGAACACTTCACTGGTAAATATCTTTCTAACGAAATGGAAATTCGAAAACCCGAAACCTGATCCATGCTTCTATTGACAATACAAATGCAGTAACGTATAAGGGAACCACTAAACAAGATTTGTGGATTTTGATAATGTTACTCGATCTCTTTAATACAAGAAGGCTTATAAGCAAGCTTCTAAGCATAGCCTTCAAATATCACCTCATTGACATCTTGCAAATCTTACGTGCTTTGTTTTATTCTGTTAAAATTATGTGCCCTTGTCTATTTTGGATTGTATCATTATGTTTTTGTTTTTTTATTTGATATATTCAATAAATTGATATTAAAAATGGTAAATGGAATACAATTAACTAATCTTATCGTTTTACCATTTTACCTTCTAACCAAACGCAATGGCCCTAATTTCCATCTGTGACAAAAGTATTATAGTCCAGGCTTAAAAGACAAACAAATTACTAGTAACCGTTGTTGCACCTGTAAAATTTGACTGGCCCTCTGTCTGCATTATCAATGTAAATCCCTCTGCAAAGGCATCCAGACATCGTGTATTTTGACATTTCAGTGATATAACCGGTCTCCACCAATGCTTCCTGGACCATCCAGGCCATACTGTACTGAGGACCTATCATACTAGTTCCAGTTCCAATTCAAGTTTATTTTTGAATATTCACTACATAAAAATACAGTGCTTAATAATGTAACATAATATAATCAATACAAAAGAGATACTTAATAGCGTTTGTTTACAAAACATAATCATTTCAGTGAAAATGAAGGGATCCACATGGAAGTAAAACTAATGCATTGTGGATCCCTGAAATTAGTCAATATAAATAATAATAATGACAATCCAAAATAACAAATTTCGACAACATAAAAACGTAATTACGGCTTGTTTATATGCGACATTACTAAATCATATCTATTAAAACTATATGTTCAGACGACACTGCTTTTTAGCCCGGACTAAAGTCGTTCCATAAATGACATGATTGATGAGAAGTCGTCGGGCCTTTCTTTATTTTCAGTTTTTATTTCCGAAATCCGTATATGCATACAAATTTACAAAAGTAAAATGATAATACAGTATAAACGTAGATTTATAAAGTATAGAAAAACGATTGGAAATTTCATTTCAGGACAATTTTCAAAATGGTCCTGTTCTTCCATGAGGTCCATCATTCTGTCTAAACCGACTGTCTTCTATATAGCATTTACGTTATCGAGCATCCGAACTCAGACATGTCGGAATGCTCTTATTCACATTTAATACCCATAATAACAATGGATTGGAACAGAATTCGGTATTCCAAATTTTTTTTTTTACAAAAAATAAAGATGATTGAACTGTTCGGATTTGAGAGTCTCCATGAGAGACGTCTGGTAAACCTCAGTTGACTGGTTTGAGGTGGACACTTGGTAGTTTGTCTTGCTCGGTAACCAACAGGTCGATGGTAGAGCGATATATGATGTACATTTTGGCGGAAGGCGTTGATTCCATAGTGTCTTCTTCATAGACGGCAAAGGTTCCATTTTGGCATTTCCGGTTCCTACGGCACAGGTAAAGCAATTTACGATCATCTATCCTGTTGGTCAATCGTGGACGTCCTAGAGATTCCCGTGGCTTTAACTGACCCTCCTCTCGATGACGTATGAGGATTTTACAGATCGTAACCCGCGATGTTCCGACGATATAGTGGACATTGCTTGTTGACACCCCTTCCTGGTAGAGCACAAGCATAGTTTGGCATGTAGCCAATGTCGTTAGACGGAGTATGGCCTAGAGAGCCTCGAGATCTGTGACAATTTTGGATGAAAGTTATACAGCCAACTCTGAGAAAAAATCCATAACGATGACTTGTTGAACATACGCTTTGGAGAGGGAAAGGGGCCAATCATCAAAGGTCATGCAGTTCCAAAGCTCAAAACTTAAGGCTTAATTTAATAAATGTAAATGAATGCAATCATCGTTGTACATTGGTAGTTTAGACAAATATAATCGCTATGATTATTTATTAATTCAATAGGCGCAAACAAACAGGAAAAATAATGAAGTTGGATCTGAAAAAAAAAAATTACCAACTTTATGAGCAACAGTGTACATCCATAAACGTGAATTTGTAACACATTGATCACAACAAGACACATTGTATTAACCATTTAACACTTGTCATCACTTAAAGGAAGTAAAGAAAACAAGGTATGTTGGCACTTATTCCATAGTTGATGACTTGTAAACTAGGTCTGCAGAAAAAGGAAAAAAATCAATGAAAATTAACACAGTAGTGATTTTAGGCTAATTTTCTGATGCCAAATCTCACTTAGCAGCCAGTTTAAGCCCCACCACCCACATTTAGGGTCCAAACTCAGCAGCGTGATTGACATGTGATTGACAATTCATCGGCTTATACGTCATCTAGAGAATTTAGGGAGGCATCGTATACAGAGTCTATGGGGCGAAGTTCTTAAGATGACGTTTAACCAATAGAGGGCAGCATAATCGATTTTGGCGATTTAAAGGGGGCGTTCCCAGGACAATTAGTTACTTATTCCCCCAAAATTGATTGATTTCATGGGAAATGACTGCCAAATTCTTTTTCTTGAGAAAATATTACTCACAGAGAGCCTTATTGTGAAAATAACGCCATCTAGACGCTGTAGTTTTGTTTGTATTAAGTTTCTAGAACCCTTTAAACTTGCACACAATGTAAATTTACACACATAATTTGATAAGCATGTGTGAAAATGGTCTCCCACCATTTTAACATTCTAGATTTCTATAAGAACGATGTTTGCATTACTGTGGACCATGATACGATGATCACTTCGTAAATATGACTGGGGCTTTTTGAATACATAAACCGTTTGCATTACCATGAATACTCATTCTGTCTTCTGTATTACCTTCTCTCTATTTTTCTTTATTCGTCTGTTTATTCTTGTATTTATCCATACTGTTTGCTTCATTTTAAAAGTGGGTTTATTGAAAGGCACAGCTCCATGTCGAACAATTGTCTTGAATCGCAAATATCATCAAATACGAAGATCGAAAATCCCCGCGTGTTCAAAAAAGCAAAAGATTCTATCGGATTGGAATTAATTATATATCACTTGATCACGAGGATGACGCACATCGATATAAATTCCAATGGCTGGATAACGCCCTTTATATACGGAGCAAATAATTGTGCAAATGTATTGTACTGATGATAAGTTCACAGGAAAGATTAGTTTCAATTTGGCATACTATTCTAATCATATTATTGTATTAATGCCCAACTATACATCAGTGGAGAGAGTAACAATTAATTCGCTTCCATAGGTATTTGAGCTGTCGAAGGCGTAACTGTGTTCGTAGTCCATGTTGGTCCAAAATGGACTGGCGTCGTACCAAGAAACTGGGAAACTCAAATGTCAACGAAACTCGTTTTTAAAACATTATTAGGCGCATTTAGGTTACATTCTTTCTTGCAGAGAACGAATAAAGTAATTCAGTTTTTTTCTACATCAGACCGCCGAGGCCTATAACAGAACTCGTATTTTGCATCATAAACCTTTTTTTAGTTTGAAAGGAATCACAACATTTCGACAAGAAAATTTGATCGAAAATGGTGTGGAAATTTACTTTCTATTTTGCAGTCTTTATCTTTTTGCTCGGTAAGTGATTAATGGTTATGTGTTATATTTATATTCATGTTGTATTAGACCGATGTGAAATCGACTGAGAAATTTGCAGAGAAAAAAAAATAGACGAATGTACCCCGGATTATAATTACATACTGTATAAATTAAGTTTTTGTGTTTTAGTGTTTGTGTGTGTTAATATATTTTGTGTGTGTGTTTAGATTTGTATATAGATCATATGCTAATTGATTGGAATGGACAATATATTATAATTAAGGGAGAAATTCAGCAAGAGAAAGTGATTTTAGGAAATGTTTATTTTCCTACCAGAGATAAGGAAAGGTGGCAATGTGATTGTTTGTTTGTTAGAGTTGGATAGTTGGTCCAGAATATTCTTTGTAAATAGGAGAGGATAATTGATATTTGGAAAAAAGAAATCCCCCCGAAAGGCAATTTACTTTTAGACAAAATATCCATTGGTTCAGGCAAGATTAGACTATTTGTTTATTTTGTCTAAATTAGAAAAGGAGATTCAGAATTGTGATATGTTAATATTAATAACCCTGGATCACTCTGGTATTAGACTACAAATGAGTAACTCGTGTGATAATTTTTTATTTGGTAAATCATATTGGACATTTAATAACTATTTTTGGATAAGGAATTTGTTAATGTAATTAATTCTATGAGTAGGGATATAGAAACAAATTGGCGTCACCAAATGCCAGATACAATCATGTTTTGGAATTGTATACAAATGATTTAAAAGGTGGAAAAGGAAAAGGAGTCACACCCCTTAGAATTTTAAGTGATGAGATTGCAATTTTTAAAAAAATGAACTGGAAAAATTATATGAGTATTACCGACTTTACCGTCAAGGCATAAGGGTGCGATCTCGAGCACCATGGGTTCAGGAAAGAGAAGAAAATATACAATATTTTTAACAACTTTTGAAATTTTATAAGAGAAAAGGTGTTACTACAGAATTAATAATAACAATGAGGAAGTAATAACTAATATAATAAAGACATTTTTAAGGCAGTTAGACAATTTTATGAACATTAAGGGATAAAGAATTGGATAAATAACCTAATATGTTTTTAATTGATACACCAACATTAAGTGACGAAGTCGAGATTTTTGTGAAGCGGAAATGACGAAAGAATAATGTAATAATGCTTTAAAAGAAATACAAATTAATAAGTCCCCGGGTAATAATGGATTTACGGCAGAGTTGGAATTTACTTTTTGGTCAGCTTTGGGTGGAATGATGGTGGACGCACTAAACGAGGCGTTTGATAGAAAGGTGTTGTGGAATTCGCAAAGGCAGGGGGTAATTACGGTGATAGAGAAAGAGAGTAAAGGTTCTTTATACGCTAAGAATTATTCCTTAAGACTAAAAGATTATTGGTATGGTGGAAACAAAGGGACCAGACTATTTTGGGTAGAATTAAATTATTAAAAACATACGCTCTTTCGAAATGTAATTATGCATCTTCTCTCATATCAGTTCCCCATTCGGTTTTTGAAGTGAAAAAATGTCATTTGATTTTATTGGGAGGGGTAAAGACAGAATCAAATGGAAAATATTATATCAGGATTATTAGTTCGTGGGGCTAAGAATGACTTGCTATGATATATTTATTAAAACTCAACGGGTTATGTGGCTAAAACGCCTGCTTAACGGGAAAGAACAGTCTGCTTGGAAAATATCTTCTGATTTTTGTGATAGGGAATTTGGTGGACGCTTTATATTTCTGTGTGATTGTGATCAGAGAAAGATGAAATTGAAGGGTATGCTGCAATTTGTTTAAGTACTTTGAAAGTATGGCAAGAGCTTGATAAAATATGTAGGCATTATGAAGGAAATAAGGTGAAACCTATTTTATTTAATAATAGGCATATATGTATTAGGAATAAAATTGTTTTTGATAGCGATTTAATTTAGAGAGGTATAAGTAGAGTATATGATATGATTGATGGAAATGAATTAAAACCTACTCCGTATTCTGCGGGTCTGGGCATACAAAGTATAGGCTTACTTATAATTTATGTTATATTTATGGCAATGTCAAAGGAGTGGAAAGATGGGGAATTTATGGAAATTAATAGTAAGAACTTAGATATATAAATTAAGATATTAGGTAACATAGAGATACTGTCTAAGATAAAATCATGAAAAATATATGATACTTTTATTATACCGTTTCAACAAGATTATTGGCTACAAATACAGGATGGACAGGGTCAAAGTAATTAAACTTATGAAGAAATGAAAAATAAATTGTTATGGGTTAAAAGTTCAATAGTGTGGTAAACAAAGCCCGGATAATTTCAGTTCAAGTGCAGTTTATATGGTGCAATTTATACAAAAGAAAACCTTTATAAATTTGGTTTTGTATATTATAATCAATGCTCCTTTTGTCGAGATGAGATGGAGACTTATTTACATATATGTTTGCATTGTTCAAAAGTTCAAAGACTAGTTAATCATTTACAATTAAAGGAAATACGAATCGGGGATTGGAACTTAATATTGTTGGGTTTACTAGGACAATCATTTAAATCAGTTAAAGCATGTAATTATATTATTTTCTTGTTGAAATATATTTTTTTCTTTAAGAATACAAGGAGCTCTTAAATCGTTAAAAAGAGTAGTGACAATTATTTTGGGTTATAAGAAGGTGAAAAAAGGTTAGCGATGAAAGATAAAAGAGGCAGATTGAGTTTACACTTACAAAAGTGGGAACAAGTAAAGATTATGTTGATGTGATTGCTTTTAACGGAAATGCGAGCAGTTGCACCGGAAATTATTGTGACGTGAGGGTGTGTGTTTATTTTTCGTTTAGTGTAATACAACAAATTATTACAGTTGATTGTGGTTGTTAACATGTATGTAAGGTAAATACCCATTTTAAATAATTGTTTTGTTCATTTGATTACACATAGGCCTACATGTATATAAATTAATTGTAATTTTGGACAATTTTGCATGTGTATGTTATGTTTGGAGGAATAAAACATTATTGTTTGCGTGCTTGTGTGTGTGTGTGATCAATATTGAATGTGTTCATGTTTCTAAGTACTTTAGGTTGGAATTGTCAAGGTTCATGGATTGCTTATAGCGGTTTTATTACGCCTTGTTGTGTTCCAAACATGTTGTTTTATATACTTCGCACAAAAAGTTCCGCAATCGAGGTTTGCGCATTAATAACTTTTCTATTACGCTATTACCATTCATAAATTGGTATCATTGGAAAGCGTAAATTCTCCCCTTTACATTGATATAACATTTGCTATGAATATTTCATCATGGAATGTGCATTGCATCCAAATGTAGGGCAAAGTCAAAAGTGAAATGTTGCAAAATGCACTGATTTTCTCAACAGTGTGCCTTCCTTGGCTTGAATGGGGGTGAGGTGGTCATGCATTCAAGCCACGTTTTAATCTCCAAACAAAAGAAAGGCACGCTGTTGACAAAATCAGTGCATTTTGCAACATTTCATTTTTACCTTGCCCTACATTCGGATGTAATGCACATTCCATGATAAAATGTCCATAGCAAATGTTATATCAATGTAAAGAGGAGGATACACGCTTTACAATGATACCAAATTTATGAATGGTAATAACGTAATAGGCATTCAAGCCACGTTTTAATCTTCAAATAAAAGGAAGGCCCTTTGTTGCCAATATTAGTGCATTTTGCAACATTTCACTTTTGACTTTGCCCTACATTTGGATGCAATGCACATTCCATGATAACATATTCATAGCAAATGTTATATCAATGTAAAGGGGAGAATTCACGCTTTCCAATGATACAAAATGTATGAATGGTAATATCGTCATACAAAAGTTATTAATGCGCAAACCTCGATTGCGGAACTTTTTGTGCAAAGTATATAATGCACGAGAGCACATTTTTACGAAATTATAACTATTATTATGCATAGATAATAAGCTTTAACAGTGGCTGATGATGTATTTAAACAAAAAACAGTATTAATTTAATCTTAATTTATCTGCAAGCACAATTCATGAACAAAATTGAATTCCCTCCATGTGAACAGACAGGAGAACGTGTGCGGGAGAGCGGAGAGACGAGTCCAAGGAGCTAACGAGGAGAGACGTATCAACGGCGCTTAGTGGAAGAAAACTGCTTGAATCGACGCCAGAATATTATTCAGAACCGGGTACGCACTCTGAAATCAGCAAGGTTGCATTTACATGACCTTTCTGTAAATACAACCTGCTTAAGAACGATTATGTGACCCGTTATGGTGGGCTTAATTATCCTCTCATCGATGAGCCCGAAATACAATTGCAAAACTGCATGTGTATTACACAGAGTTGTAGACCATTGGAATACACACGAACCACTCAGTGAACATATCAGATCGATGCAGAAATACGCATGATTGTTAATATCAACCCTTCGTCAGTTTTTGCACAATGTCAAGACATTTGATAACTCAGTGCTGTACATGGTCAAATTTGTATAATCACACATTTTGAACACGAACCTTTATATCCCTTTTATAGAACCCTTTCGACAGAACTACCTGTACCGAAAACCAATAGACCTCATAAATCTACGTTGCATAGTTTCCGTTTTCATTTACCTTTGCAAGGAGGTCGTACATACAAAAAAAAAGTAACAACGGTGTCAAATTATGATAAGTCTCCATATCAGAAGCAAGTTATGAATACGTCAGAATCAAAATTACAAATCCGTTTATTTTATTTGATAGCTCATAATTATTAATAACTTATATAAATGATAAATCGTTCATGATATTGCTACAAATTACATAGCGGGGAAATAATCATTTTAATAAACTTCATTAAAAACATGTTTTCACCATTTTGCAGAGAGAATCGATGAATTCGCGTCCGCGATTTACCTCAACACTCAAAATGATTTGGTAAGTAAATAAACAAAATGTTGCAATAATAATAGTCAAGAATAACAATACAAATAACGATAATGATAATAATGATACTAACAATACAGTACAGTATGTTTCAACAAGAATGACACAGTCAGAAATAATTGTGTAGTTATAAAGGTAATATTTAGGATATACATTTTTGGTGTCATATTAAAGACAAATGATCCGGCTTCCAGCTTAATAGGGTTTGTCAGCCGTGAGATATGGTCCTTTGTTTGCAGTACATGGAAATCCACTTTGTGCTAATGTACGTTCTGTGCATAACATGACTTGCCAAAACGTTATATTTTCAGAGCAAAAAGAGGAGAATGTATTTGCATAATTATTCAATTGGCTACAAATATGATGCTTGAATATGTTGTAATGATCGCCTGAATTCCATTTTAATGGATGTCACGCTCTTTTTTTAATCGACAAAGGCTCTACAAAATCATTACATATTCGTCGACATAAGTAGTGTAAATTTGATCATTAATTCATGTTATTACAAAGCGAGCCTTTGGTTCACTGGAACATCAGTTACCCCTTAATGAAATACTCTTTATGGTCTCAATATTAATACGCAAAACCTTCCAAAAGTCTTTTTATTGATTCCAGTAAAATAGCAACAACACAAACGCCTTCGTTAGGGAACCATTGAGAACGGTCAAAAATTGTATTTGAATCTGAGGCGATCAGAATCATGAAGCAAGTTCACTTTGGAAGAATTCTATGCAGAAATGCTTTGTATGTAAATCTTACCATATTTAATCGTCGTTAGCCCTTCCATCATCAGCAGTGTCAAATGTAATTGTATTCTAACCATTATTGCATCTTTATTATATCATAATTCTTTGTGAGAAGACCAAAATATGTGCAATAAATGTCCGTTGCCATTTACGAAAATCGCCACTATAGGGTTTTGTATAATTATGTTCATATACAATCAGATGTAATTAGAGATCAGCTGAAGGGAATTGGTCAAACGAAGGGCATTTGAAAGCACAACTCTTCCCCTTTTATATGTTACCAAATAACCTAACGATCTTCTATATTTGAGATATTTGTTTCCTGACTGTACCATTGTTTTGAGACTGTATTTATAATGTCATGATCACACTATTCATTTTGAATTAGAGGGAATTTATGTTTTGCTTGTAATGAACTTGAGTCACCAAATATCTTATGATGCTCATTGAAACTATTCGCAAGACAATATATTAATTCGAAACTCTAAAATAAAACAATTATAGTATAAAGTGAATGAATATTTTTTTTTAACATCCTATAATAAAAAAATAAAAAAGAAATCATATGATACGGTCATACTCTTAGTGAAATCATAAGGAAATTTTAGTGAAATAACTCAGTAAATAATAAATAATTATTTGTAACATTATTTCATACATGATTGTGTGTTTATCTTGTGTATGTCATGTTAAATTGTTGTTTTCTTATATTGCTTTTTTTACCCTTTACACTGTCGAATAATGTCTACGGACTTTTTACTCAGTATTGTTACAACGAAACAACATTGATCTGATTATAATTTATTGATACGATGTTTCTCTTTATACATTCAATGAAGTTAACCGTGTGCTGTCGAGCGATGAAAACTACTGTCCATGGTAAGGTCTTCAGCTTCCAAGAGCCATGGGTGTGGTATGGCATGGCGGAAGATGAGGCGACCCAAACTAAGGTGGTCGTAGTTCACCATACACGCCGCGTCGCTGAATTAAAGGTCGCGATGGTCGCCGCTATGAAGGACCGTCTATCCAAAAATGGGATTCTGCACGGTACGTCGTCCCATTTTTGTCAATTTTTACCGAGCCAGCAGGGCCTCATAAATCCCACTTACTGCCCGTCATAGCATCGAACAACGAGCAATATTCTCGCTATTGTAAGTGTGCATTCAGCTGTGTGCGCCGAGAAAATGGGCATGTCTGTTTGATGCTATGACGGGCACGAAGTGCGATTTATCAGACACCGAATTGGTAAACAAAAATGGGAACCTGACATGGTGTCACCTTAAACAAAAACTACACGACCCAACATACTGTTCTTGGAACCGTTTTCATTGGAAAACACACCCTATCCGATGCATCCGATGGACATAATCATTCTGTGACCCGTTCTGTTTTAGGGGGCCACCCTGTTTAACGCACTTATGCATACGGACAAAATAATTTAAAGTATAACTTAACATACAAAACTAAAATGAGTTGAAATAAATGAAATAATACTAAATTCATTCCTAAACTAAGTCACTAAATACTATCATTAACCGCATCTTTAATCCCAATATAGTTCGTCCGTGCATAGTTGGTGACTACTCACACCCACTTGTCGGGACTGAGGGGCGATGTAAACCCGGTGACCAGCTGGGTTGTGACGAGACGTGTACTTTCAAGTGTGATGTTGGATACACGATTCGTGGAAGTTCGACGATATCTTGTTGCGATGTGGGCCTCTTTTCTCATGAGCTACCAACTTGCGAACGTAAGTACATTTAATACACACAAAACAGGTGTATATAAAATGAGGACCCGGAAGGATGGGAACTTGGTTTCTTAGCACGGTGTGCGCCTAACGTGTGGCTGGCTGGAATACTCCCTAAGGAGCAGAAATTGTGCAATTTGTGCGCAAGAATGATGCAGTGTGTATCCGTTTGTCTGGGGATTAATGATAGTCCCCACGGGAGTAGCGTTGTATAAATATCCGTTCGCCTATTTCCTACTTTATGTGCCGAAAATTCATTTATGTGCATTTAAATTGAGCAATTGCCGTGGAAGAGTCGCTGTGGTCATTCAAATTTGTATTCCGAGCATTCACATTTGAGCACTAAAATGTCAAATCGCGAAGTTCAAATTCGCAAATGTGCATTCGATGTCATTAATGAGCGCTAATTTCGTTCATGGGGGATCAATTTACAGACGTGTGCGTACAATTAAACTAACTCTATCTATCTACTGTATAAAACCAGTGGGAATTTATTAGGCATTTACATAATTCATCAGCATGCACACAATATACTGCACACACTGACTGATGTGACTCTGCAGAACATGCTAAGCTGCTGAGCCGAATTCAGTCCGATTTGAAAAAGCCGAAAATTTTGCCGTAAAAGTGAAAATTGTCAAAGGGCTGTATGCATTTCCATTCCCAAACTTGACAATATCTAAATAACATACCATAATTTATAATTTACGAAACTGCCAACATATAATATAACATGCAACTGTGATTTATGATTATTGTAATTCCCAACCATTACAAAAAAGTGCTCTTGTGATTCTTATACAACCACCAGATATTACCTGTTTGTTACCAAATTACCCCGATTTCATGAAAGTCAACGACGAAGCATGCAGAGCCGGGGCTTCTATTATCCACGGGACGACATGTGTGTTTCGATGTGATAAAGGCTTCAAGTTATCAGGACCTGCAACTGTAACAGTAACATGTCTGCCTGATGGAGGGATATCAACACGACTCCCAACCTGCCAACGTAATAAAGCATTATTCATCAATTGGGTCGTTATATTATATTTAATTTGTAAATCGCTTTTTAAAGAAAAGGTGAAATCTTACGAAACTGACATTAGGTCATTCGAACAACTTATGTTATGATATCTTGCAATGATTCGTTTTAAAATGATTCAAATTGTGTTAATTGAGTCATACGATGCACATTACATAAAGTAACTGACACAAACTGGATTGTTGATGCAATGCAAACAAGATTTGCAAACTCAATTGAGGTTAATACATACTAATTATTTAGTCACTAATTCAAGTCCGACTCGAATTCAAATAAATACTTTAAATATAAAAATATTAAGCATAGAAGAGGGTATAAATATGTTATCTATTCTGTCTGCGTGTTTGATCTTTAGCATGGGTCCCCAGCGCGGCATCTCCATCATCTGTCCGAGTTGTTCAAACCGTTAACCCACATGGAGAAGAACATTCAAGTACAATGGGAAGTGTGGATCACGAACCAGGTATTATAATTATGAATTCTATTTAAAGGGGCCCTGCAAACCAAATGCATGTTGACTTCTGTATATCTGTATTAGTGTACACATTCAATATTTGTAAACCATTTGACCCAAACATATTTTGTTCATTTTAAAACATTTTAGTAATTATTTTTCTCCATATTGTGAAGCCCCCACTTCTGAAAACCTCTCCAGAGTAGAATTCTATTGTTGACCTGTTGTGACATCATCAGCCATTCACTACTCAGTTACAAAGAAGTTACCTTCACCCAAGCTGAGTGCCTAATCACAATAGCATCACACGGTTGAATAGAATACCAACTCATACACCTTCAATTTCAATAGCACTGTCTAAGCTATTGCATGGAGGTATGCAGGGCATGCTTTTGTGTGGATGTTCTTTTTGTACTTTCATCTTTTGTTAATCTCATGGTAGCTGACCAGTGATTGACAGATGATGTCACAACAGGTCAACAATAGAATTTACTCTGGAGGGTTTTTTAGGAGGTGGGGTTTAGCAACATGAAGAAAAATAAATGATAAAATGTTTTAAAATATACAAAACATATTTAGGTCAAACCGTTTACAAATATTAAATGTGTACGCTAATACAGATGAACAGAAGTCAACATGCATTTGGTTTGCAGGGCCCCTTTAACATGCCATAAATAAGTCCATTGTAGCTGTTTGGATATTGATCTACACAATACCACTGTAATTACGATCATTTGGCTGATTAAATCAGAATATCGACCAAAATGTGGCACAACGGTCAGTATCTAGCAACGAAATGGTCACAGTCGAACAAGCAGACATGAGAAATTGAGCCAAATTAAAAGTATCTTAATTGGACATTCCGATTCTGGTCTGCATTCTTTCGTTTCCTTACACGACCTGCTAGTACCTTCCGGATGTCAAACGGGTAGGAAACGGAGGAAGAAATGGTGCAGTGGGATTAGGCCATAACATGTCTAATACGGATCGTCCTACACACACAAACACACATGCTCACATTTAGTGTTGTAGCTTCATACTGTAAAGTATAAACTCACTTATAACTCAGTCACATTATACCGAAAAGCCATGCCATGAGAGCCCCTACTGACATGTGCGTGGAATGCAAAGAAACGGGGCTATTCGGTGGCTATTGCGTAACAATACGATGCAGAACTGGGGTTTACCCTAACATGCTAACGGGAATGGGCTGATAACAAAAGCCATGTTGTGACAGAATAATATAAACATTTTGAAATGTCTTTACTTTTTGAGCACGCA
Source organism: Echinarachnius parma (assembly GCA_037951105.1). Classification (NCBI taxonomy): domain Eukaryota; kingdom Metazoa; phylum Echinodermata; class Echinoidea; order Clypeasteroida; family Echinarachniidae; genus Echinarachnius; species Echinarachnius parma. The sequence goes on along the minus strand of JBAMJV010001586.1, from coordinate 135,074 downwards.
CAGTGAGAAGGTCTAAATACATCGGAGGTTATTTGGCCATTTTGATCGTGATTATCATCATGTCTTCCCTAATCTCCTATTTATGGCGAAGAAATGGAACATGGACATTTTCTAAGGTACGTATAATTATTAAAGAGATCTAGTAACATTGTCCAAATCCTAAAAATCCAATTGGTATTTTAGCGGTTCTATCATACTTTGTTGCATTCATATTCTAAATAGAAGCATGGGACAGGTTTCGGTTTTTCGAATTCCATTTTCAATTAAGAAGATATTTACTAATGAATTATGTAGATGTTAAACTATCCACTGGATAGTCGTAACCGTATACAAGTCAGTGTAACAAGCTGGTGAATATAATTTTGCATTTTTACTTATTACTCAGCCATACATTTTACTTGAAATTTTCACACAATACCCATTGGACATATCAAATAACAATAAACATTGTATCAACTATTCATCACTTTTTGCACAATTAAACAAAGTTACTAGATCCCTCTAACATCGTACCTCTTGTAAATGTAGTATTATTGGAGGAATATTAGCAAATTTACTAACATTTAATTTGTTGTGTGTAAAAATGTGTTTACATGTGTTATGTTTTAAGATTCCCATTCTAGATCATGAGAGACTATCACACATTGTTCAGAAGTATTCTATGATATATGCGTATTATTGAAATGCAAAATATCAATTTTTTGAGAAAAAAATCATAGAGTTAATGGAACAGTTTAAGTTCAAACACGCATAATTATAGTTATTCATCTATAGTGCCACCGCTCCCAAGGCGGTTGATTGGACTCTAATATAATCATCACACGTCAATCTTACATCCTAAGTTGGACTTAAAATTATGATAGGCCATTTGTAGCTACGGAATTTAAACATATCCACCAGCCCAAATGCGAATATTTAAAAATTTCATCCAAAATGTACATCAATAGCTTGAACTCTCTTTGATAAAAGAAATATGAATGATTTTTATCGAAATTGAATGCCTGTTTAAATAACCCGTTTAACAATTGTACAAAGAAGCTAATGGTTGTCCATACTTTTTAAGTCCTACGTAGTGTTAAAGGGTGACTAAATACAAAAATTAAAACGCTTTGGTTGATCTATGATAATGAGTACATCACATATCTGTTGACTATTTCATGTACATTTCTGTCATATTTTTTATATTATTTTTCTATTCTTTTTATTCTACCTGCTAAGATCCACCCCTAAAAAAACCCTACACAATTGACTTCTCTGACATCACAATACCATTCAACCACCGATCAGCTAGATAAACATTTACAAAAGATATGTTCTCACCCACTGAGTACCGTATTTCATTGAAACCTTCTTTTCATGGTGAGTGGGCGTGGTCAGTTGACATACCAATGTCTTTTGTTCATCTAGCTGACTGATGGAATGGTATTGTGAGGTCAGAGAAGTCAAGACAATAGCTTATGGCAGGGTTTTTCAGGGGTGAAGCTGAGCAGGTAGAAAAAATAACTAGAAAAATTAATATAAAAAATATGACAAAAATGTACATCAAATAGTCAACAGATATGTGATGTATTCATTATCATAGATCAACCAAAGCGTTTTTATTTTTTAATTTAGTCACCCTTTAAATTCGACTTCGAGTCTTCGCATGACACACCCGATGGTTCAATGTGAGGTTCCTTCTTGAGGATGGAATACTACTGTTTTTGTAGGTGGTCGTTAAATGCAGGTTACTGGTTTGATTGTATCTCATTTCTGCATACAGCACAATTACAAGATTCTACCTAGCAATGATCATGATGATGAAAAGGGATATTTTGGATGTGGTAAGCAAAACTTGTATTTGTAGAATTTATAAAAGTAAAAGTCATGAAGAAAGTACAAGATGCGACACGAAAACATTATTGTCAGATGAAATTACCGATAAAACAATACACAAATTTCATGTCAGCCAATACTTAATGATATAGCTAAAATTCGGAACTGTCCGTTTAAGAAACTGATTACAGCCTTTCGGTAAAACTCACTAAAAACAACATCAATACCGTGTTACACCTTTTTGTCAAACGATGAATAATGACGTCACTAAAATATTGCGCAATGACGTATTTTTAACAAAATTACTTGAGTGTACTACCCTTGTGCTCATGAATATTTTATTTCATGCGATTGTCTGTGGTTATTGTCACCCGAAAATGTTACTTTCGACTAACAGTTTACAGAACTACTAAACAAAATTGAAGGATTGATGTTCCAATTATAATAAGATTATATAGGGCATTATAGCGTCGACCTCAAAGTCAAATCTTCCTGTAATCTCCGACTAATCTTCTACCAGATATACCATTGGCACTCATCTTTAATATGCATATCAACAACTATTGTCAAGTAAATTACCTGCAACTAATTGGATTCGATTTGATTATTAGCAATTGACAGATTACACCTAATTATTTCATGTCATTGTTTATAGCTGAAGCAGAAATTTGTCCGGATGGACAAGGTTATTATACAGGGAATGCTATAAAGGAAGCCCACCCGAACCCAGACCAGCTTAACCCTGTAACGGTAAAATACTATTTACTTTAATTAAATTAATTGCATTTTATTTCATTATCAGCAATAACAAAGTTAGCAATCATGAATTTTAATACATAGTAATACAAAATTTACAAAATGGAAAAGGAAACATCGGGAAGCCTAGCTTATGTTACTGATGGTCCCTGGTAACATGAATATGGAACTTGTACTAATTTGTATACCACATAAACACAATAATGAAGTAAAATATCAAAAAACATCAAATAGGATGATCAAGACAAAAAAATGTGTGCCAGGTAAATCGACCATAGAGAAAATGAAATAGGTATACAGGGTGGCCCCAAAAACCGGAACGGGGCACTTCCCAAAATATAGTTTGAAAATGATTATGTACATCAGATAGGGTGTCTTTTCCAATGAAAAACGATACTAGGAACAGTCATTTTGGTCGTGCAGTTTTTGTTCTAGGGCGCTGTGAGTGACATAATGTCAGGTTCCGATTTTTGTCAATTTGTATCAAGTCAGTGTCTGATAAATCGCACTTACGGGCATCGAACAACGAGCAATACGCGCTCCATTGTTTGTGTGCATTCAGCTGTGTGCCGAGAGAATGGGCATATTTTGTCGATACTATGACGGGCAGTAAGTCCAATTTTTCAGGCACTGACTTGGTAAAAGTTGTCAAAAATGGGAAACTGACATTCTGTCACTCACAGCGCCCTAAAACAAAAACTAAACGACCATCGTTTTTCATTGGAAAAGACACCCTATCGGATGGACATAATAAGTGTGTTACTTTATTTTGGGAAATGCCCCGTTCCGTTTTGTTTAGGGGCCACCCTGTATAGGCTGTCAACAAGAGACAACAATGCAAATGATCAACTTTTTTGGTTCTCAAACGACGATTAAAAAAATTAATCATGTCAGTAACCAGTCTTGTATATAGCTGAAAATGATATTGACACTGGATAAGAAAAATATTTGTTTGAACTGTGTGCGATTTTGACAGTTAGCATATTTGTTTCGATGTACAATGATTAATGAAATTAGTTTCGATTGTTTTATACCTAGACCTACCGGATGAATATTCGCAACAAGGGAATCGCATGCATCATAAATAACAACGATTTCTGTGATGACAGGCTGGTGAGGAAGGGATCAGAAATCGACGTCAAAAATGCCGAGCATGTCTTTGGGGAAATCAGATATACCACCATCGTCGAACAAAATCTGAAAGCCCATGTAAGCGTTTCCTAGACACATTCTGACGGTTCCCATGAGAGTGGTTGTATAACGCTATTTTTGTCATCACTTTGAAATATTAAGATGGCATTAGCGAATTAGCAGGGGTGCAGATATCTCCACGTTTGGTCCCCAAAGCTTTTGAATTTCCAACGGCGGCTATCGAAGCTCTTTGCGAAACGTGGAGATAATATTGCACCCTCGCTCCGTGCCAGACAACGTTCATACCTAAGACTCTTTCATGTAACAAGCCCCAGAGGCACAACCTTTTCTCATTAATGCACATATATTCGTAATCTGCTATAGAAATGAATTTAAATTTGCTCTTAATTTTCAATAACTATCAGGCGCGTCGGAAGCAGTTTTGGATTGGGGGGCAAAACCCCAAGGGGGCTCACAATTTGTGTGTGTAGGGGCTCATGCCTAACCACACTCTGGGTTGCCAACTTTGAGCCAGATGTGAGAGTGAAACATTGCGAGGGAGCGAAGCGACTGAGCGGGGGGAGGGTGTGGGAGGGGGGTGTCCCCCCTCCCACGGTAGGAAGCTTTTGCATTTTTGGACTTGAAATTGTGCAATCTGGTGCATACCTAGATAGGAAATTCGGCTGTATTTGGGAAAGCGTGATATGATTTGATCGACCAGAAAGTTTTAATATATTTTTCACGTATAAAACAAATAATTGACACACTAATAAATATGTACCCCAAAACACACACACAACAACATAAACCATAATTATGCAACATTATGTATGATCCAACAACACACAGCCAATAATGAGTCCCAAGGGAGCGAAGCGCCTGAGGGCTGGGGCAGGGAGGGAGGGGGAGGGTTTGGGAGGGGGTATCCCCCTCCCACGGTAAGAAAGATTTTGCATTTATGGACTTGAAATTGTGCAATCTGGTGCATACCTAGATAGGAAATTCGGGCTTAAGATTAACTGTATCTGGGAAAGCGTGTTATGATTTGATATATTTTTCACGAAGAAAACAAATAATTGACGCACTAATAAATATACACCCAAACTCATACATAAATATTGTATTTAGTGTCATACACAGTTCCAACATAAACCATATGGCGCATGTATGATCCAACAACATGGCCTACAGCCAATAATGAATCCCGAGGGAACGAAGCGACCAAGGGCTTGGGCAGAGCCAGAGGGGAGAGTTTGGGAGGGGGTATCCCCCTCCCAAGGGGAAGATTTTGCATTTATATACTTGAAATGGTGCAATTTGGTGCACCTCATGCCATACCTGTGAAGGAAATTTAGAATCCGAGTTAAACAAAAAAAGAATAAAATGTCTATGCTCTCATCAGATGTTTACAACAAACTGAGATAATCTGTTCGCGCGCGAAGCGCGCAGGGAAAATTCAAAATGGATGTATAACTAGTTTTTGAACGTTAGCTCATACATTTGATTGTGTCTTTCCCACTCTTTTTTAATTTTTGTTAGGAGGGGGGGGGCTTTTTTGGGGGGGCAAAATTGCGTTTTGCCCCCCCACTTTTTAGATTGGAGTGGGCGGCCGCCCCCCTGCCCCCCCCCCCCCCCACTTCCGGCGCCTATGATAACTATTATGTCATTTCGTAAAGCCGCTAGGAAATGTATTCCCTTTCACATACCTAATTCATTTAGGCAGTCAAATTTACATTATTTTATCATAGGAAACTTGCAATAGTGATCATTTATAATGCGTGATTCCATTTGTTGCTTAACGTGATCTAGCAGATTTGTTAAAATGGGAGCATGATTAGATAAAGTGTGTGTGTGTGTGTGATTATAATCATCATTGTTGACTGGGTCATGTGCGATGTGTGAATTCCTGGGAAATGATCGTCAGATGATCGCGTAATGAACGAAAATGCAATATCTATTGCAATGACGTTGTGTAGTTTAAATTATCAAATCCGAACACTTCGATCATGAATATACTTCGAACAACCGAAACCAGTTCCATGTTTGTATTGGAAATTCGAATAAAACGAGGTATATAAAAACTGCTCGGTCGAGTTCTTAGTAAGTTTCGACGATATTAAGTTTGACAATGTTAGTAGTTCTCTTTAATTAAATTGATCATCTATGTATTCTATTTAAAAACATCAGTTGGAGCAATTTATCATGACTATGTATTTATGAAGTTTGAATGTTGGCAGATCAAAATTAGAAAAAAAAGTATCATATCGACAATGCTGATTTTAAAATCGAATAGATTCTCTTTGGAAGCAAAATAGCAAAGTGTATTCTCATTTTCTTAATATATATCATAGGAGATCGTGACATGTTTGAAAGATCTCATAAAGAACAGAATCCAAAGATGTCACCCCTCAATCGTCCTTCTCTTCATGAGCCACGGGAACAGGGAAGGGATCTTAGGAACCGACAAAGAAGTCGTCACCGAAGAGGAGATCAAGAAACTCTTTTCTGGGGACAATTGCAAAGCTCTTGTTGGAAAGCCAAAGATCATGTTCTTCCAGGCTTGTCGAGGAGGTACGCTGCGCTGTTTGTACATGGCTACACCCTCCCATTAAAGGCCCGGTCACATATCAAAGGATAACGTAAACGGATGCCCGACAAATAGAAAAATTTGCAAAATTAAATTATCCGTTGGTGATAGTCGTTACAATTGTTTTATGCACAAAACATTGCGCCGCATAGAATAACGAACATCACCTGACAAGGAACAACAAGAAACGCATAGGAACGGCGACAAACGGAATGAAAATGTTACTCTCGGCCGTCCAGCATCCATTTACGCTATCCGGTGATACTTACGTGACCATGCCTTTAGGAGTTACTATAACTCCCTTCTCATCCTTAAACTATGTCCCTCCCCTCTCCCCCTCCTCTCTCCCCCTCCTCTCTCTCCCTCTCCCCTGCTTCCTCTCTCCCAATTCCCCCCTACCCCAACATTGCCCAATGCCCACGAAATTGAAATCATCTTTCATTCATTTCATTTATTTTATTTCGACCAAATATTAAACAAATATACCATGCACTGAGAGCCTCTAGTTGAAATTATGGATTCCGAGGTGACAGGAAAAGCACTATGTTCTGAGGGTCGTAGACCCGAAGAACATAGTGCTTTTCCTGTCACCGAGGAATCCATAATTTCACTAGTGTCTCGAAATAGTGCATGATATATTTGTTTTATATCCTTCGCATAATCATAATCATCGCAAAAATAAATGATTTCAATTAAATAAAGACAAATATAAAGAAAGACAAAACATTGATCATGAAACCACCACTGCACTATGTTCTGTTTGTGACACTGACCCCCTTTGCGCAATAGTTATAGCGCAAGGGCGTATTGCGCTATCTTTCCATTCATGGTTACGCGCATTAACAACTAATGCGCACCCAAATTCAAAACGCGCGCATCAAACGTGAATAATTAACACACTTTACGTAATACGTTTACATGTTTACTATCGTGTAATATTGGAATGAATGCATGATACGGTATAATTATAAGACTATTTGTTTTTTAATATCTTCTATCGATCTTTTTAATATATACAAAATGTGTTTACTTACCATAAATGTCACTTGATATATCCAAAATGTAGAGTCCACAGCTAGAACACGATAAATAGTTTTAAACGGACGTCACGGTCAATCGAATTGGAAAGTCAACGGAACAGTCAAAGTCTCAATCAATGAGTTTCAAATAAACAATGTCAAACCAAACAATGGAACACTAAAAAGTATTTAAAACGCATGTACATGATGAAGTCAATGTTATTGTTACTATTTGTTGTACATGTGTACAATGCATCCACTATGAAAGTGGAAAATCCGTTGGCGACTCTCAGAAACAAGGTTCATGTGAGTAATATTATTGCTTGTAGTGGGACTAGATCTAGGTCTAGGACTAGTGATCTGACTCTGTCTCTGAGCTTCTAATACACGTTCGACCTGACTGTCTGTCATCATATCTTCTCTGTTACTGTTAGTGTTACCAACATTGTCATTGCCAACAGCACCATCTGCCGAGCTTGAGGTGGACGGCTGGTCGATCTTGGCATTTTCGACAGTAGAAGCATGCAGTTTTGCAGACAAGGTTTTTGACATATCTACTTTCTGCTGCTCACTAGTGCGAGAGTAATTTTTGATCGATGTCTCTGATCTGTGTCCTGAGACAGTCATGATGTGACGCGAGGCATAGCCGGCATGGTCCAAAATGGAGATGCTTGTAGCTCTGAGACTATGGTTGGTGTACTTCAGACTGCAGCCAGCATCTTCACATATCTTCTTTGTCATAGATTCTAGTGTATTCTTTCCAAGAGGAGAATTGTCGAACCACACATCATCGGCATCACTGACTTTACATTTGGGCTTCTGCCACATGTACTCACACAGCGGATTCAACTTCCGAAGATACTTCTTCAAGTTCTTCACAGGGCATCGTGAACTTCCAGCGACAGAATGCATCTGACCGCCCTGACTTTTTTCATTATCATCTCGATGATTTTTGGTGCTCATGTCCCTCAAAGTGACAAATTCCTTTTCCCCTTGCTCATGTAGGATGAAATCTCCTGGTTTCATGTTTCGTAAGTTCTCCATACCGCGGTTAGCAAAGAAGATCATGCAATCCATAAACACCTTTCGTTGCAGATCTCTTGGTTTTGAAAGATCAAAACTGTCTTGAATGACTGTCATGTCAGCATCGCTGATGGATGGATGATGCTTTACGTAACCCTTTCCACTTGATTTCAGTTTCACAATCGTAGCCTTGAACACACGATTAGACAAAGGAAAGTCCTTACCTTTGATGTCCACACCTTTGATTGACAAAAAGTGTCGTTGGAGAGCAAACTTGATACAATGCATCGATTTAGCCGAATATCCGTCCCCTTTCTTAGTGCGGGCCCCGGCGTAAAAACGTGAAAGAAGCTTGTCTAAATCAGCAATGTCTATGGTCGATATTTCCTCAAAATTCACATTAGTGAGCAAGCAGAATTCTTTGAAGATTGAAAGTCCGTATTTTATCTGTTTTTTGGTGTTTTCGCTATCGGTAGAGCCAATGAAAGCCTCTAAATCCTCGTCATCGATGAGGTTAAACCGAACAGCGGCGGCGGCGGCGGCGGCCATTTTGGTGGTTTGTTTAGAAATATTGCAGCGGCGCGAAGTTTAATTTTGCAGCGCAGACGATCCGTTTAGTACACAAGTCTATGGAGCGATACCGATCCGATATATCGCGTTGATATTGTGTATATCGTGTTGATATCGATGAAAATCATTGATTAATCGTTATATATGACGTCAATGATGGAATAGCATTTACTATTCCATCATTGACGTCACGCATAGCACATTTTTCTCCATGGGCATTACTATGTTTGGTCACATGACGCTATGTAGACCAATCACTGAACAGGATTTCATTCATGTAGGATATAACAAAATATATACATTGTAAAATACAAGAATATTAACAATAATGGTTGAGGTACCCCTTGAAAGCAAAGCTTGTGAGCGGGGCACCTTAAGAACATAATCAACTAATTAACTAAATACAATTTTTACAAATAAACACTAATTAAGCATAAGGCAAAAACAACTAATACATCGCATACACACCAAAAATAGAGAAAAAAGATTAAGGATTGAAATAAAGCAAAAGATAACGGAAGGAGTAAAGGGGTTAAGGAGAAGAAGAGTGAAGTATAAGGAATAGGAATGGAACACAAATGCACAAAAATATACAAGATAAGAACATAATAACAAATATGGACACTTCTCATATAATTATACTTACAAAGCTAACTCAAATTAACATTACTTAAAAAACAATGTAGTTATACTTTCAAATGACTAATTATAGTTTTGGGTGAATCTAGTGAGCAACTTGTGTTTACTTAATTTTTTTAACTTTAATAAGGTTGAACTAAGTTTAATGTCAGGGTCTAGGCTATTCCATTCTGTTATACCTTTAAATCCGATGTATTGAAATTGCCTGATAGCCAGATAGGTAGCAAATTCCTAGCAAGTTAATAATTTTCTTGCCTCTAAGCGGTGAGAGTCTGTTTTGTTTTGTTTTGTTTTTGTTTTGTTTTATTTTTTGTATTGCTTGTCGGGTGAAAAACGGTAAAAGGCAATATACTTAAGCCTCCTGGAAAGAATGTGCCCGTATACGCCCATGAACATAATTTGTTAACAATAACAAAGATTGCTGTACCCGTTTTGTTTCTTTGGCCAGAAAATATCACAAAGAAGGCTACGGGCGTCGATAGCACGTTATCAAAGACGCCCCTTACAGAAGGAACGGAAGAAGGAGAAAGAAGAGGAGATGGTGCGGGAGGAGCAGAAGGATGGGAAGAAGAGGAAGGTGAAAGAGGAAGAGGAAAGGGGAAATTAGAAGGAGAAGAAATTGTGGAGAAGGAATACGAAGAAGTAAATGGAGTAGCAAGAAGAGGGGATACCGAAGGAGACAACGAGGGCGAGGAAAAAGAAATAAACTCATTAATAGGTGCACAGGAACAGGCACGCGTTTCATCCCAGCCTACTGGGTTTGAACCAGATGGACCAAATGCAGGTGCACAATGCAACGGAGATTACGGAGGTGGAGATGTGATCCTTACTCTGACTGAAACTGATAATGTGCCAGTCAATGCAGACTTCTATATTGCCCGCGCAACATCAGAAGGTACATATGTATTCGGACTGATTGTGTATTATATTTATTTATAATGATGTCTATGATGTCTATTGATTTTGTTAAATTATTGCCCCAGGGTGCACCAAAGAACAACATTTGTGATCCCCTGTCAAGAAACACAGTGTTGTTGAATGGTCACAGATTAATTGGCACAAATTAAGTGGGATATTTATAAATTTGTTCAGTTTAGTTAAAATTAGGGTAAGGATTAAACCTAATAGCTTTCGCTTGTTCTATTTATGACATTAGGTTATTATTCTCTGCGGGACTGTGTGAATGGTTCGTGGTTCATACAGGCTCTGTGTGAAGAACTTCTGGCTGGGGCACACGTGGAACATCTGGATTCCATTATGGAAAAGGTATGATATAAAATAGTTTTGGGGCTAGTTAAAATTAACTCTATAGCCATACCATGTAATAATTATGCCATTGTTAAAGGTATCCATCTACCAAAACTCAAATATCCCTTTAATGGCAGGATTAACTTTCTTTGATCAAAATCGGTTCAGAAACGGCTCAGTGAAATATAAATAGATCAATAAATCAATAGATATATCAAATCGGAATAAATCTGGGGCCCAGATTTATTTGATGATTTTGGGGAAAATCTAAATAATGCCTTCACTTTTTCGAAAATTTTCAAAAGAGGTTTTTAAATAGTTGATGATCTATCTTTTTAATCATTATTATATTCCAACACATGCATAATTTTGTATGAAAAATGGTTAAAACCAAAGTTTTTTAGAAAGGGACACTTTTATGTTTTAATGACTCTTTTTGAATGATAACAGACATTTTACTTAGTCGGTTGTAATTGTATATACATTTTGAGCATGGTGGAGCAATAACTATTAGTTTGTAATGTTATTGTGCAGGTTTTGGTTACTAAAGCTCAACCTTGCCAAAAATGTACTACCACTTTAACCGTGCCACATATAGACAGTCGTAGTTTCGTAGACATGGTATATATAATTGTATAATTATTGTATATCAGTATGTGAAGCAATTACTTTTATAACCCATTCAAAAAAAAAAGTAGACTTTCCGAAAAAGTCCTAAAAGATGGACCGTTTCATGCAATTCTAGATGGTCTAAAATATTACTTTTCACTCAAAAAGAACCAAATTCCATGGGTTACAGAAAATAATGGTCCTTACCTTTGTCGCAGTAGAACAACGTTCTTGCAAGTGTCCAGCAAAGGTTTGTCGATCGCCAAACCTTGTCCTTAGCAAAGTTTGTCGATCGCCAAACCTTACTCTTTCAAATGTTTGTCGATTGACAAACCTTGCTCTTTCCTAGGTTTGTCGATCGCCCAACCTTGTTCTTACCAAGCTTGTCGATCGCCAAATCTTGCTCTTTTAAAAGTTTGTCGATTGCCAAACCTTGCTCTTTAGAAGGTTTGTCGATCGCCAAACCTTGCTCTTTCCAATGTTTGTCGATCGCCAAACCTTAATGCATATAACCATCACTATGCTGGCACAATTAATGACTACGTCTGTCAGGGACATTCATCAAGATCTCTTGGATTTGGCACCTACTGTAATCGAGCTAGGTTTGCGCCTCTATCCATGGCGCTGTGGAATTGACACTTTACTAAACATAGATGCTCATTGTAAGGCAATTTTTTGTCTGTAAATTTAAGATTTGTTTTTGAAGAACTTGAAATGAGGCACAAGGATATGTTTTTCCTTCAAATGTTGATCTATATGATCTCTCTAATAGACAGGTTCCTCAACACTGTTTTAGTCTGCAGAGGAACACTTTTGGTGGCCACTATAGGCAGGTTGGATGCTATAGACAGGTCTGACTGTATTATGCATAACTTTGTCTGCAGGATTTTTTTTTTTTTTTTACTAATTTTGGCTGCTGAAAAAGGTTTGGGGATTGACAAACCCTGGTAAAAGTAAGGTTTGGCGATCGACAAACCTTGGAAAAAGCAAGGTTTGGCAATAGACAAACCTTTGGAAGAGCAAGGTTTGGCAATCGACAGTCCATGGAAAGAGCAAGGTTTGGCGATCGACAAACCTTGGTAAGAGTAAGGTTTGGCGATCGACAAACCTTGGAGAGAATGAGGTTTGGCAATCGACGAACCGTTTAAAGAGTAAGGTTTGGCGATCAACAAACCTTGGCAAGAGTAAGGTTTGGCAATTGACAAACCTTTGTAAGAGCAAGGTTTGGAAATCGACAAACCTTTGCTGGACACTTGCAAGAACGTTGTTCTACTAGAACAAAGCTAAGGACCATTATTTTTGTAACCCATGAAATTTGGTTCTAAACCGAACACAAAAAGTAACTTCACCCCTAGGGAAAACATCATAATTTCTTAAATAATACCTTTATAAAGATTTTTCTTTCACCAAATGATTGCTATGATGGAGCTGTAGCTTCTGTGTAAAAATCAGACATATCCGTGAACGTACGGCTGACTGAGCACAAATAAAAGACAAAATGGTCACTTTTCAAAAGCTGCAAGATTTCATTCATGGCTAACCAACATCACATCTGTTTTAACGCATCGATTGTGTCAAATCAAAACAGGGCCATTGCTATCGGGCTCTTACAGGCTGGTCTTCCACTACATGGGAGATCCTTCACCTCTCCAGTTTCTTGGAATTTTTTACGAAGATTTCTCATTGCGTTCGGGGAAATGCCCAGTGTCCGTGCTATACGTTTAAGTGGGATCCCAGCCTGTAAGAACCCGATAGCAATGGCCCTGTTTTGATTTGACAACTTTGGCATGATGGATTTCGATGACTTGTTGCAATTGATAGGCAAGGGAAAATGACAGACAATTCAACGTTTTAACCTTCATGTGATCTGTTTTACATGTGTGTTTATTTACAAATCACAAACAATGGCGGGAATTCAAATTGTATTGTTACACAGATCACAATCGATGCGTTAAAACAGATGTGATGTTGGTTAGCCATGAATGAAATCTTGCAGCTTTTGAAAAGTGACCATTTTGTCTTTTATTTGTGCTCAGTCAGCCGTACGTTCACGGATATGTCTTTATAAAGGTATTATTTAAGAAATTATGACGTTTTCCCTAGGGGTGAAGTTACTTTTTGTGTTCGGTTTATTTGAGTGAAAAAGTAATATTTTAGACCATCTAGAATTGCATGAAACGGTCCATTTTTTTAAAGACTTTTTCGAAAAGTCTGCTTTTTTTGGAATGGGTTATATATAGTTCATTTAAACTAAAACACAAAAAGAGGTCCCCTTTAACATCTTGTTATTATTTCATTAAAAGAAAGTTGTTAAAGTTTATGTCTTGACTTAATATGTGTATCATAGTTTTGTAAAGTATGTATGCAGATTAGCGGTATCCATAATTTCATGGTCGACTAATAAATATATGACAAAAGGAACACTATACACGATTAATATCATTACTCTCATTCGATTGAGAATTAGAAGATTTCACACTCAATATATTGTTTCACAAATCATAATCATAATCAGTACATTCACCCACATGCACCAGTTCATTACCAGTGCGATACAGGCATGCATAACCTCTTGTGTGATTTGTTTTATTTGGGTCATTTCGTGACGTGCTCAGATAGCTTTAAACTAATTGATATTTTTGTCGCACAATTTACGTATAGTATACCATGAATTCCATTATTTTCCAAGCACATTTTGCGTAGAAAGTTCGGGATTAAAATTATGAGGAATTGTTTAGGGCGGGACTTATCATTTGTGCTATCATGTATTGTTTATTCTCTTCCCGTGTGCAGGCAATTTCAAATATTACGACACGAGAGGCAACGATTACCGTAAACAAAGAACGACGGAGAACGATGATGACGCCGCAAGTACTCAAACAGGGGGTCGGGAAACAAATTTATTTCCTGCCAAAGTACCCACCCAAGAAAGAAGGATAGTTGGTTTAGGAAGACAATTTGTCCGATATCTCAAGGAGTATGCGAGAATGTATGATCAAAAGACAAAAGACAACGATCAACGTAAACGGGGAACGGCTACGAACGATGACTACACAGAAATTGTAAACAACATGTTTAAAAGTGCAACAACAAACAATAGTTAGAAGAAAAAAAGCAAAACAAGTTTCGACCAAATTACCCACCAAAGAAGTCCGCGATTTCAAGGAAAATGCGCAAAATTACGTACATAGGGGTCAACTAAAGTAAACAATGTATACATGCGTGCAAAATGATGCCCATGAAACATATAGCTGAAAACTTTTTTATAATTATTTATATATCAATTTATGCATTATTGTCTTCTTTGAAAGGATAGTACAGTTTTGATTTAGAGGGTGCTTCAACAAATATTTTTTGTGAGGTAATGAAAAACCGAGTGTAAAATTTGACAAAGTACACAATTTTAAAGAAACGAAAAGTCTGGTTGATTAAAATTGGTGCAGAAAGAGCTGAAATATCCATAAATATATCCGTTTGGAATAAATGTGGGTCACACATTTATTCGATCATTTTATGAAACAATTTATGAAATTTATTATTGTATAGTACCTCTATTGAATAATTAGTCTAACCAAACATCACATTAACATTTAACCAAAAAATGATTGAAACTTTCAAGTGATGTCTTGATAATGGGCCGTATGCATAAAAAGTAGCAATTGCTTATAAGCAATTGCTTCAAGCACAAGCAAGAGCCTGTCAAGCAAAAGATCAAGTTCAAGCAATTGCTTAAATTCGTATGCATAAACTTTTGCTTGTGCTGAAACCTTTTGCTTACAGTGCCTAAGCAATTGCTTACGTGTTGAACAAAGCATCGTTACGGTTGTGCGACCATCGCACTGCTGCAGGACAACAAAGGGGATTCGTAGTGTAAATGTAAACGTCGTGTAGTCCATTGCATTGCTTGCCCTGGTTGTGCCCGTCCTGGCAACAGTATTTTATCTTACAAAAAAGTGTCTGAAGGTCAAATTATAATGTGAAAATTTTCCCGAAAAATAATTCCAAATATGAAGTTGATATCAAAAGAAACAGCGAAATTATATAATATAAACAATTATACAGGCACTCGATCACAATAAAATGATAATCATGTTAGTAGTTAGTGAATACAGTAGGAAAGGTCCGTTGATTATCTATGCTAGATTTTTAAAACAAGTTGTGTTAAGTATTAGAAAGTATGAAACTATTCTTATTGTGAAAATAGGGAGAAAAAAGCAAAGAGCATCAAGGAGTTTCCCGTGCTTGTTAAAAATACCAGCTAGTGCAGATCGATGGACAAAAAGCATAATCATGACGAGAGTGCATACATGGATATAAATGTCTAAAATAACAGCCATTTGATTAAAGGGCAATGAAACTATGGCTTTCGGCTATTATTATCGTTTAGATGGTGAACAGACATTTTATTTGATACATAACTTGGCAATTTTGGCCTCCTGGATCCCATGAAGTCCTTACGTGAACATACCCACATTTTACTAATTCTTATACGGCGGCAAAAGGTGATGGGAGCGGCCATGCTCTTGTAATTGCCCGACATGCTTTGCAAACTATGACGAGTGTGCTACGGGCCGAACAAAAAGCTTTTCACTGACTTACAGACTCGTCAAAGCATATACAAGTATTCAGACAATGGTTTCAATAGAAGCTATTGAAATGCATTAGTGCATATCACTGACCATAAGTCCGCATACACCTAATAATGGCGGCCTCCAGTGTTCGCATGAATAGTGGTAAACCCGATAGAGTTTTCACATATTTCTCCCAAAGCAGAAATCTGAGTCGGAGTTATGTTATATATAATAAAAAGGCATATTACGATATATCAAGTAGGATAGACTATATTCTTGGGTTGCATTGCCCTTTAAATATGAAATCACAACATAACCTCTAGAATCAGGAGCTCTAAATCATCCTGAAACGGTAGAAAACTTGATCCTAAAACGCGAATGTCCTGAGTAAGCAAGAGCTCAAGCTGGTCTAGAGGTGCTTGAAAAAACACAAGCAATTGCTTATGAAGACAAGTAAAAGGTTCGTGTTATGCATACGGTTTTAAGCAATTACGTGTGTTTGTAAGCAAATTAAGCTTTTGCTTACAAGCAATTGCTTGTTTTTATGCATACCGATTCAAGCAAAAGGCTAGCGCAAGCAATTGCTACTTGTTATGCATAAGGCCCATTGTGTTAACGGCACCTTTTTAATTTGCAAACAGCCCTGCTACTTAGTCGTTCATTAGTTTTGTGTACATGTTAAGCATCATCGAATAATAACTATTAAATTTCAATGATAAAGTTTTAGTTACTTGAATAAATGTTTGACCATAACCCTAGTACAGGGTAGGCATTCTCCGTTGAAAACTGTTTTACAGGTGTGCCCTGAATACAAATACAAATACAAGAAGAAGTAAAAATCGACATAAATTAATAAATACATAAATAAATAAATAATCTACCTTAATAAATAAATAATCTACCTTAATAAGTTCACTCGTTAAAAGTTATAAGTTCACCTTTTATGAAACGAAAATTGGCTGTTATAAATCTTGTTCCCAGTGCAAATATGTCCATTTACATTTATACAATATAATAAGTATAGGTAACTTTCTTAGTTAAACATGCTGTTTCTCCTTTTGATGCTCTTCAGTAGCTAACTCATTTGCAGTTCACCACCATACTTTCTCAATTGACATTTATTTATGATCGTTTTTTTAGTCCGCCATAATTTGTCTTAAATTGTCCTTTTCCGTGTGTATTGTATTATATTCGCATGATTGGTAAAATTTTATCTAAAATTCGACATTTCAAGAAGGTATACTATATAACGTGTAATGTAATGTGTACATGTAATTAGTCGGAAGGTCTATGATGAATATTCTCAGATTTGTCCTTTTGATAAAAAAAGTCTTCTTGAATGACAATGATCATCGAGTATGATTATATTAGAATATACTTGTATCAATATATGTATCATATGTGTATGTAAACCGAACACAAAAAAAGTAACTTACCCCGGCCCTAAGCAATTGCCCATAATTTCATAACCAATAATAGTTTCAAGAGTGCGTCTTGCCAAGATATCCCTATGGTAGTTAGAAAAACAATGTGTAAAAATAAGAGGTAACCATTAATCCATGGTTGAGTGAGCACACATTACAGACAAAATAGTCATATTTCAAAATTCGCAAAAGTATTATCATTACAAATTATTGAGAATTGGAAAATTAAAAAATGCACTGTTTTACAAATGTATTTAGGTTTCAGTAAGTTAGCCGTGATCTCCACCACCGTGGTGATCAACTCTGCCATTTGAATAGCTTCCCTCAACATTCCATGCCCTCTTAACTGCCCCCACGAGACCTAGTGGTATTATAGAGATAATCTCCCCCAGTTACACGCAGTAAACTGCATGGCTACTAGTCTAGGTTTCTAGACCTTTTCATTCTTATTCATTGTGTGGTGTGACTGATATTATATTGACTCAATAAATCCTGCCAGTGTATAGTAGCGAAGTCATTATTATTATTATTATTGGGTATATATAGTAGGTGGGGTCGAACTAGAACACCCGTGTCTCTTTCGTATTTTAACCATTTGGGTACCGGGCAGTTTTAAAATTTGTAAAGGTTGTTGTGTTCTTAAAATCGTGATGGATTTTCCCTGATTAAAAACCCCGCGGGTGCCGCTAGTTTGCAGTATATTTGCAGAAGAATATAATTGGCTGCATTGTTTAAATACATTGCGAAAATCACACAAATAAAAAGAATCATGTACACTTCATCCACATATGATGGCAGAGTTATTTAATCTCAAAATCTTTAAATTCAACATTGTCATTGATTTATATTTAGGTATAATTGTACAACATTCATGATTTTACTACATAACTACATAATTCATACAACTTATAATTCTGTTTTTTTTTCTACCATAACCCCCCCCCCCCCCCCCCTCCTATACTAAATGCGGTTGATCCTCTCTCCTCTCTACTCCTTCCTACCATTTGACAATATAGTCAGGTTCACTATGTCGAAATTTTAGCTTTCGTAAACTTTTTTTGGGGATTTGTAAACCTATACATTTTTGGAATCTGTATAGTATAAGAAGTCAGAAAACCAATGTTTACAATTTGCCGGAAGTATTTATGGCGGCCATCTTGGATTTTCAAAATGGCCGCCATAACAATAGGTGTTTCTCATTATCTCAGCTTCCAGGTGGCCTAGAGTAATGATTTGAACGACTAAACATATGTTTTCATGGATGGGAAAGACAATGGGACAATGTTAAATAAGATCAACACAACCACAAAGCGGCCATCTTGGATTTTCAAAATGGCCGCTTTGAAAATCAGTGTTATTCAATATTTCAGCATTCAAGTGGCTTAGAGTCATGATTTTAATGGCTAAACATATGTTTTCAGGGATGGGGAAGACAGTGGTATAATGTAAAATAAGATAAACATAACCACAAAGCGGCCATCTTGGATTTTCATAATGGCCGCCTTGAAAATCAGTGTTATTCAATATTTCAGCATTCAAGTGGCTTAGAGTCATGGTTTTAATGGCTAAACATTTATATCAGGGATGAGGAAACTGGTGGTACATTGTAAAATAAGTTAAACATAACCACAAAGCGGCCATCTTGAATTTTCAAAATGGCCGCTTTGAAAATCTCTGTTTCTCAAAATCTCAGCATCCAATAGACTTAGAGTCATTATTTCCACGGCTAAACATACATTTTCGCACATGAGGAAGCCAGTGGTATAAAGTTAAAAAAAGCTTTCATAAAAATATAGCAGTTTATCTTGTTTATCCATATTATAATGTTTGTTAATAATGGCTCAGCACTTTTATGTGTAGCAAGTCATAACTTTATTATGTCTAGGCCGCTTCTTGGACAAATTTATAGCAAAATCTTTGCATGTCATAATCATCATCATGATCATTACTATCACTGGTTGGCAACATGTCATTCCGAGAGTCCTCGTCATTCTAGCACTGAGTTCATGCTGAACTATGCATGGTAAATTATTGGTCCTACAATAGCATCAATGTTGAACAGTCTTCTCTGCACTGGCATCTCACCATCTCGATAATGGATTTGAAGGTTGGGAGGACCGGATTTACCTGATCAGCGCAGATGTGTCCTTGTAGAAGTCATGCTGCAGTGGATCCAGGAACGGCTGCTGAGCAAGGCTTTCTTGACCTCATAATGTGGCCCGGATCTGGACTCAGTGAATGTGCTGCTCGGAACAACTCGGGGATGCAATATCGATGCCCTTTAGTGCGTATGCAGTACAGACGAATGTAGAAAGTGATGACAGCCGATCTTCAGTGACTTCAGCGGCATCTAAATTCTAAAAGCAACTACAGTGCATTGATGACTTCTCCACCTGTTGAGGTAGACAGCTTGGTTTCCTTGCCTATGCAATAGAACCGTCCTGTGTTGCCTGCCCCTGTGATTGCGTGATAGGCTAGAATAGCATTTGCATTTCTGGACCTAGAGCTGCCTATATTGGCTGTACTTGGACTACTCCGGAAGGCATCGACATGGACGGGTTTCTCAGCAAAGGAATAGTGCCATGACCAGCACCAGAACATCAGTGTATGGAATGAAAACCACCAATTCTGCCTCAGGCAGGCTTATCTTTGATGCCTGTATTGTGGATCATCAGTGTATCCGCCTCTTCGTGATCATTGTCCTCGATTTGCATCTCGCTGTTGCTCCTAATACGCCCTGTGGCAGATGCAATATCCAGCTTTGACGAGCCCTGGTCATGTTGGTTGTTAAAAAGTTAAGAGTTAAAGACCTTCCCTTGCCAATGTTGGCAAGGCGGCGCCTATCTCCGATTCATTAGCCCTATGCCACACGTCTACAAAATGTAGCGAAAGCTACAGAAGGGGCCGGCCAGTCCTCTGGTAAATTGTGTGACTAAAATTCCCTTCTCCATTATATAGATGCCGAGCGCCTGGCTAGAAGGCAGAAGATACCATTTTGGTAAGACCCGGTCTGGGATCGAACCCGGGACCTCCCGTGCACGAGGCGGACATTCCAACCGCTGATCCACCATGCTCGGTCATGTTGGTTGTACTCCAGTGTTTTTGCTGTCAGATACGCAGTAGGATCAGTCTTCGTTTTGTCGTGGGAAAAGAAACGGGTCATAATTGTGATATGTTGTTGTCATCTCTGATATATGATATTGGATCGGAAAATCTCCTTGTCTCTGATTCTCCCTTGTGGTATTCTTCAGGGAATCAGGCTTGTTTGTTTCATACACCAGCAGTGACCAGAATGATCTTATCAGAGAGATTAGTCTGGTAGTGACAGTCAATTACCTCAATGAATGCTTCAATACCATACTGTGTGATTATATCATTCTGGTGTTGGAGACATACAAAGCTGATTTCCTGAAGAATACCACAAGTGAGAAACAGAGTCAAGGGAAGGGTCTGATCCATTATCAGACCAGAGATGACACCAACATCAATCACATCCCAATTAGCCGGTTCCTTTCCCCTTTCAGAACGAAGGCTGACCTGACTGAGTATCTTGCAGCAAAAACACTGGAGTACAACCAAGGCAGCTCGTCAACGCTGATTATCGCATCTGCCACAGGACGAACTAGGAGCAACAGCGAGCTGAAAAGCGAGGACAACAATCATGAAGAGGCGGATACACTGCTCATACACAATGCCGCGCTGATTTCAAAGAGTAACCCACCTGATGCAGAGTCGGTCATAGCACACTATGACCTTCTGCTGAGAAAAGGCGTCCGGAGTGGTCTCAGTGCAGCCAATATAGACAGCTCTAGGTTCAGAAAGAGCAAAGGCTTTACCAGCCTTCCATGCATTCAAGGGGGAAGACAACACGGGACGGTTCTATCACATAGGCAAGGCAACCTGCATAATGCAAGTCTACCTCAAAGCAGGCGGATATGTCAGCATTGCATCTCAAGCAGCACATCCAACGATTCCAGATCCATGCCACATTATGGGGCCAGGCAGGTATTGCTCTGCACCAGTTCCGGGATCCGCTGCAGCATGGCTACTACAATGACACAGCAGGTTCGCACTTCTTCGCGCTTGTCGCATTATTTTGCACTTGTTCGCGCTAATTAGTAGGACCCAAGCAGACTGTTCCAAAAATATTGATGCTCGTGTAGGTCCAATAATTTATCATGCATAGACCTCTGCCAGTGTAGAATGACGAGGACTGTAGGAATAATATGTTGTCGACCAGTGACAGTGACGAGGATGATGAAATGCAAAGACTCTGCATAAATATGTCAATAAGCTATCTAGACATGCTAGAGGTGTAACGTGCTACACATTGAAGTTCTGAACCATTAAGAACATCTGTCATAATGAAACTAACATTATAATCTATATCATGTTAAGCTTACTTTACTTTAAACCACTGGCTTTCTTCATCTTGAAAATGTATGTTTACCAATTAAAATCATGACTCTAAGCCACTTGGATGCTGAAATAGTGAGAAAAACGTATTTTCAAGGTGGACATTTTGAAAATCCAAGATGGCCACTTTTGGGTAATGTTTAGATTCATTTACTTTGTACCATGCACTGGTTTCCTCATCCCTGAAAATGTATGTTTAGCCGTTAAAATCATGACTTTAAGCCACTTGCATGCCGAAATAGTGTAACAAAACGCATTTTCGTGGCCATTTTGAAAATCCAAGATGGCCGCTGTGTGGTTGTGTGTAGCTTACGGTATTTTAATTCATACCACTGGCTTCCAAATCCCTGAAAATGTATGTTTAGCCATTAAAATCATGACTCTAGGCCACTTAGATGCTGAGATATTGAAAAACACTGATTTTAAATTTGGCCATTTTGAAAATCCAAGATGGCCGCTTTGTGGAACCTTATGTTTGACTAATTTTACATTGTACCACTGGCCTCCTAGTCCCTGAGAATGGATGTTTAGCCGTTAAAATCATGACTCTAGGCCACATGAATGCTGAAATATTGAAAAACACTGATTTTCAAGGCGGCCATTTTGAAAATCCAAGATGGCCGCTTTTTGGTTATGTTTATCTTATTTTACATTGTACCACTGTCTTCCCCATCCCTGAAAACATATGTTTAGCCATTAAAATCATTACTCTAGGCCACCTGGAAGCTGAGATAATGAGAAACACCTATTGTTATGGCGGCCATTTTGAAAATCCAAGATGGCCGCCATAAATGCTTCCGGCAAATTGTAAACATTGGTTTTCTGACTTCTTATACTATACAGATTCCAAAAATGTATAGGTTTACAAATCCCCCCAAAAAGTTTACAACTTTACATAGTGAACCTGACTAATAGGGTAAAGCGAACAAACTTGATACTCTGTACACATCCGAACCCAAACTCGTCTGTAGTGTCTGCGTATCAAGACTAGCAGCACGACGTCTTGATTGAGACACCATCTGCTAGAAATTAGCGCCGAGGCCACTACCGATAAGAACGGTGTAAATGGTGATACAATTCTACTAGAGGCACGAATCTCTCTACCTCTCCTCAGCCCTGAGAAGCGGATATTTTCTAACTTGGGTGAAACATCATGTGTGCCATAAAAAAATCAAAATGAATGGAATATCAAACAGCATTGTTTCATAAACCATGATCAATGCATTCCGCCACATGTGCTGATTCACAACAATGTACAGGCACGCGCAATACCTTGTGACTTTTGAATTGGGCCATTTTGTCTTTAATCTGTGCTCATTCAGCCATAAAGTGATGAATATCTGTGATTTTCGCACATATCGAACATAACAACTGTGCCAATATTGTGGCAAGATGACATCTTGAAACAATTATCGGTTATGAAATTATGGACAATTGCTTAGGGGGTAAGTTGCTTTTTGTGTTCGGTTTAGTTACCAAAGTATTGATAGTGTTTGCATATAGTACATTAGTACTTTAGAATTGAAATTGTGATACCTTAAATGAACATTGCCCTATTTTACTTGAATTATATATTATCGTAGTCATTTAGTTGAATTTGGCACATCCATACATCATCAGACTATCTTTATTCCATAATAGTAAACTAGTCGGCTTAAAAAGCGGCCTAAAATAACGTTTTCCGCCACAGGGCTGGCACAGACGGCCGCCGCCGCCACTATACATGCTATATAAGCCAATAATATGTTCCTTAAAATGTGCATATTATTTTACTATGTGTAATAATCTACGGGGTAAAATGATTTCTATGCAATCTCGACACATATAAACATTGTCAATTATATCGTTAAAATATGAATTTGTATAAAACCGTTTTGTAATAGATTTTGTTGTTTAAAGACTGATTGAGCAGGTACATATTGCCACTCTCTTGTTATATTATCGTTTGTTTTATTATGTTGGTTTGTTTGCATTGAATCTCATTTAACCACATTTAATCACTGTATTATATTTGAAAAGTGGATGCCAACCCATGTGTATATATTCATGCCATTCATTATTGATATATGGGCAATTCCAAGGGTAACGCCGTGATGCTCGGATGGTGTTTTTCACAACAAATAGTTAATTAAATGAAAAATTTCAGAACAAACTTTCTCGTTGATCTGCTACCGCTATTCTACCAACTATTTACAATGGGAAAGAAAATAAAAAATTCCCTATAAACTACGAGTTATGAATATCAATATTTGTGGTAACACCGCTGAAAAGACATTGGTATTTTACATGTTCAGATATCAAGTAAACTCTCTGAACTACAAGAACATTTTGCATATTTTGTCACATTAATTCTTTGTAATAGACATCAAGATATAACATCCAATTACATCCAGAAAAAATGTAATGCTTAATGTAAATATTATATCTTAACAATATACGTGCATGATCACATTATGACGGTAACGCTGTGACCTCTGAATTGTACATGTTATATGTTTCGGAGATATTGATTAGTTTAATGGAATTATATCATTTTAATATTGTGATCTAGAATTATTACAGAACTAGATTAATAGGTTTAAATATAATACCAGACTTCCACTTGCCTGATAACACAGATGCTCTCTAATGATGGTCCGCATGCCACCAATTTCTACACCAATTCGCAGCATAGCGCCCTCTTTTGATTAGAAAGGGATTCCAGTCATTATTTATATTCTCCTCTAGTTCGGAATTTAGTTTTTGGAACCATCAAACATGGAAACCTTATTGCGGCAACAATTACAAATTAGAACTTTGACCTTTGACCTTTTAACTAATTTCTAGAATAATTTGCACATTGTATATCTGCAAGTCATTTGATTAGTGTGAATAATTGTACATGTGATAAGATTAAAGGTAAAGGTGAGTTTTGGTAATTTCCAAAGTGCCCCCCCAACATAAATTGTAACGGATTTGGCTGATTTCAATTCCATATGAAAGATCATCGAAAAAAACATGGGAAATAATAATAATTCCCATTCAAATGCTCTAATTGTTGTGAAATTTACTTTCAAAATATCATATAAAAGTGGTTGACGCCCGGGTATCACTTTTTAGAGAACGCTAGTGCGAGGCACTAGCGTTCTATTTTCTCCTAATAAAGGACTGAAACCAAATATTTGTGTGCACGCTAATTGTGCTTAAAACTATACATATGATACGGTACTTACCAGCAATTTACTCTCCAATATGTGATCCAACTACCGGGTGGATTAAGATTATGATTTGTCCTTCCATTCCGCAAAAAATTAGTGATATATGCGCCTCATGGACCAGTCGCTCCGTGTGTTAGCGCGACTGTGAACGAAAGGCGTACGAATTCGAATGGGGCTTGCGTCAACGGCAGTGTTGGAGTCATACTTCTATGGTTGCGATACATACTATACACGTACTACTGTATAGTATTACCGCACACTGCACTACAGTCCCGTATTACCGCACACTGCACTATACAGTCCCGTATTAGGACCTACAACGCTAGTGCTTCGCGCCGAGTTAATTTGACACTTCGAGTTGTAACGGCTCTTTTTGAATGATAACAGGGGTTTTACTTTGTCGTTTGTAATTGTGTATACTTTTCGAGCATGGTGAAGTTATAACTATTAGTTTGTACCGTAATGGTGAAGGTTTTGGTTACTAATGTTAAGTTTGACCAATACTCAACTATCCCTTTAATGTTTCTGCATTATTCGTTATCCGAGTGACCTTTGACCTGAGACCCACAATTTGTGAGAGATTCTTCTTTTATCTATGTACTTTCATTCTTAAATATTATCGTGAGAACAAAATGAATGCAAAAACTCCAATAATTAGACCTACTGACCGTTGACCCTAAGACCCCATTCTCTGAATCAGGTCATTTACTAAACGCATACCATTATTACAAATTATGTCATTATTTCAAGTCGTTCTTGACATATCTTGAGAATAATATATTTGTGCATATGAATTAGCTATGTGAACTTTGACCCTGCCGAAAATAATATTTATCTGATTAATTATAGTAATGATCTCACCAACACTGAAAAAAAATATAATGAAAACTAATTTTTACAGTTGGTTTACGCTAGATGTTTACAATTATTTTAATACTGTGAAAATAATTTAAAATGTATTCATGTTAAATGATTCAAATTAAATAATGATTTAAATTTGTCTTTGGTAACAAAATGCATTTCTGAATAGTTCAATTTTAAGGTTTAACTTGATAACAAAATTGTAATAATCCAACAAATTTTTAAAATGTGTGGTTACGTCAATGTTGGAATTGCCTATTTGTTATGCGAGCACATAATTTAAATCTTGGGGACAAAATGTCCCTGGAGGGAGGGTAGATGTAGCGCCCATGTAGGAAGCCCTCTATGATTATACGCGTGTGTAATCAGATTCTGCTTCTAAAGGCAGAATCGTTCACACCAATATTTTGTAACAAAATTAAATGACCGAAGATAAGCTATAACGCATTGGACATATGATGCCGGGGTTTCATCTACAAGAGTCGTAATAATAATGATTAAAAAACAGTTCTTCTATAGAGCTTATCACATTAAGGTAAGGGACTATGGGTCTCTATGCCCATACATAAAATAAACATATTAAAAGGGGGATAGGATAAATACAGAGATGGATATGAGACAGAGAGAAAGAACGAATGACATGGTACACAACAAAACAAAAACAAAAATTATTTCGAAAATATGCGCGTTTTTATATTGGTCCTAAAGTTGTCAGTAGTATCAGCTTTATTGTTTTATATTTTTAGAAAGATTATTCTAAAATCCTGCTGCTTCATGTACTAATGAATATGACCGTGGCCCATACAATATTGTATTAAATATAGGACATATACTAAGAGAGACTATCTGGGAGCGCATATCGCTAGCAGGACAATATTCTTTTAATAAACTTGTAAAGGTACTCAGGACCTCGACCTTGCAAACACAAGAATGTTGAGACATTATTTTGTAATGTATCCCAAATTTCACAGGGAGCAAATGTTACTCTTATCTTGTAAGATTGGAGTAACATAATCGCGCTTTTTGGCACGTACAACCAATCTAGCGGCCAAGTTTTGAACCATTTGCAACTTCCTTATTTGCCTGTCAGGAAGCCCGTACAAAGCACTATTAAAATAATCAATTCGTGACATCACGTGTGCATGGACAAGTCTCTCGGTTGCCTCAAATATGGCCGAACCGTGCCGATCTTGTGCAATGCTAGTGATGCAAGTTTACAAACATTATTCACATGTGCATTCGTTTCAAGATGTTTATCTAATTGGACACCCAAGTCTCTCATAATATTTAAATGAAGTCAAGCTCCATGAAATGCAGTGATCGCTTTTGTTAAGTATTTTAGGTTTATAATAGCAGATTTAGACTTATTGCAGTTAATACATGCACTGGATTTAATAATGCAGATAGCAAAATATTTACATCGGATATGAATTCAGTTACTAGGAAAACTTACATATAGCGTTTGCTAAATATACTGTATTACATAGC
The DNA here is from genome assembly GCA_037951105.1 of Echinarachnius parma. Lineage (NCBI taxonomy): Eukaryota > Metazoa > Echinodermata > Echinoidea > Clypeasteroida > Echinarachniidae > Echinarachnius > Echinarachnius parma. The sequence continues at coordinate 107,720 of JBAMJV010001586.1, read as the reverse complement.
GGTTTTTGTCCAGGGCGGTATGATGATCAATTATTGTAATAGTTAAACAAAATTGCATTATGGGATTTGTCTGTAAAGTAAAAGTCCCTCCAAAATCGAAGCCGGGGAAAAAGGTTTCATTTGCATAATATGCATACAAGCAATTATTATGATAGAAAATAGTGATTCCCCTATTCATGTTTGAGCGTTTATATCTGTCTTGTTACTGCATACTGGACTTTGATATAATTGTCAAGCCTGCTATATTCCTCTTTACATTGAAACGTCATTTGCAATGATGGAATGTGCAGTGCAGTAGACCTGAAAGGACATACGTATTGTCAAGATGAACTCTCCTTTTGTTTGGAGAATGGATGTGTTATGAATGATGTTGAGGTGGTCATACAAAAACGTTTTGATCTGTACTTTGCATTATTATAATGCAAATACAGATTGAAAAGTACAAATTAAAAAAAGTAAGGTTCAAAACTGAACCGGAATTCACATTCCATGGCATATTGCATAAACATTATAAATGGGGCATCAATGTATAAAGGGGATGAACAAGCTGTTTAATGATTCCAAATTCACTTCAGATAATAGGGACAAGAGAGTTATGAACGCTCAAACTTGAATTGCGGAAATGTTTGTGAGGGGTTCGTTGAAGCACAATCGGAAATATATACAATTAAACTTGGAACTGTAATGTCATTGTAGTTTAAAGGGATAGTTCCGTTTTGGTTAGGACGAGGCTTCAATGAATAAGGTTGTTGTGACGTAATACAAAACTTTGTGCAAAGTTTGAAACAGCACACAGTTTTAAAGACTGGATAAACTCTGTTTGATACAAATTAGTTCAGAAACAGCTGAGCTGAAATAAGTATATCAGATTTGAATAAACGTGGTTTACAATCCTACACATTTGTGAAAACATACCAAAATTTTCATTAATCTGTTATCCATGATCTCTCTATTGAATAAACATTTATTCAAACACCACATTCACAGTTTTCCAATTAAACGTGGTTGAAACTTAAAGATTATATAATGCACCATTGTGTTAACGACTGCCTTTTGAATAAAAACAGCACTGTTTACCGTTTATATGTAATTATTTGACTACAATCGAAGCATTATTGACTTATAACTGCTATTTTGTAATGATTGCGTTTTAGTTTATACATTTTTGTTTGACCAAAACTGCACTATCCTTTTGAATATTATCGTTGTAAACATGTCATTGGTCCAACACATGATCCCTGCTGGTCATGTTATCCTGTATAAATATTTGTAATAAATGAAGAGCTCGTTTCCAAAAGAGGTTAGGTCCATTTTCCATCAAAATTAATTTTTTTAGCTTAATTTATAAATTTTGAGCAGCTCTATCCGGTAATGCTAAACGCAAATTCATACTGGAAAGTTGTTAACATTTACAAAGAAAATTCAGTTTTTTTTCCAAAAGAGGTTAGGTCCAACACAGTGTTGTTTCCCAAAAAAAAGTTAGGTCAACAAAAAAAATTTAATACAAAAAACAGAACATGCTGGGATTTTTTTTAGGAGTTATTTTACAATCCTGTTATGATGCTCTTTCATGTAATAGAATTGTATATCCTCTCAACATTGCTAACTATGAGAAATAAAAAACCCTCTTTTTCTCAAAACTTACAAAAATTGACTTAACCTTTTTTGGAAACGAACTCTTCAAATACATGAATAAATTACTACTCCGTGTAATATACTCCCTCTGCAGTGCTGAATATTAAATGCGATGATTAACTTTGGTTCACAATACACGCTTCAACCCTCGTTGCGATTCTTTGAGTTACATATTGACATGTAAGCTACATGTATAATCCATGCCCGTAGCCAGGGGTGCGTTGGGTGCGTACGCACACCCCCCCCCCCCAGATCAGAAAGGTCCTTTTTTTTTTGGTCGGTCTCGAGTCCACTTTTTACCGGTCTCGGGCCACTTGTTACCGGTCTCGAGTCCATTTGTTATCGGTCTCGGCCATCTAACCCAATGAGCCCACCCCCCCCCCCCCCCATATATAACACCACTTAACCTAGGGTCTCGGCCTCGAATTTTTTTGGCGACGGACACCTCCCCCCCCCCCCCCCCCCCCCCCCCTCCTGCTTACACGACTGTCAAACAGTGGTCTTGGTACAATTCAAACGACGCATTGCCATTTAGAGCGTTATTTTAAAATTGTACAAAATGAAGAACTAGGAGAAGAAAACAGGAAATCAGAACCACGTTGAAGTACCGTTCGATGAAGAGTACTTAAGTCTCGGAAATAAAAACCACGTTAGGTTGTTATTAGGGGCAACTGCGTGAAGGGGAAAACAATTGGAAGATTTTTAATATGCTGTAATAATCGGTAATGAGGTAAAGGCATGTGAATACAGATAAACATAGAGAATGAGTGTACATGACAAATAATGACAACAAAATAATATAATATCACATTGGTGAAGATTTTATTTGATTTGTCTCCTTTATCAATAAAACAATGACAATTTTCAAGAATTCTAAAAATGACATTAACGACAAATTACAATACATGGAAAGGCGAATGCAATGTGTTTTAATATTTGCTTTTTTGTTAAAAATAAAACATCTTATTCCATATTGTGGCATACAATTTCATCAACGTAATTAACTGAATATTGCACAATACTATCAAGCAATCATATCAGGAGGATATAAGCTCTAAACCTGGGGATATAAATACGACCTTTTGTTAGAAAAAATTACATCTCGTATACAAACGATGGTAACCTGTTTACAGAAACGCGCTATTCCCTAGCTGCACCTACACCAGGAATAACTTGAAATACTTTTTTCAGTATGTTTACGTGTCTCGATAAAGGTGTTCAAAAGTAATCGACAGTCGTCATGAATGGCATGTCAGATACAAATTATAGGTGACCGTTGGGTATGCAAGACAGTTATCTAAACTCCAAAATAAGTCAATTAAATTGTTTTGTTTCGTTATTTAGATATAGGTACCTATATCCACTGTATATCTTGATTAATAATCCTTCGCACTAATACAGTAGGCTGAATCAACTGATTGTTCAAAAGCTGATGGTACATTGGATCGTTATTATCGAATTTTGAATCATCTCCAAACGTTTCCTTTGATTTTTTGTACTGTTTCATGAACATTTAATGGTACAGCGAGGGTACCCGAACCCCATGCCGCCCTGCCCGACCCGACCACCGACACACACAGATACACAATGTAAACACAAACTAAGGATCTGATGTGTTTTTCTCAATATTATTGTGAAACGCCATAGTATTTCCTTTTTTCTTAAAGTTGAAAAATTCAAGACATTGGTCGGAATTATGCGATTGCAGAGCCAAGGTTTGAGGAACTACGGAAACGATTTGTGTTTGCCTAGGGGCGAAACAAAAAACCCAAGGAAGATGAACTAAGCTGCATCATTTCCTTGGAGGAAGGAGAACAAGTTTGTATACACTGGTTTTGCCTTAATCTGATTTACAATAAAATGTAAACACGAAACCCTGTAAATGTTCCAGCTTTGTTCTTGTGCCTTGACAAATTGATTATGACAGATTTTGTATTGGATTTTAAATTGAATTGAATATAATGTCGACTTGAAACATAAATAATATATTAATGCAGCATTAACATACAATTTACAGCATATGGTGTAGCCCATAGGCATAGCAGTCAAAATGCTTGTCGTGAAATGGTTCGTGCTTAACATACACACAAAGCAAAATATGATTATCATAATTACGCAAAATTATTGGGGGGCACACCTTATGTATTTCTTAGTTTTTTCAAAACATTTCCCCGTATGTTTTCTATTGTTTTTTTCCAAATGATTGGGGGGCACGTGCCCCCCCCCCCGTGCCCCCCCCCCCCCCCCGTCGCTACGCCACTGTCTGTATTGACATCAGATATAATTCGAACTATTATATTTTATAGTAAAGAGGGCCATTGTTTGCTCACAGGTTGGATTCCGTAGGGTATTCAATCATTCTAGTCACGTACGTGATAATACATGACCAAATTATGAAAAGTTTTTTGAACTGTTATTACGGATAAATAATGGCTGGTTACCATATAGGATAGATATTATATTTTATTATATGGCAAGCTGGTTTTAAAGACAAATTGTGTTGAAAACGGCGTATGTAGAAATTGTCTGTTATTATCTTTTAAAGTTTAAATGTCATGACTTCCTGAGGTAGGTAGTAACAAAAGGTTTACTACGGGACCGTCCCTTTAGATGGTGACTTCTGCCAGCCACTTCCGGCACATTCTGGTTAACGATTATTCCACCTGGATCACGACCAAAAATAGAACGCACTTTAAACTTGTCTTAACTCCCCCATTACCGAAACTATCAAATGATCAATAGTTGCTCTTTGTGATAGACCATAATTATATTTAAATAGCAGTACGAGGGTAAGCGTTCCATGATCCATGAAATATGTATTACTATATTGAATTCATGTCAATAAATCTAACTGATATCGATATCTTTATATAGCCAATACGGATGTAAACAAATTCCTGCCGGAAATGTGTGAACATTTTGTGTCGTGGCGGTCGAACCCAAGACCTCTCTTCAAACGCCCAACCAATGAACCACAACACTCCCATGTTTAGCGCAGTGCATGGGCTGTGCAAGTGGTAATCAACATACATAATGTATGTTCCACGATATACGGTACCCTCGAATGCCTAGTCTCGCGTATTGCGCATGCGCGGTTGTACGAACTTCTTTTAAAAGACGAACGACCGACGAAATTCATCACATCAACAGTTGACTTCTATTGATGATGAATAATTGGTGATCGTATCCATATACCGAAGAAATGTTCGCTACACATTGCCATCGAGCCTGAATTTCGTTAAGGATAATTATACGAATGTTGTCTGCGATGACGGACAATGCACAGATACATTTTTTAATTTGATCTATAGAATCTGCCTATTAGCTTGCGTTAATTATCGAAGACATCAAATTCAAACAATCTGTGAAAATGTGTCGGTTTACTGGTTTATTTCAAGTCCTCCAAATAATCTCGGTGCTCATAATGGTAACTTTCCAAAGTACTTCTGGGCAAGGGGGTTCTGACAGTGGCAGTATCGCATCGATTGGGACGCTGTTTGCGGACAATCTCATGAAGGTTTTAGACAAGCAGTCCGAGTCCGATCTCGTCTTCGTTCTAGATACGTCGGGGAGCATCAGTTTGGAAAACTTCGAGCTCGCCGTGGAATTTGTCAAGATGGTTTCGCTGATGATCGAAGTCTCGCCGACCACGACGCGTATTTCGGTCGTCTCCTTTTCCGATTGCGAAAAAGTCAACTCCTACGTAGACTACATTGGCTCGCCGACCGGCAAAAATAAATGCACTTTCCTGGATGACTTAGAAAAAGTGGCCTACCATGATGGAGGAACGTGTACCAGCAAGGCTGTCGAAGAGGCAGGGCGAATCCTGACCAGTTCTACCAGACCGAATGCGGGCAAGTAAGAATCAAAGAACATGTTTCTGTAATATAAATTACTATAATCCATCTAAGACAACTTAAAGGGATATAGTAACTTTGCTGACATGTGCCAAAAGTTAATAAAAATGTATATTTCTGTAATCTGATAATGTCCACTGAGCTGTGAAAATTCCATAATAAATGCGTAATGCGCAATTATAATTATTATTCGCCAACTCTGACTATGACTTTGTACACAGTTATGATTATCAAGTAGATAGTTATAAATCCGGACAATTCAATCATACATATATTCATAGTTTAAAACAAATTAAAGTCCTTCCCGTGCCAATTTGGCACATAATGCGGCGCCTATCTTAGATTCATTAGCCCTAGGCCACACGTAGCGAAAACTACAGAAGGGGGCCAGTCATCTGGTTACTCCGTGTGTTAAATTTCCCCTTCAATATTCTATAATTGATGCCGAGTGCCATGCTAGAAGGCAGAAGGTACCATTTTAAAAGTCTTTGGTATGATTCGGTCTGGGTTCGAACCCAGAACCTCCCGTGCATGAGGCGGACACTCTAAGCTCTATGCCACCATGCTCGGTGCACACACTTCTTAACGGAAGAGGAATTCGGAAAACATCGTTGCTAGATCCCTTTAAAGGGGTAGTACAGTTTTGGTAAGGTTGAACTTTAGTAACCAAACCTGGACAGTAACATTATAAACTAATAGTTATTACTCCACCATGCTCGAAAGGTATACAAAATTACAAACGACTAGGTAAAAAGCCTTTTTTTTTTCAAAGATATTTATTTTCTTCATTGCTTTTTACAAACAATAATAAAATAACAATAACAATCAATAACAAAATCAGTACATAAAATAATTTGCATGTTTACATAATTATATATAATATGATTTTACATTCACATCTAAATAGTACAAATTAACTTTTACTATTTACATAAAATAAAACATGAAACATGCATGCATGAAGAAAGCATAAACATAAAAAAGGGGGAAATAGGAGAGAACAAAACATTCCCCCCCCCCAAAAAAAAAAAAATCAAACAAAAAAAACCTATACAAGCACTTACATACACACATACACACGCGTGCACAGACACCCACACACACATCCACAGAAAACATGCCTACATCTTGTGAGAATCTCGACCAATTATCAGCCATGTTTATTTCATTGCTTCTGTTCGCCTTCCCTATTTTGTTCTGCACGAAGCTATTTTAAATTGTCCCACTTTCTAAAATGATATGTTAGAGTACCTCGGTCTCCAGCTAATTTTTTCTCCTCCTTTCTATTTTCTAATAATCTTTTCTTAATCTCCAAAGAAGTTGGTGGTTTATTTTTATTTTTACTGTCTATAAATATCATATATTTTATCAAAATTATTATATGATTTAATAACTGTTCCTTCCCTATGTTTAACTCAATTATCCCTACATGGATACCTTTCCAATTTATATTTTTAATCTCTACTAAATTAAATAGATTCCCACACTCTTCCCAAATTGGTTTTACTTTCTCACAAAGACAAACTAAATGCTCGTAAGTTTCTTCATATTTACCACAAAAAGAACATAAATTACTATTAACCATTTTAAATGTATATAAATGTAATTTAGTATATATAATATTATAAAGCATTTTAAATTGAAATTCTCGAAGCTTACTATTCAAAGTGCATTTTCTAAGTCTTACGAATATTGATTGTATATCTTTCCCATTAATATTATAAATCTGCTCTAAATTTCGTTCTGCACATGATTTATTTACTCTCTTATTTAATAAAAATGCATATATAATTTTTGAAGTAATTTGATCTAACAAATATACCCTTTCAAAAATTAAAAAGTCCATATCTAATTCCCTATCTATATTTGAGTGAGTCTTTTTATTTAAAAATTGTTTCCATGAAGGGGGAATGGCAAGAAAAATACGCTGTATTTTTGTGATTTCTAAAGTATTTAAACCCTTTCTTTGAAATTCCTCATTTGCTTTTATATTGCCTTCCTCATCGATAATATGATGCAACTTATAAACATTTTTTTAAATATTTGTTCATCAAAAGGAACATGACCATCAATATAAACAAATCTATTATTATAAATAATCTCATTCCTTTTAGATGTATCTTTTTTTAACAAAAACGTTTTCGTGGCCATCCAAACGTCCAACACATCTCTATAAAATGCCGGTAATACTAATTCAGATATACCTATGATTGCATTATTATCAAATATCAAACTTCCTCCAGCATCTTTAGTTAAATAATTAAAATATTGTTTCCATCCCATTTTTGCATCCCCCGTTAAGAGTCGCTTTACCCACATAATCCTTTGCACTAAAATAAATAAATGAGAGTCTGTTAGTCTAAGTCCACCTTTACAATAATCCAAGAACATAACATTTCGTTTAATTTTATCTTTTCCATTCCACAAAAAGTCAAAACCCAATTTGTCCAAATCTTGAAATACCCAATTCGGTACTGGTGTCAGCGCCGATACATAAATCAATTTTGACAAAATAAACGTTTTTATCAATTGGATTTTCCCCATTAAAGTTAAATCTCTTTGTTTCCACCAAGACAACAACTTTTTTATTCTACTCAAAATTTCCTTATAATTTGTCCTTTCCTGAACTTCAACATCCAAAGAAAAGTATATACCCAAAATCTTGACTATTTGTACTATTTTACCAAATGGAAGAGCAATATTTTTATTTTGAGAAGGGCCTAACAATAACAAAAGTTGTTTTCTTTATTAATTTTTAATCCAGAATATCTAGCAAAACTTTCAAACAGTTTTTCTACCCTTTTAAGTGAGTTTGAGTCCCGAATAAAGAGAGTCATATCGTCTGCATAAAGAATTTGTTTTACTTGTACATTAATTAAAAGTAAATCCTTGAATTTCAGGGTCTTTATATATTGAACAAGTTAAAATTTCAATACAAAGTATAAACAAATATGGGGACAGGGGTCCCCCTGTCTAACACCTCTCTTAATATCAAAGTATCCAGTAGATGCGCCCCCATTAGATGGGCCTGTTATCATTCAAAAAGAGCCATTAAAACACAAGAGGGCGCTTTCTAAAAAGACATTGGTTTCAACCATTTTTCATACAAAATAATGCATGTGATGTTGTATTGAAATAATGATTAAGTAGATAGATCATCAACAACTATTAAAAAACGCTTTTGAAAATTGTTGAAAAAGTGTAAGCATTTTTTTAATTTTTTGAAAAAAACATATAATTATTTGGGCCCAAATAATTATAAGATCAAATATATTTATTTATATTTCAGCCGTTTCTGGACCGATTTTGACCAAATAAAGTTTATTCTGCCATTAAGATTGCATGTTCTCTCAAATTCGACACTCAGTTTTTCATTATCTCACAAAAAAATCTCTACCTCTCTACCAAAACTAAACTACCCCTTTAAAGAGACTTGGTAACATTGTCCAAATCCTCAAAAATTTACTTAGAACTCTAGTGGTTCTCTCATAATAATAATATATAGCATTTATAGTGCGCCATCTATCTAATAAATTATTCAGAGGCGCAGAGGGAAAATAATCATTTTTAAAAAGGCTACTGAAATGCCAATCTAAACAAGTATGTTTTAAGGCTTACTTTAAACACATCTATTGACTTTATATTCCTCAAATCTAAAGGTAAATTGTTCCACAATAGTGGTGCATCAAACATCAAACCAACATGACCAAGTTGAATTAGATCTAATTGCAACACTCCTTTGGGAATCCGTTAAAAACCGTTAAACTCATTTTCTTGTGTTAGAGTTATAATCCTGCTGACAGACGGGGTGTCCAATGATGGAGCGGATCCCGTACCGGTAGGCAAGGTGCTGAAGGGCGGAGGAATAACCATCTTCTGTATCGCTCTCGGGGAAAGCATCGACCAAGAGGAATTGGACAACACTGCTTCGTCGCCCAAGGAGAACTACGTGTTTGGTCTGAGGCATAAAAGGGATGTGTTCAGGATGGGGACAACCGCTAAAAAAGGTAAGTGCAGTCATGTGGCTTAGCGCCGGATAGTCGATGTTCATGACCATGCTATACTATTTGTCAATGTACGAGGGGGGGGGGGGGGCTTGGTATATCCCTTAGTCCCGTGATGGTCCCATCATCATTTATCATTGTTCAACTAGTAACTTACTCGTAACCAATATGCGATCATGTTTTGTAAACTGCGCAGCGTTAATGGCGGGAAAGCTAGTAAATGTCATTGTACTTTAAATGTTGTTGCCTTTATTTTTGGTTGAAATGCCCTTAGACTTTGTACATAGCCATGGAGCATCCTGTAAGCAAATTGTGTATTTCCTCTGTTCGGGAACTGTTCGCCCCCCCCCCCCCCCCCTTCCAAGGAAAAACAACACATTTTGGAAATCTGCGCCAGTGTAATTATCTTAATATAATTATTATATTCATTGTCTCCAAATACAGATGTAAAGAACCAAAATGGCGCTTACGACATTTTTGCAGACACCTCCAAGTGCAGTGGATGTGGCAACCATGCAGTCTGCTCATGCGCAACTCGCAGTGGATCTATAGAGTGCGCGTGTGAGCCAGGATTCTATGACTATGGCACCGGATGTTTAGGTAAGCCCCTAGATAAAACCCTAGATTTAAAGGAGTAGTACAGTTTTGGTAAGGCTGAGCTTTAGTAACCAAACGAACCAATAGTTATTTAAGTGTTTAAGAGATCTACTTATATTGTAAGAATCCATACAAAATTACTTAGAACTCTAATAGTTCTATCATACCATGTTGCATTCGTATTGCCAATTTACCTTTAGTTATAAAGATATTACAATTGAAGTGTTCCGATCTTTAATTATCTACTGGGAATATATAACTGTGTACAACAACGTCAACTTTCAACAATCCATCACTCTTTGCACATGTCAACACATATACTAGATCCTTTTAAATGTAATCATCAGTGCAATTCACTGACAAACGAAAGGTTAGGTAAAACATTCAGAGAAAGATTCTAGCCGCGTCAAAGTTTGTAATGACTTTTTCACCATTGTCATGATTGTTGCTGAGAGGTTTATTTGTGTAGGTCGGGTCTATTTCCCAAATATATAACATTTGTGATTTAGGCATCCGAAATTTGAAGAAGAAAACAATTATTTGTTTAAACAGTATAAACCTCTAGTTGGTGCATTGAACCATGTCGTTATGGGACCAAATATTGCATTTGTTTGCGAATGTTTGTTTTAAACTATCACAATCTTGCCAACTATAGCACAATTAATGTTTCCCTTAATATTTCCTTCCTTCTGTCAAAACATTTGTTTTAACAGGAAAAAAAAAAGTATTTATAGATGTGATATTATAAATTATGGAACGTTCGTTGGCAATCATTCAGTTTTACAAAGGAAATGTATTTAGGTAACATGGTCTAAAAACAATAACAGTTTAGGAGGTAAAATGGGGAACAATTGTTGCTCCATACAAAAGAAACGTGTAGAGTAAATTACTAAACTTACCATGTCGCCCGTCTCATTATAAAAAACTTTCATTGCAGTCGGATATAGCTACTGAGACGATGATGGTTATGATGTTGGTGATAATGATCTTGATGATGATGATGATGATGATGATGATGATAGTATAATGGTGATGATTTTATGTAGAGATTTCGAAAGCATGGGTTACGCTGAATATACAAAATGATCATTATAATAGTACTGATTTAGATCACAAGTTGGTATAATATATTAGATATGTAGGTTTCAAAAATCAACCCTTCTTTTTTAAGAAATGGTTTTCAAGCGGCATTACGTATTTGAACAATATTTGTACAGATTCAGATTCAGTTTATTCGGCAAAATAAAACAATACAAAATCAACAATCAAATTTACATTTTATAAATAATAGCCGGGACCTCGGAGAAGCAGCATGTGCTTGTATAGGAGGCCCCATTACAGAACATTAAACAATTACACATTAAGACTAAATGATATATATTTTTTTGTTAAGCTACGCCTACTATTATTCTTCCTTCTCAATCATTTATGATTACTCCTTGCAATTATTTATATATTGGAAGAAACCGAAGCTGTATGTATTAGTTCACTTCTCGCTTATAAATATATGTTCTAACTAATACTTGAATCACTCTATTGTGATCCAGCTGAAGTAAAGGCGGCTTGCATTGTTCGTAACTCCTTCCCCATGAATACTTGAGTACAAAGGGCCGAGAGATTGGCTTGCCAATGACCTGAACTGGATCTGTCTTTAATCACACATGTCTTGCATGTGAAGCATGTCAATGTAAAGACAACATAGAACACGCGTTTTTTTAAATGCACCATGAATGACATATTCTTTAGAAAGTTTACAATTTCATTTCAAAGACTTTATTTTTCTGTAATCAAACAAATCAGTTACAACAAATATGGATAATAATATAAGGTATGCAAACAATATACAAAATATAGAACAAAACTACTTATACATGAGTAAGAGTAAGTTATACGTTGGGCCATTGCGTGTATATATAAAGAATGAAAGCAGAAGGTCGCCGTTGTAAGCAAAATCTTGAGCAGACGGTCAACCGAGCTAAAATACAATGAGTTGTGAAATATTGGCTAAGTAACACAAAGAGGGGGCCCATGATACTCAAATGATATATATTTCAATTAAATATGAATATAGACAGTTGGATTCAATATGAATAATTATAGAATTAGCATATGAATCTCATATTTCTAAGGCTAATAATTATACGTTCATAACAGAGAAAAGAGAGAAATTAAACAAATGTTTATAACATCCGCGTAGAAATTAACACATTTACCTTATTGAAAATATCTACAGACAATAAAGGCAATGATATTATAACGTAAGGGGCCTTGCAAAGATAAACAAATTCCAAACATCCAAATAAGATTTGGAAGTGGGTGGATGGGTCCAGGGCCATTTTGGATTTTAAAAAATAACAAATTGGAAAACGGAGATGGAGATTGGAGATGGAGAACAGAGATAGATTTCCAAAAACAAAAGTTTGAATAGGGGGGTGTGTGGGTGGGTGAACTCTATCCAAATTTTATTTGGATGTTTGGAATTTTTTAAACTTTGCAAGGCCCCTTAGCTATTTGTAATATTTATAAATTGATTTAGTCATTCGAAGCAACCTTGGAAAAGATGAGAGGGAAAAAAATTTATGCTTTATGTTCTTAAAAGAAGTTTACTCACGCATTCAGATAAATGATTAAATTTCTAAAGAAGGAAAAACAGACATTGTATAATTAACCAAATGCTTAAAAATGTACTTCTACTTTGTAAGCAATCGTAACAAAATATATGACTTGTAAATTTGTATGGAATGCGCAGCAATGAATAAATGCCGAGAAGGCGAAAGAAAAACGAATAATAATGGTGATCAGTGGCGTAGACAGGTTCGTACACCTGGGGGATGATTTGCCGTTCACCGGACCAAGACCAATTTGTTCGCGCCCGAGACCGCCTGCCAAAATCTTTCGAGACCAAGGAAATTGTTGAAAGTCCTCGGGGGGGGGGGGGGGGGGGGCTCGTCAAATTTTTGTTTGCAGCCAAGATCATTCATTAAGATGGTCAAGACCAGGCGCGCCGGAAGCAGTTTTGGATTGGGGGGGAGGGGGGGGGGGGCAAAAACCTAAGGGGGCTCACGAATTTGTGTGTGTAGAGGCTCTTGCCCAACCACACTCACAGGGCATCCAACTTTGAGCCAGATGTGAGAGTGAGACGTTGCGAGGGGGCCCGAGGGAGCGAAGTGACTGAGCGGGGGGTGTCCCCCCTCCCACGGTAGGGAGTTTTTTTTTTGGACTTGAAATTGTGCAATTTGGTGCATACCTAGATAGGAAATTGACTGTATCTGCATGAAAAAGCGTGTTATGATTTAATCGCCCAGAAATTGTAAATATTTTCACTAAGAAAACAAATAATTGACACACTTAAAAATATGCACCTCAACACACACAAATATTTATTGTCATACACAGTTCAAACATAAACCATATGCCACATTACGTATTATCCAACAACATAGCCTACATGTATAGCCAAGAACGGAGTCCCGAGGGGCGAAGCTACCGAGGGCTGGGGCAGAGCCAAATAGGGAGGGTTTGGGAGGGGGTATCCCCCTCCCACCCCCCTCCCACGAAGAAGATTTTGCATTTATATACTTGAAATGGTGCAATTTGGTGCACATCACACAAGCAGCCAGAGCAATGCCAGTCTACACTGGAACTACGTGGCCCGGTATAAAAAATACTCACCCCAAAGCAACGCAAGTTACACAACAAACTGAGATAATCTGTTCGTGCGCGAAGCGCGCAGCGAAAATTTAAAGTGGACGTATACATATTGTGTGCACGTTAGAATTAACAAGTCATAGCTCATACAATTATTTTTTTCTTTCCCACTCGTATACAGGTACACACAAAAAATATATATCCTTCCCTAAAATCTGGGGGGGGGGGGGTGATTGTACATGTCACCCCCCCCCCCCCCCCCCACCACCCCCAACTTGTGAGGTGGGGGGGATGCATGTCTACGCCCCTGATGGTGATGATGATTTACAGTGCAATATCGATAATTGCTTTACTGCTGCTGCTGCTGCTGCTGCTAATGATGATCATGGTAATGAAATTGATGGTGATGATGATGATGATGATGATGATGATGATGATGATTATGACGCTATGGGTTATGGCGATATTGATGAGGGTCAAGACAATTATACTTAAAACTTGGCATTAAAACACCTTAGATAACCCCTAATCGGAGTATACTGCATGGGTTGGTAAATAATGTGCAACAAATCTTTACTTACTATGTAGTAACATAACTCTTCCTCTGTCTGCAGTGTGTCCTCGTGGGTTTTACAAGTCGTTATACGGCAATGGAGTCTGCGCACAATGTCCAAACAACTCGACCACGATTTCGACACAGAGTACGTCGGTAACGAGCTGCGAGTGTCTACTTGGGTACACAGGGAACCCAGAACTTGGCCAGGCTTGTCAACGTAAGTACCGTCATCATCAATATTGGGGGGTTTCATCCCTTTTTTGATAAATGTTCTTCGTTCTCTTTTCCATTTTCCTTTTTCGTTCCTTCTCGTCCTATTCTTCCTCGTATAGACTTAGCATCTTTTTCTCTTCTTCTTCTCATCATCATTCTTTATTCGTACTCTTTTTCATCTTATATTCGAATCTTCCTGTCCCCTTTTTACTGTTTTAAAGCTTCCTTTTTAAATTTGTGTTTACTTTCATGAAAACGTTTGAGCAAAACAATAAATAACAAAATAATGTTTCTGTTTACATGTTAGTAACACATAATGTACGTTATATATTACAAATAACAATGAGTTGCTTATTTATATTTTGATGATTTCTTTGATCCAGCCGTCCCTTGCCCGGTCGCTACTCCTCTTGCCAGTGTAGGTGTGATACCTAGTGATTGTGACAATGTATACAATACCACATGTGAGTTCCATTGTCAAGTCAACTACATACGGGTGGGCGGGGCTAACAGCATCACGTGCCTAGCAACAGGGAACTGGTCAGGATCGCCCCTAGAGTGTGAAAGTGAGTAATGGACTAGACTTAGCACACCATTGAACTATGGTGTTTTATTTTCTGACACATAAGAGAGATTTAGTATCTCAACGGTTGAGCAAAACCTGACGAAAATTGATATAATTTCTATTCTGTGATCCGATATGTCCACTGAGTATTTGCCAACTATTTGCACTAACTTTGTTTATATTTGAAAGTCTCCAATAGAGACGTCCAAATCCGAACACTACAATCCTTTATAACAAAAGATTCAACATTCTGAAAACCGTTGCCAGTTACATGCTTCATTGGTAATACGAATACAACGATTTATGCGAGAACCGCTAGACTTCAATGTCAGTTTTGCGGAATTTTGCAATGTAACAAGATCCCTTTAATCTCGTTAATGAAATCGGTCGTTATATTTCATTTTCCATATAGAAATATCCTGCAACGCATTGGGCGAGCCCGAAAATGGTCGTCGATTATGTTCGAGTTCTGACCTCAGTTTCGGCACGACATGTGACGTCATGTGTGATGAGGGATACAAGATGCAACCAAGGCAGCCTGGCGTCATCACGTGCGAGCCAGTGAACGATACGCACGCTGAGTGGACAGGGCTGGAAGGAGAGGGCGTTTGTGAAAGTACGTAAGATAATATTACTGATAAGTCTGAGGCGATTTTGATCTGTAAATCAGACGCGCGGTGCCATCTTGCGCACGCCTTATGCGCGGTGCAACATACACTCAGCAGCAGTGTAATGCGCACACATGTTTGATATCTGTGATTTGTATTCTTTCCCGTTCCGTACGATTTTCTCAAAGCTTATGTTTGTTTTAAAACTTTAAAAACTAACCCTCTTCCAAAAGGTGAGTACCTAAATGAAAATTGAATAAATCAATAACATCTACCAATGCGTCACTTATAACCAACGCAGTATTTATGTATCGATATCGCTTTAGTTAAGTTCATTTTCTTCTTGTTTCTCCTTGTTTAAAGTATGGAATTGTTACTATGAGATGTCTAGGCACGATTGTATTATATCAATTCCACCCAATGTGGAGGCTTTCTTCATGAAAGGGTCTTTATAGCTATGGTCGTTGTATGGCGTGGAGATAGGGTACAATTATTGCCACATTTTGCACAGAGCGTCGATAGCCGTTGGAAATTTAGAAGCTTTGTTTAGGGTCTGAACGCGGATAAAATTGCACCCTTGCTCCGCGCCAGACACAGCTAAGACTTATTCATGAAACAAGCCCCAGATAAACTGTTGTTCTTCTTTGATCACTCATTGATTTCCAGGGGTAAAATGTCCGGCTTTGCCGCTGAGGAGTTCAATCATTCGAATTCAACCTGACATCTGCACAGATACTCAGAGGTTCGGCCAGATCTGTTCATTCCTCTGCAGAGATGGATACGGACTGGTAGGTGCCCAAATCAACACAACTTGCATGGCCAACCGCACTTGGTCGCTATCGCCACCAACTGATAACGATTACTGCATTGGTGAGTACGGTTATGCACTTCGTATCATAGGCGTCATTTTGTTCTTGCCACGTACTGCAATAGGGAGGAGGCTGATACGTCATTTCGACCATCTTCGGGAAGGGAGCGAAGCTACCAACCCAGTAGAGTGCCCAGGAAATTGTGAGGGGGGTGGAAAGGGGACACAGAATAACACCAAATAGTTTTTGACACCGAATGACACCTAAAGTCAAAGGACATTGAATACACGTAGCCCACTTGATGAGCACTTTGCCCCCAAAACACCTCAAAATGGGGCCGCTATTTAGCCCCTGCCGGGGACCGGGTGGCAGAAAGATGTTATTATCAAGCACCCTGATGGAACCCTGTACGTAATATCCCTTCATTTGAATGTTATTTTAAATTTCTGAAACCCAAAACTTTGGGGGATAATAAAACAGGCCATTTCCCCCTTACTCAAATATTGAAGGAGAGGATGTATACCGCACCCCCCCCCCCCCCTCCCCTCCCCGTGAACGCCGCCCATATCCCGATCAAAAAAGAAGTATGGTAGTTATTCGCAATATTGTACTGAAAGGGTCAAACCAGAGAAAGACGACATTTGTCTTTTATTCATCAAAAGTGTCTGATCCATGTCGTATTGAAGTCGTTTCAAATTAGAACCTCACATTTATTCAACCTAATAATGTTCTCTTTCTATTTTGTCACATGAATGCAGACATCACTCCACCGTCCGTGGATTCTTGTCCCGGAACCGTCTTCAGCTTAACCGATCTCCACAGGGCTTACGCTTCCATCAACTGGACCCAACCCACGTTTTCGGACAATACTGGGATACCAGTAGACATCACACCGTCTCACAAGCCGCCTTACAAGTTCCCCATAGGAGGTACCAATGTAACGTACAATGCTACCGACACGGTGGGGCTGATGACGGCATGCAGCTTTTTGGTGGACGTTACAGGTATTTTCGAGACCATATTACTAGCGGCCAAGAAAGTCGCCCAATTTCAAACCCGCCAGGGAGTCGAGCGTATTTTTCGCTTGAAATCTACCCTGTCACGTATCGGAGGGCGCTCGTTTGAACACTTGACCATAATTCACGCCCCGACACCAGTACGAAGCGCGCAGTGATTTTCAAACGCCGAATTTTGAGGTCGCAGAGCTCGTAAGCAGGTCGCCCGTAGATCACTCGGACATCGGCAGATATTCGATCGATCGGGCGGCAATCTGACGATTTTAGACCATTTGGGGCTTTAAAATTCGGAGGGAGGTCGGAAGAGCTGCGCGGGCGTCGCACGAGCTCCCTACGATACCCAAACCACCTCCTCCCGTATACCACCCGAATTGTAAAAAAATCGCGCGTGCTTCGAGCGCACTTCGTGCTGGTGTTGAGCCGCGGTCGGGCGGCTTATACGGGCCTCGGGCGGGCTCCTCCTGCCAACTCAGGGATTTGGCCCCTGTCCACGGAAGATGCCCGCCCGGACGTCACCCGGAGCCCACCCGGCCGTCGTCCGGTTGTCGGTTGTCCGACAGACCTATTTATCATCGACCGAAACTTGGACGGCGCACACCCGTGTGCCGATCAGGTATCGCCCGACTACCATTTGTGCCCCGGACGATTTCGTATCACTAGTGTTCAAACGTTCCGCCCGAGCCCCGCCCAATATGTGACAGGGTAAATTTTTAAGCGAAAATACGCTCGACTTCCTGGCGGGTTTGAAACTTGGCGACCTCCTGGCGATCCACAATTTCGGCCGGAGTCCGTTTGATTTGTGACGCAGGCAGTAGCACGCCCGTATACAAGTCGGGCAGGATATGGGAGTGGGTCGTTCGAGTATCGTTGGGAGCCCGTGCGGCGGCAGCGCAGCTCTGCCAACCTTAGTCCGAATTTAAGAGCCAAAAATGGCCTAAAAACGTCGGATTGTCGACCGAATATCGATCGAATGTTTGCCGATGCACGAGCGCTCTACTTTCTACGGGCGAACTGTTTACGAGCTCTGCGACCTCAAAATTCGCCATTTGAAAATCGCTTGATTGGGAGCAGGTTTTGGTGCCCTGCGAACGTCGGCTGACCTTTTAAAAACGTGGCAAAGCCCACAGCGATCGAGCATCCACCGGCCGTATTTCTGGCGAAAATGCCCTTTTGAGCTCGCAGAGAAATCGGGCGGGCTCCGTTTTGGATATGTGACGGCCCCTTTAGCAATCCAGTTTTGGCCATCCCTCCGAATTCATTTGATTTATTTCAGTGAATTATGTACAGTTATCGTTCCTATTCGTTGTAATGGTTTTAATTTTGATTTCGGAACATAAATAAATACGAATACAAATACCAGTAGTTCGGGCACCGGGGGCACCGCCGCCCTGAATTTGTTCCAGGTTTGGTCGATCGATTCACACAAGGTTACTAGATCCTTTTATTTTTCTTAATATTTCATACAGATGTGGACAGACCGATGATTATCAGCTGTCCTTACGATATCATCCAAGTCGCCGATGGGCTGCAGACGCCGGTCACGTGGAAAAGCGTGAATTTTACCGATAATTCGGGCAACGTCGCCATCAGAATTCCGACCGAACAACCAGGATCGGACTTCAAGGCAGGAGAACATTCATTGACATACACGGGCACGGATCCATCTGGAAACGAAAATGTCTGTCAGTTTAACGTTATTGTAAAAGGTAAGTATGCAGGAATGCCATTTCGTGTCTGCACATCAATGGCGCAACGTGGTCGGACTGATTGGGGGGGGGGGGGGCACGCGAATTTTTAGAGTGCACTTTTTATGCGATGCACCTTGTAGCTATTTCGTTATTGTGAAGACAATTGTCCCGTTGTGTTGTATTGTTTTATCATTATTATTATTGTTTTATTATAGGGGGCACGCGCCAATCTCCACCCCCCCCCCCCCCCCCCCATCATGCCCCAGCACTGGTAGAGCAGTGTTCGTCACTAAAGTAGCTACACTGCATGGGCAAATTAATTTGTATTGATTATTATTAGTCGGATAAGTAGTCTAAAAAACAGTAGTAATTTCGTTATTCAACTCAACTGCTGAAAATTCCCCTCATTTTATATCTCTCTCTAACGGTTTTAGTATATAGTACTAAACTTACCAATATACCCTTTGGTATTTTCCAGTATACAACTGCACATATCATCGACCGCCGATGGATGGAACTGTAGCGTGCCACGTTCTGACAGAAGGCCACCAATTTTGCAAGTGCAAGTGCAACAATGGTTATTATTTCACCAGCGAACCGGAGACGACCTACCACTGTCTTGCTGACAGCGGTGGGAATTGGAACTGGAGCCCAGATTTTTATGGAAACCAAACAGCAACCATGCCATGGCCCGATTGCACATGTATGTATTACAAACTCTGGATCAAATGGCTAAAACCGATGAGTGTTTAGAGAGCGCCCTCTTGAGTTTTAACGGCTCTTTTTTAATGATAGCAGGCTTTTTACTTAGTCATTTGTAATGTTGTATTCCTTTCGAGCAAGGTGGAGTTATAACTATTAGTTTTGTAATGTAATGGTGCAGGTTTTGCTTACTAAAATTCAGTTCGACCAAATCTGTACTCTCTTTACCAGAACTCAACTATCCCTTTAATTACACAAAAATGGCCGCTCCCATAATATTTGGCCGCCGTAAAAACGAGTGATACTTGGCGTCCACAGAAGGACGTCCAGTGCCAATGCAGGTCTAGAATAAAGTTTATCCTAGTTAATCGGTCATGAAACGCTTGTTCATTTTACATAACATTACCCCGACTCAGATTTCTGCTATATAATCTTAGGACCCATAATTAGTGGAATCAACAACTAGAATACTTGAATCACAATGTAGTTGGTTGCTTACAGTATTACAAAAATGTAGTTCCATACAACAAATGCTGTTAAAGTTGCGAATAGCATTATCTCGTTCAAAATGCCAAAAGCGGACATCTTAGATTTATGAGGGTTGCCAAGGTGCTACATCGATTTGTTGCCCTCCAAAACCTTGGAAAAGTGGTGTTTCTCGGCGGGTTTTTTTAACCTTCTGGTTTCACAATATACACAATTTTAACTGATTTGCAAATTAGGTAAATAATCGAATTATGCTAAGTATATGCATTGTCAGAGGTTGCCAATGTGGCAAGTATCTTTAATACACATTAAGGCCATAATTAAATATAAATAATATGTAGTTATTGCTTATTAGAAGCCACTGAAAATCAATAATATTAATAAATATGCAAATTAGGGGTGGCCATCTTGGATATCAGGGTGTTGCCTGTATGACACTTGCAAACAGGCACTGGAAGTGGATTCCTTGCCCCGAATTACCAGTAGCTAGTCACATGTTCCTGTATCAACAGGTGTAAAACTGTATAGATCTGTACTGAAGGTTCTATTCCGTCAGATGTAAATTTACAGTACACCGCCGTTAACACCCAATAGATGATTAACGTAGACACATGATCTACGTACTACTAAATTTATTGTAGAAATTATATCCTTGTAAATTTGTCATAAGAGCTGGGTCAAGTTGACTTCCGAATTATATTTGGCCCCCAGATGGTCAAATCCAATACACAAACAGCCCTCAATCATTATCAATAAGTGTTATACTGACTACGTTATCTTACAGCAAGGTGGTTCCCAGAGCCATAGCACTGGGCGGAACAGGGTATCTTTACAAGTAGGAGAGCGAAGGGACACGTTGACATGCATATGCACCCAATTCAAGTGATTAGACTCCATCAATACAAACTGTCTCTCTTTCCTGTTTCTCCTCATTATTCAGTTCCTGTTCCGATGGGTGTAGACATCACCTTGTCTTTAGAGTTCTACGCCTCCGATTCCCAGTCTGCAAAACCCATAGAGGACGCAAATATTACACCGTATTTCGAGGACAATTTGACCAAACTGTTAACGCAAATTGACCCCATATTTTGCGGCACGCCAGGCCACTGCACAGTTAGCGATATCGACATCGACTACGGCACTATAGTACGGAGACGTAGACGTCGTCGTCAGGTTGGAGAAGGTGGCGTCGTGAGGGTCACATTCACCGCTTCAATCAGTCCGTCAAGCATCGACGTTGGTGAGGTAAAGTCATCGTTAATCATCGTGGGTAAAATAAGACGAATTCATGGACCACATGCAACACCAGTCCAGAGTGGCCAGAATCCCATCGTCAATATGTTAAAGGGTGACTAAATTAAAAAATAAAAAGACTTTGGTTGATCTATAATAATGAATACATCACATATATGTTGACTATTTGATGTACATTTTTGTCATATTTTTTATATTATTTTTTCTATTTCTTTTTTTCTACCTGCTAAGTTTCACCCCTAACAAAAACCTGCCAGAAGCTATTGACTTCTGTAACATCATAATACCATTCAACCATCAGTCAGCTAGATGAACAAAAGACATTGGTATGTCATTTGACCACATGTTTACAATAGCATTCATGTTTTATACAATGCCCACTCACCATGAAAAGAAGGGTTTCAATGAAAACATCCAATGATAATGCAACAAGGTACTCAGTGGGTGAGAACATATCTTTTGTTTATGTTTATCTAGCTGATCGATGGTTGAATGGTATTGTGATGTCAGAGAAGTCAATGGTAGAGGGGTTTTTTTAGGGGTGGATCTTAGCAGGTAGAATACAAATAATAGAAAAAATTATATTAAAAATATGACAAAAATGTACATCAAATAGTCAACAGATATGTGATGTATTCATTATGATAGATCAACCAGTCTTTTGATTTTTTAATTTAGTCACCCTTTAAAGGGATAGTTGAGTTCTGGTAAGGAGAGTACAGTTTTAGTGAAACTGAATTTTAGTAACCAAAACCTGCATCATTACATTACAAACTTATAGTTATAACTAGAAAGGAACACAAAATTACAAATGACGTAGTAAAGATCATGTTATCATTCAAAAAGAGCCGTTAAAACGTAAGAGGGCGCTCTCTAAACACTCATCGGTTTCAACCATTTTGAATAAAATATTGTGCATGTGATGCTTTGTTGAAATAGTGATTAGATAGAGAAATAACCAACAACTATTTAAATACCTATTTTGTAACTTTGAAAAGAGGAAGCATTTTTTTTGAATTTTTAACGGCTGGTTCAAAATTCTCTAATAAACCCGGGGCCCCGGGTTTATTACAAATTGTTATATTTATGGATATTTCAGCCGTTTCTGAACCGATTTTGATCAAACAAAGATGATTTTATTGTTTAAATATTATGCTCTTTCAAATTTTACACTCAGTTTTTCATTACCTCACAAACCAATTAAGTAGTCTAGCGCCCTCTCTACCAAAACTCAACTTTCCCTTTAAAGGGATAGAACAGTTTTGGTTTAGACGTTTAGACAGGAAATAATTAATTTGTGAGCTAATGGAAAACTAAGTGTAATATTTGGAAGAGCACATGCTTTAAAAGATAATAAAAAAAAACTTTATTTCATCCAAATCGGTTCAGAAGAAACTGAAATATCAATACATATATCATTTTGGAATAAATGTAGGGCCCACATTCATACAACAATTTAAGAAGAAAAAATATGTAATGTCTACACCTTTTCGAAAAATGTGCCAAAGGGTTTTGTAAACAGTTGTTAATGATCTTTCATTTGAATTATTATTTAACCAAACATCTCATTCACAATTTCTTTAAAAATGGTTGAAACCAATATGTTTTTTTTTATGATAACAGCATTTCAACTGTTTCAGCCGTTTGTAAGTTTGTCTACCTTTCGGGCATGGTGGAAATATGAATAATAGTTTGTAATGATAAAGTGCAAGTTTTGGTTGCTAACATTCAGTTCGACCAAAACTGTGCAATCCCTTTAACGTTTTTCGATGACGTTGTGATGCAAGAAACACTTCAATTTACAGCGTTTGGTCAAGACTGAAACACGTCCACCTGTTTACCACCTCAAATAAGCTAATAGTAGGCCTAGCTTTATGTAGTTAATTTTTTTATTTGGTTGGCAGTCTGCAAAATAATAATATCATGCTTTAATGTTATGACATAATACACCATGACTTGCTTTTAAATGCTTCTTTCCAAGTGATGTGTATGTTCAATACTGTTGGCTAGATTAGTGCTTTAAAAAGAGCTAATGCACCATCAAATATTCTTGTGGTGATCGAAGCTCACCTGTCTTCCATCAGTGAGTTGGTCAGCAGTGACGTTGAATTCGTTTGCCTATTTTATTTTCCTGTGGTTTAATTAATTCAACTACAATTCTTAAACAATCTACAGACTGTCCCAGATCAAACGAAACCGGGTTTCATGGCAGAAATTTTCTGTCATAATGAATACTTTCCTTGATGATATATATATGTCTGGAAAGCTCTGTGTCTCTTCTTTCATTTGATGTACAACTTATGACACATAATTCAAGCATGACTGAATTAGAACAATGGAAAGGGGTGTTACCAATATTCCATTTGCACGCATAGATTTTAAGTTTGGGTGAGTTTTAAGGGTTGTAAACGTACTTATTTTTAAAAGGGACAAACTCCACATAAAAGTTCATATTTTTATCTTTTACATGACACCTCATGCTAAACAAATAAATGATTTATGCCAGAGAACGAGTACAATGAAAACATGACTGATTTCTGCCCAAATGAGTGAAAGTTGAGTAAGAAGTCGCTCAGCTTTCCTGAATTAGCAGCTGACAATGGACTTTGATGCATGAGTGAATTTACACAAACATGGGGATCAGGGAAAACATGGGAAACAGGCTAGATCAGGAAAGTTACTCATTTGGGCTGGAATCAAGCATGTTTTCATTGTACTCGTTCTCTGGCATAAATCATTTATTTTGTAATCATGAGGTGTCATATAAAAGATAAAATTATGAATTTGTATGCGGTATTTGTCCTTTTTCAAAATAAGTTCGTTTACTACCCTTAAAACTCACCCCAAAACCTCACCCAAACTTGCAATTTCTGCGTGCAAATAGAATCTTGGTAACACCACTTTCCATCGTTCTAATTCAGTCATGCGTGAACTATGTGCCATAAGTTATATATCAAATGAAAGAAGAGACACAGAGCTTTTCAGACATATATATATCATCAAGGAAATTATTCATTATAACATAAAATTTCTGCCATGAAACCCGGTTTCGTTTTTTCTGGGACAGTCTGTATAATGGGAGAGGTGGCGCATCGCAGGAGGATGTTTTATATATATATATATTATATTTTATCATGATGGTTTTATTTCAGAATACTACGAATTCACTTACGGGTGTTCTAGAGGTGGCAGCAAAGGACATTACTTTTTTGCCCGTTTTGTTATCATTTGGTTTCATTCACGAGTGTCCCATCCTGCCATCCCCGGCCCACGTACAAACCCAAACCCCAACCTGAACAATTTGGACCCAAACACAAATTATTGGATACAAAATTTGCGCGATGTTGCTTAACTGCTAAAGCTTCATCAAACGAAAGAAGAAGATTTTATAATTTGATGAGCGGTGACGCAAGAGGACAATACATATTAATTTTTGTTTTATCATGTCTGGGTTTCATTTTAGAATTCTACGACTTCACTTACGGGAGCTCTAGATGTGGCCCAAATTCTTGTGTCTTCGATTGAAGAGAGGGTGTTGTCTGGAAGCTTTTCATTGACGATAGACGGTGAAGACTTCAGTGCCGTCCCGGGGTCATTCGTTGTCGAGCGCAACTATACAGTCCGGTGTCCGGATGGCCACGTGACTTCAAATGATGTGTGTCGTAAGTTCCATGATGACTGGGATGTGCTGAAATAACTATACAATTAGTATTGGAATATGAGTGATATGACTACAATTGTACAATAAATTAGAACATATACTACTACAAAAATTAGATTTACATCATGACAACCAAGTGTACATTTCTAAGTAGTCCAAATTAGTTACCTATGCTCCATTTACTTTATGTTCAAAATTCATCATGATCTGTCATCTAGCCCATTGCAAATAATTGAATTTAAATGAGAACAAAACGCTAAAATACTGATAAAAATCAGTAAAATTACTGTTACTGATATTTTCTTATGAGTATCACTAATAATGGAAATAATGTTTTTGAAAACACTATTCAGTTGTTAGTGCTGCCATGTTTCCCAACTGTACACTGAGCGCATCTGAGCGTGCACTAACAAAAGCGGGGTTTTGAAACCGCTGCTTTTAAATCCGCTGCTATGTCAGTGGTTACCTAACCCGGTTTTGTTTGTGCAAGGTCAGGCGACCTTTCATATGGTACGGTTGAAGAACGTGGCAGTATCCAGTGTTCAGTCAAAACAAGAGAAATATACTGCATTCAGCATTCACATTTGTGTAACTTGTCCAAACGGTTTATAGATAGTGTAAAATAAAAACATAATTATTATAATAATTTGTTAATTTGAATAAAATATCGCTAATATAAATACATTCATGTCAATGTGAAAGAAACAGTATTGGCAAAAATATTTCTACTCTGTGCCCCTATAACTTCTATGATATATTCCTTATCGTTATCAGTCACTACTAAAACTTCCATATTTCTCCTTACAGTACCCTGTACCCCTGGTACTTCGCTAGCCGACGAGCACGGACGTTGTCAGAGGTGTCCTAGAGGAGAATATCAAGACGAGTATGCGCAGGTCACGTGTCAAAGGTGTCCACAGGGAACCTCTACCGTATCAGCCGGAAGTAGATCTATGGATGACTGCAGACGTAAGTGATACAGAAATCAACCTTACACGACACAAATCTTCGAAATTCATTCAAAATTATTGTTCCGTGTACGTTTTGATTATTTTACGCTTACACTGTAATCATAGACACGTATCGGAGGCCTTATGTTTCGCAAACGTTTAATAGCTTGAACGTATTATTATGTTTTGTTATTACCTTTATTACAACAGCGAGTATTATTCATTCGTTTCTCTTGATACAATATTCATATATTTCTTGAACAGCTTACTGTAGACCTGGTTCCTATTCCCAGTCTGGACTCTCGTCTTGCATCGCATGCCCCAGAGGGTTCTTCCAATCGATGACCGGGTCAACCTCGTGTGCGCCGTGTCCAGATGGGTTGACAACCTGGACAATAGGTGCACAACACGAAGATGAATGTACAGGCACGTAAAACCATGGACCGTCATATTATACACCACAGACAATTACAATATATGCAATTCACTGGCGTAGATGTTTTATATCAGTGGTACCTTTTGTTTAGGGTGATTTAATAAATGGTACCTTTCCGCAGATCTACGCCAGTGATACAAATTATTTTGGGCCAAACATAGTTGCTAATTGTTCTTTATGGTACGAATACTTCCTAGCATATGATGGAATTAACACAAATAAGTTGTCTTATTATTTTGTTTCCAACATGAAACAAATTTAGCCCGAATATAACATGGATTTATCCAAATATGACATGATTTGCCAGAATGTCAGGTGCTTTTTCCTGAATATGGGCGTCTCAAAGATCCAGATGGAGCCCCCCCCCCCCCCCCCCCCCGCCTCCTACGACTGTCCCAGTTAAGATTCATGACGTATTTCCTTGAAGACCGCTTTTTACTTGATCCCAATTTCTAATATAATGACAATAGTTATGTTATTTCATTTAGATGTTTGTCCGCGTGTGCGTACAACCTATTCTAATACAAGATTCAGACCTTGCATCCCATGTACACAGGGCACCTATCAACCAGACGCGCTTTGCAAATAAAAGTTAATCATGTTGAACCAACACACGTACAAGATTCAAGACATATTTCATATTTTCAGACCGATTTTTGCTTGATCCACATTCTAATAATATGACAATATGTTATTCAATGTAGATGTGTGTCCGCGAGGGCATCATTCTGATACTGGATACAGACCTTGCATCCCATGTCCAAAGGGCACCTACCAACCAGACAGGGGGGAGACAAACTGTATTTCGTGTCCAGAAGGAAAATATACTCACAAAGAAGGAGCTCACGCTATCCAGTATTGCCAAGGTATGCATTACAGATATACATGTTCAGTGCAGCATTCAATTGGAATACCAACATTCATGATTTGTGTATTATATCATGTTAAAATTATAACTCATTTTGATTGTTTCCTTCATGTTCAATGGTTTATCCTTTTCAATTGTATGTTTAACAAGTTTGACTCCAAGTAATGAACAAACAAGTAAGGGTTTGAATTCAAACTCGGGCTATACGTTTCGAGTCATGCAAAGGACATTAAGTCATACGTAAATGTTTGGGATATCTAGAGGTTTGCGGTAACTTATTTCCGCCAAATTGTTCCTATCCCAAGCCATATTATTTTGTTTTGCGTCGTCGCTTTCACGAACGAATCATATTGTACAGGCGACACAATAGGCTAACTGTAAAGTACCCTGTCTATATTACTTCGTGATAATGACACATCATTCATATTACCTGTGTATATTTCATAAATATTCATGTAAATCGACATAAATAGATGAATGTGCGTTCTCGGATCCTTGCCTTAATGGAGCGACTTGTATATCGCACATGACTTTATCCGTTAATGTCTTTTTTACATCAAAGGTTACGTCACTTGTTTATTTGAGATAATATATATTCATTTGTGAGACCTGTAGGAAGAGAGAGCAGCAGTAAGAAAATATATCCACATTTACAAGCAAATGTTTTGTTTTACTTTGTTTATTCACAGAAATAAACGAATGTGAGTTGAAACCTTGCCTGAATGAGGGACAGTGTGAGGACATCGCAAGGGGCTTTTTATGCACGTGTCAGCCTGGTTTCACTGGTCAACGGTGCGAAGTGGACATCGATGAGTGCTTTGGCAACGGAGCATGCTTGAACAACGCTACTTGCGTCGATTCGGTGAACGACTACCAGTGTTTCTGCTCTGAAGGTTTCCTGGGTGACAACTGTGAAGCCAACATCGACGATTGCATAGGTGGTAAGTCGTATTGTCGAATGGACTCAATATCTGTGTATGAAATCAGACTCAATATCAATTATTGATTGCGGTTTTCAATATTTTAGTGCGAACATGTGTTTGTGTTTTGTTTCAATATAGGACACGATCGGAGAGATTGAATGTTGAAATCGATTGTGCGTGGATTCTGACTTAAACAAAATTCCAAATTGCCCCAAAACTTAACACACATGCATAATGTCGATGAAATATACATTAATTGCATGTCAAAGGTGCACTGATATTAGACCTTTTCGAGCTTTTTCTTCATTAATCAAATCAGGGAATGTTCATGATAATTATCTATGTCTTTACCACATAAGCCAGTATCCGTTCGATGGTACTTGTAGTTGTATTGATGGTGTTTCAACCATTGCAGCGTACAATTGTCCGTGGCCCAAATTTCCACTGGACACTGTGAGATTTGAAATATTTCACTTCTTAACCTTTTTATATAATGATAATGATAATAATATAATAATAGATTGTATTTGTATAGCGCCTAGTGCAGAACAGCCTCTAAGCGCTTATATTTATATTTTATTCCCCAAAAGCAAACTATTTCATATAACTAGGCACTTTACATATTGAACCTTATATTAATCATCATAAGTTTCCCATCTTCCTTGTCCCTCAGTTGATTGTCGATATGGTGGTACCTGTATCGATGGCATTGATTCCTACACCTGTCGGTGCATGGAGGGATTCACCGGAGATCATTGTGAGGTCAATTTTTTCGACTGCGCATCGGATCCCTGTCGCAATGGTGCCACATGTATGGATACAAATTCGGTAATTGCTAAAAGAGCGTACAAACTATTGTTTGACAAATAATTGTATACATTTATTCAGGAGTACAAAGAGTCAAACCTGTCTACAACATAAAATCTATCTAAAGTGGCCACCAAAAACAATCCCCCTGCAGAGAAAAAAATACATTTATGGAACCTGTCTACAGTTACCACTTCTAATGTTTTCTCTTTGGTGGTCACTATACACAGGTCTGACTGAACTTGCATACCAAGATGCTTTCCTGAGGCAACATATATTAATCTCAAGGTTTCCACATCCGGTTAACATTAATAAAAACCGGGAGACCATTATGCCCCACCCCATGCATTTTTTCTGATTGCTCAAGAACGCGTAAAGATGATACTTTTTGTTCAGAGTCTTGTGCATCTTATGTAGAAAGAAACAAATCGAAAATCGGACCTACCGTTACGAAGTCACGTGACCTTTGTCTTTGCATGTCAGCCCGAAATTGCTAACATGTGTGAGTTGTGTACAAAACATAAAGAAATATAATTCTTCCAACACGTTTGTTTACGTATAAAATAACACGCGATGACATTGATATTAGTGGTCTTATTTAGTCAGTCGGTCTTTACAAACAAATCAGTGTGTTTTGAAGATATTGATTAACTGTAAATATGAAATTTGAATAACATAACGTTTGCATTCTCTTTCAGGATTTCATGTGCTGCTGCACTCCCGAGTTCACCGGTCCATTGTGCGAGCAGAACAAGGATTACTGTGATTCTTCTCCCTGCTTTGGCCTTGCAACCTGCTCTTCAACGATTCACGACTACCGATGCACTTGTCCTCCTGGCTTTGAAGGTCCAAACTGCGAAACGGATATCGACGAGTGTGAATTGGTCAGTGGCTCTCCATGCGAAAATGGCGGGACATGCCGAGATATTGTGAATGAGTACAGGTGCGACTGTCTTCTTCAGTTCACGGGGATCCGGTGCGAAATAGGTAAAAATCTGAACATTTAGCTAACCGAAATAATTAAATTCAAGTTGCGGAAAGTACATTGAAATTATGAATGCCTTTATAAAAAAAAGATGTATTGTTTAGTGATAATATACTGCAACTAATCGTTAAGTGCTCAACTGTTATTAAAGGGAGATTTATCTATTTTATTTACCAGATTTTAAGAATAGACAGTGACGTAGCTACGGGGGCAATTATTTGATAATAAAATACAAACAAAAAATTAAGTCCTTCCAATCAGTCCGACTACGCCATAGGACATAGATAATGGAGGACACCCTTCATCGGGACGCTTCAATTAGATCCCCTCTGTTACATTTTTCTTCAGAATTATCATCTGATTTCGACCTCCATTTCGGGAGAGCCGTAACGTCGGACAGGGCGGAGCTGGAGGGCGTCGTACCCGATCTCTTTGAATTCACGCTAGCATTCTGGATGAAGACTGGGGATACCGAGCACTATGGCACACCGGTGTCCTATGCAGTCAGAGGTCTGAACGGCGAGCCAGATATGGACAACACCCTCACGCTCCAGGACTACAACAACTTCGTGTTTTCCGTGAACCAGGAAACTGTGTTCACATTCGTTGCTGCAAACGGGTAGATTATACTTTAAAGGAATACATTTGTTTAGGTGATAGGCAAAATGATTATTGTAGCTTGTTTTCATTTTTCAGACAGATGGATTATAATTATTTTAATCTAAGGTTTTAGGTTAATGTAGCTCAGTTACATTTGATATCAAAATTAACATAGTAAACTTATTTTAAACTTTCGATTTCATCGATATAGTAAGCAAATAATTACCGTTGGTGAAGGTGATGGGACAATCTATCACTTCCAAGGCGATCTGGATGTAGCTATCTTTCCGAAGCGAAGCTGAGGAAAGATAGCGTATACATTCAGATGGCCGAGGAAGTGATAGATTGCCATCGCCTGAAACCAAAAGGTGATTATTTGCTTTATATTCCACATCGAACGGTAGATCTAGTCTATAAGCAGGCCTAGTCTAACGCAAGTCTTAATTACAGCTGTTACTACTAGTACTAGGTTTGATCTACTTACCAACATCAATGTTATTCCAATTTCCAATGTGTATGTTGTTTCCAGCATTCGCAATAATCTTGGAACACTTTACTTTCACTCTCAAGCAAAAAGAGTTTCAGCTCCATTAGAACTCAAATCTTACGTCGAACAACAGAACAAGCAATTAAACAATAACAACGCAGCAAACCTAACCGTGTACTGTTATAGGTACCAATATGTACGATACGTATGCATACACAGTGCATGCATAGCGTATGAGCTTGAAACAGTGTGCTACGTACGTGTATGCACAACGAATACAATTAAATTTGTAATTCGCGCGCATAGAGAACCCCGCCACATCATTTGGGTACGGAATTTGACTAGCCTCACACGAGCTCCACAGTCAAGTCAATGCAACCGCAGTGAAAGTGCGTTGCACTCACTAGATAGTAGGCAAATAATTACCGTTGGTGAAGACAATGGCACAATCTATCACTTCCGAGGCAATCTGGATGTAGCTATCTTCCCGAAGCGAAGCTGAGGAAAGATAGCGTATACATTCAGATTGCCGAGGAAGTGATGGTTTGCCATTGCCTGAAACCAAAAGGTGATTATTTGCTTTATATTCTACATTGGAAACATTTCACTGGTAGCTAGGTCTACGAGAAAGACAACTTAAACTGCTTTTAATGTCTAGGCCTAGTTCTAACACTAACAGTAACACTACAGTTACCGGTACTAGACTTTGATGTACTTACCAACAATGGCTATTCCAATATAAAATGAAAGTGAACTCCAACTCCAAGTCAGACTCCAAGAAAATTGTAATCAATGATGATGAAACACTAAAACAGTTCATAAGTCAACGTTCTAAAGTCTAAACGTCAGAGTCATGGCAAGCGGTGTACGATACATATACAGTGCAAAGTACGCATTACATTTGTAATTCGCGCAACACACACACAGTACATCCGCGGTTGCATTGAATTGACCGTGCAGTGTGTGGCTATTCAAATCCCGTATTAAATGAAGCAGACCTACCGTACCCGGTAACATACCTACAATACAACGGCAGTGTTGGAGTCATACTTCTATGTATGGTCTGCTGAATAGTGCGGAATTTGAATACACACTCTCCACAGCAATTCAATGCAACCGCGCGCATAGAGTTATCGCGCCACTTATTGGTATTCAATTCAATGCAACCGCGGAGTGTAGATAGTACTTTTTATCTAATGAGTGCAACGCACTTTCACCCAAGATATCTACAGAGTGTAACGAATGGGCAAAACTATATTTCATCACGTGATTAACTTTTGACCAATCGTAGAGCAAGATTCTTAGTATGTGGAATATAATACTTTTTATCTAGTGAGTGCAACACACTTTCACCAAAGATATCTACAGAGTGTAACGAAGTTTTCTTCTCCCATCAATGATGGGCGAAACTATGCTTCATCACGTGATTAACTTTTGACCAATCGTAGAGCAAGATTATTAGTATGTGGAATATAATAACAAATATCTATCTAGAACTATACTAACATTGTGACTTAAGGTAGAACAAAGGCAAACACAGTGCAGTGTGATAGCTTTAAGTGTATTTATCTTTTTAGAGATAACTATTGAAATTTTTATCCTATAATGTCCTTGTTTATAGCATACAACAAATGTAAATATTTGCGCTTTAGAATAAATAGTATGACTTATGGTTATAATAACTGCGTATTTCTTTCACGAGTTTTATATACACGTCGTAATTTATTCATTTTTGTTTATATTTGAATATGATTGCATGCAGTGTTGTTTAATTTTAACAAAAATATAGATGCCACCTGGAAGAGTAGCATAATGCACAGGAGACTGTTTTTTATACGTGGATGAGATACTAGAGGCACTTTGTTTAAGGCCTCTTTTCATAAGAGTATTCCATATTGATTTAAACATGTTAAATGTCTAATTGTTGTAACTACCATACTTATGGCATCTATGGGAACAACTGCAATGTTCCATGCCGATGGGCTGCTGACATAGTAAGTACATTAAGTTAACATTACCAATAATTGGAAAAGTCTTATGAAACTGATGTTGATAGGTCAGGAGAAAGAATTGTCCTGGCATTTTTAAGCTGTGACCGGGACTAGTGAATCCGGTGGTTGGTCATAATACCTGCGTAGAACTCTGGAGGCATCTGGGTCAAATCTTTAAACTAGAGACCGAATATAAATGGGAAGGGGTCTCTTGATGATAGGTCAGGAACAATAAATGTCTCCTGTCAATACAATTAACCAATGTTAATAGTTTATGATCAAATTTGTTTTGAATCGCAGAGACACCGACTGGCATTTTGTAGCTGTGACCTGGACTAGTGAATCCGGTGATTGGTCCTTATACCTGGATGGGACTCAGCGGGCATCAGGGACAGGTCTTTCAGTCGGAAACCAGATCATGGGAAAGGGGCTCTTGGTGATAGGTCAGGAACAAGATAGCTATGGCGGGTCTTACGTCCCTATCGAGTCGTTTGTTGGGACAATATCACAGGTACATTCACTCAGAGTACTCCAACATCTCAAACAACGCCATGTTGTCCGCCGAATATCTCCGCCATATGGCACTTTGAGCCAACAGTACAACACTGGCTGTGCCATGTGGGTATCCGTGACAATATAACTGTTGTGTCGAACAGTGACATGAAAAGCTTGGCTATGCTTGCGTCCATATATACATGCATATATATATCTAAATATCTATATATATATATAGGTAAAAGTTCTGCTCAGAGTCGAAATGCATAGAAAACAACACAATTGAATAAAATACTCCGTAGAAACAAAAATCTTCGGTGATATTTCGGCCATAGGCCTTTGGCCGAAATATCACCGAAATTTGTTTTCCGCCGAGTATTTTTTTTTTTTTCGTTGTTTCCATCTATACAATATATATATGTTTCTATTTATTTATCTATCTTTCTTGCGTAAAGTTCATGTCTTTACCTTTATCCAAACAAAATATATAATAAAAGGGTAGTATGAAAATGTATCTGTATTCGTACTTCATAAGATATATCATGTTAAAGGGATAGTTGAGTTCTGGTAAGGAGAGTACAGTTTTAGTGAAACTGAATTTTAGTAACCAAAACCTGCATCATTACATTACAAACTAATAGTTATAACTAGAAAGGAACACAAAATTACAAATGACGTAGTAAAGATCATGTTATCATTCAGAAAGAGCCGTTAAAACGTAAGAGGGCGCTCTCTAAACACTCATCGGTTTCAACCATTTTGAATAAAATATTGTGCATGTGATGCTTTGTTGAAATAGTGATTAGATAGAGAAATAACCAACAACTATTTAAATACCTATTTTGTAACTTTTTTGAAAAGAAGAAGCATTTTTTTGAATTTTTAACGGCTGGTTCAAAATTCTCTAATAAACCCGGGGCCCCGGGTTTATTACAAATTGTTATATTTATGGATATTTCAGCCGTTTCTGAACCGATTTTGATCAAACAAAGATGTTTTTTTTGTTTAAATATTA
This sequence comes from Echinarachnius parma, assembly GCA_037951105.1. Taxonomy (NCBI): domain Eukaryota; kingdom Metazoa; phylum Echinodermata; class Echinoidea; order Clypeasteroida; family Echinarachniidae; genus Echinarachnius; species Echinarachnius parma. The sequence continues at coordinate 72,864 of JBAMJV010001586.1, read as the reverse complement.
TGCTCTTTCAAATTTTACACTCAGTTTTTCATTACCTCACAAACCAATTAAGTAGTCTAGCGCCCTCTCTACCAAAACTCAACTTTCCCTTTAAACTTTTGATTGCCATATACATACTTTGAACTTTTAACATTGTCGGCAGTCATGTAACAAAACAAATGTTGTATCTTTCTTTCTATTCCATATTAAAGGTCAATCTGTGGAACTATGCGATGAATTCAGCAGAAGTGCAACACATCCAAGGTTCTTGTGTGAACTCCGGCAACGCAGTGTCCTGGGCACAACTTTATTCTGCTTCCCAAGGGGACGTTGAACGGATCACAAGCGGATCAAGACTGTGTCCAAGTTTGTACCCCTAATACGATTCCATGAATTTATTTTTTTTATAAAGGACCTTGGATGATGAGGTCATACGAGTTACAAGACTGCTCCAATGTTTTCATCTCAATTCGATGTCATGACTTTAAATTTGAATTTGAAAGTAAATTATGAATAAACAATCAAAGACAATTAAAGAAAATGTAATGATAAAGTTATAACATGAGCAGGACTGTCTCCAAGTTCGTACCCCATACAACTTGTGATACGACAGGTATTTTGAACAAAAAAAGGGCGATAAAGACAATGTCCATCCCTGTCGGGGAAACATTTGTAAAACAATGAAATATTGTTATTCATACATTATTTGCATGTAGTAAATTATATTTTTGAAGATTTATTGGGTCATTTTCATAAAAAAAATATATATAACATGTTTAATCATAATTCTTTTTTTTTCTTCTAGTTACAACCCAGGAATGCAGGAACGCAAAATGCCTGGATAATTCACTGTGCCATGCAAATGAAAGAGGTAGGTATCTATGGTAATATATATTGTATCCATTTAATGATATCATTTTTGCTAGCACAATGAAATGAGGGATGCAGTCCGATTAACCAATATGAAATAGTTTATTTTACTCTCTTGATGAAGACAAATTCATGGACTGGTCTTGAAACCGATCCATCAATCATATATTTAACCAGAAACTACCGGACACAAAATCTAAATAAAAAGGTCGTTCGGGTATCCAAGAAAAATAGAACGTTGTGACTATATTTCTTAACTTACAATATATGTATATACTTATTATTATTACTAACGTTATTTATAAATAAAAAATCTTCATGGAATGTCTCAAATTAGAACACATAAAACAGCACTGTATAGCTGCCAATGTAAATGCCTCTGTCATACTGACATTGATTCAATAACAATTGTACATTATAATGTACTCATGGTACAGATAGGGTTAAAACGCGATCTAAAGTAGATGTAAACATGTTAACATACTTTCAGTGTTGTCTGAAGTCATGCTGTCCGCCGAAAGATATTAGCGATTCTTGTGGTGTGCCATCATAGCACTGCCATGTATGAAAGATTTTTTCTCCGGAGGATTTTGAATATTAATGCAATGATTCGTTAACCATTTGTGTTTTATTCCTGGGGATGTTTCACAAAAATCCTTAGTTGAACTTGAAGGAACTACAGCGTCTAGATGGCCTACTTTTCACAATTAGGCTCTCTATACGTAAATTGTCCTCAAGAAAAAGAATTTGGCAGTCATTTCCCATGAAATCAATCAATTTTGGGGTAATTAGTAAATATCTAATTGTCCTGGGAACGCCCCTTTTAAATCTTCAAAATGTGACGTCATCTAAAGAACGGACTAATGATTTAAATTCTGTAGATGACGTAAGCCAATGAATTGTCAATCACATATCAATCACGCTGCCGATTCTTGACCCTAAATGTGGGTGGGGCGTAAACTGGCTGCTAAGTGAGCTTTGGCATCAGAAAATTAGTCTAAAATCACTACTGTGTCTATTTTCATGGAGTTTTTTTCGGCAGACCTATTTTACAAGTCATCAACTATGGAATAAGTGCCAAAGTACGTTGTATTCTTTAGTTCCTTTAACTTTTAGTTGGATTTAAACATTATGGAAAGCCATTAGTTTCTTTGAAAAAATGTGGTAAAGTGTTTTTTTTTAGGGCATGTTGATTCGAATCATTCATATTTTTATTGTCAATGGCATGTAATGTTTTTGATATAAAAATGTATGAAAAGTCTAACTTGTATTTGTACTTTTGAATATATTTCATTACCATAATTATTTAAGTCAAACTTGGAGTTAAGTTCAATATTTGTGAATCACCCCTAATTAAACTGTTGCGATGTTTGCAGTGTACACTTATTGAAGCTATAGTAGGTCAACAGCAAATCAGCATGGAACTTTGAAATTGCTGCGATAGTACAATACTTCGACACTTACAACAAATGCAAAAGTCTTATGTTTTTTTAATTTGGAACTTGTGACATCTGTCAATACTGTTGATGTTTTTAAATTGTTTTTCAGGTCTTGACTGTACATCTCCTGGGTCGTGTGTAGATTTCACTTGTAGGAATGGGGGCAGCTGTTACGTAAGACAGGGTCAAGCCGTCTGCTCTTGTGTGGACGGATTCCAGGGTAGACGGTGCCAATTTGGTAAGTTTAATGTCAGCCCAACAGACACACACACACACACATACACACTGTAAAAGTATGTCTCTTATATACGAGATAAAGATTGTAGGCATATACGTTATGACTACATTTTCTTTAAATTGTGAAATATTTTGAAGCTGAAGTTCTTTCATTTAAAGCAAATATATTTGAACAACTTAATGGTTACGAAGAATAAAGGTAATTTTTTGTGACAATCTTTTATTAATATATAACAAATTACGTGTGATTCAAATCATAATCTAACTGCTAAAGTGGTATTGTTGATTGTTGTGTACATGATTTGAAGTTATGTATGGAGTCATCAAAAAAGGTGCACGATTGATCTGTATCCATCATTCTCAACATGTCAGGGATATGTTTGAGAATTTCACAGATCTTCGCTGAAACTTAAATTGTTTGTAGTATTTTACTGCAAGGCTTAACATCGTCGGTTGAGAAAGAGACGGGTTCTCACTTTGTGTTTCTTTCTGTTTCCTCGAAGTCTCGAAGATAATCATGATTAATGTTTGAAAGCCATATAGAAACCAAATGTAGCCATCTTTTAAATATCATGAATATTTCTAAATTATACATAAGTTTATCTAAAAAGGAAGCTCTGACCGACAAGATGGTATGCGCAACTTAAAACGCCTTTCTCATTCTCACCCGACGGAATGTATACGCTTAGGTCTCTTAAGTACTGTGCCTGTTTGACTCTCTTAAACAGAATGACGATTAATGTCCTTTCTATTATGTTGAGTGCATTATTCATATTTGCAGATGTCAATGAATGCCTATATGACAACGGCGGGTGCAAACAGGGGTGCAGCAACACCCATGGGTCGTTTGTATGCACATGCAGGGATGGGTACGCACTCCAGCCAGATGGCATAACGTGTAATGGTAAGGATTATTCATTTCATTTCATTCATTTATTCATTTATTTCAGATAAAATACAATAATAAAAACGGTACAGTGTAAAAATTGACAGGTATTTGCCTTAGAAGCAAAGTGCTTGTTAACGGCAAACCCATGTAAACAGAATCAAAATCAAAACAAAAGAAATTATTTGTATACATTACTTTAAGCATGGAAATTTCACTAAGAAACATAACCTAAACATTTAACAATAACAAGTACAGAAGACAACAACAACAAAAACACAACGTCGATACTCAATAATTAGTGAACAATTGAAGTTTAAAGATGCGTTTAAAGATGGTACAATTATTAATATTCTGCAAATCTGAGTTAAGTTTGTTCCATTCTACAACTCCGTGGTATTTTATCGAGCGCTGTAAAAATGACGAGTTCAGTTTTGGTAAATAAAATTTGTCTTTTCCCCTTGTATTAAGTCCATGGACATCTGAGTGCTTTTTAAAGAATGCATTAAAAACTTTAGGTAAACGTTGGTGTACAAATTTATGCATAAAAAGAACAACATTAAATGATACATTGTCAAGTATATTCAATAACTGCATTGATTTAAAAAGAGGTGCAGTATGAGCTCTAAAATGCATATTAAAACAAATTCTGATAGCTTTTTTCTGTAAGATTAAGAGTCTTCTTAAGTGTGAATTACTTGCACTTCCCCATACCAAATTGCAGTAGGTAAAATGTGGTAGAATAACAGACTTATATAGCATTTTTAAGGATTTCAATGGCAAGAAAGAGCGTAACTTAAAAAGCATACCAATATACATACTAGTCTTTTTACATACATAATCAATGTGTTTTATCCAGGATAGTTCATTGATTATGATTAAAAATGTATGATTATGATAAACAAACAATAATTGTGTTGTGTTATTCTTGTAATAGTACGTTATGAAATAATTGTATTGTTCTCTTGTGTTACAGTGGCATTTAATGGTTGGACTTGTTGGGGACTCTCAACCTATTTCGGGACACGCTCAATGTATTTCTTTATTATTCAAGTAATTCCCCCTCTTGACTAGTCATACATTTGTTTTGGTCAAATTATAGGGGGCAAGTGCCCCCCCCCCCCTCATGACCCCCATACTTACGCCACTGTTTTGTAACGTTTTATTGAATGATGGAGTCCAGCCATCCCTCCCCAATCGTGAATAGGATGTCGACTTATAATTAGTGTTCATGCATATTTGGAGGCTTCATAACCGAATAAGAGAATAATGCAACTTTAAATCATTGACAATTATAATTCTGTGTTTCTTTCAGATATCAGGTACTGTAAACACAATGATAGATTTTACTCGGTAAGTATATATCTTGTAGGCAAATATTGTTTACAAATTAACAAGTTTATGGTTGTTTATGGAGGCGTTGTGGCACGATCGGATGGGGCTTGATTGACTTCCAATTACAGGGTGCCGAATTCGATAGCAATCGATTACCTGTCATATAATATATTTTAGCAAGACTTTTCATTCACATTGCTGCTCTCAACTAATGCGCATAGATGGGTAAAGGTTTACTGAGGCTACCATCATGTTGGTGAGCACCATCACCATCATTATCATCATTATGTTATCTATTTATAAAAGTTAGAAATGTTGCCTGCGATCATGTTGTTATTGAAGGTATTTGCAATTGCCCATGTTTATGATCAGAAGGACTTTAATACGAAATATGCCATGTCCTTGTTTTAGTAAATAGTTTGCAAATGCACATTATAAAGTAATAGTGATCACAATTGTGTTGCGTGTTTTTTCGTGATTTTTTACCAAATTTATGTAGATAGTAATGTCATTAATATGCACCATGTTTCTTCACTTCAAACCCCAACTACCCTTTAGGCTGTGGACACTTGGAACGAAGGTTGTGACATTTGCCAATGCGTGGATGGGAGAGCAGCCTGTACACCAAAAGCATGCCCGAGACTTTCATGTTCAAACGTAAGGACATTACAACAAATTAATTAGCCTTAAACAGTACTCTGTCACAATGTCAAGGACAACACAATAATGCAGCTGATTATACTGCTGAAAATAATGTTGTATCGCTTATTGTTAAACAATTTTGGGAAAATGTTGTATAGGTTTTTCCTAATGACTGAGAGGAGTGAAATATACCAAAAAATAATAAAGAATAATGTAGACTAACTGTAACTGTAAGTCTATATTATTCTTCATTTGTTTTACCTACATGTATTTATCATCTTAGTTCAGTTTATTTCAGTTTATTTCACATCACTTTCACGCATATTATATCTATATTGTATTTTTCTTCATTGTTTTGACAGGCTTATTTGCCCCCGGGATCGTGTTGTCCAGTGTGCTTACCAGGTAATCGAATTAATGCAATTACCGGCGCCGTCACTTCATATTCAAAGGCGTATCAGGACTACTACCCCCTTGACAATCCCCCCCCCCCCCCCCCCCCCCGAAAGTAAACTCCGAAGACAATTACCCACAAGCCTATTTTAAAGACTTCAAATACACAGAAAAAATGTATTTTGTGGCCCAAATTCACGAGAAGGGTACCCTGTTATTCATATTTCGCGAACATTTTCATGAGATTTAGACATTTTAACAAGTATCTCCGCAATCATAGCCATAAAATGTACACTAGTTTTTTTTTCCATTTCAGCAACAATTGTTTGTTCGCGAACACATGCAAAAATTGATCCCTTTTTCGCGAAATTGTGACTGATTCTATACGTACGCAAGGCCAATGTGTAGTAAGTCTGACACCCCCCGCAATTCAATTCCCATATATTGCAATCATTATCACTTTTCGTGCCAGGAATCTTACAGCTCTATGGCACTCATTATTAGTTATACATTTTTTTTACTGACTTTTGAAATTATTATTCAAACATAAATTGCATGTTATCAAAGTTAACGTGGTCGTGTTTTATGGGATTGCCTTTTAATGGTTAAACAGTGGAACCTTGTTATAACGGGTAGCTTGGGACAAGGCGTGAACATTCCTGTATAACAGGTATTTTCTTACAGAAGGGTTAACAAAAATCAAAGGAATGTGGAGAGCTGGGAACAGCACAAATACCTTGGTATGTTGATGTAAGATGAATGGGGTTGTTATATCAGAGCTCTTCATAACGGGGTTCCCCTGCAACTTCTAAACCTTATCTTTGATATAACTTCATTTCTACAGAGACTGAATCATGTTCGGTCAACACGACCGGCAAGCATGTGACATTTGATGGGCGCAATTTCAAGCGAAAGGGGGAATGTCGGTATCTCCTGACCAGAGACTGCGGCGGCGTTGGTAACTTTGAAGTCCACTTCGAGCATGGAGAGGGGGAGGGGGCCACTGAAGGGGTCGTCGTCTATATCTACGTGGACTGCACTGCGATCAAAATAGATGTTCGTGGGGCTGTTCAGGTATGAATGGAATGGCAAGTTGTGTCAAACAAAATTAAAGCAATCAGCAGATACTGCGGCGGTGCTGGTAACGTTGAAATTATTTTCGAGCTTGGACATCATGGAGTGAGCGGGGGAGAGGGGGCGGGGGGGGGGGGGGGGTACTGCAATCAACATATATGCTCGTTGGGTGTGCAGGTATGGACGGCAAATTGTGTCAAATTAATCATGAAGCCTACATCGTTGCCTACATTTATATGTGACCTGCGCTGCTATCAAAATATATGCTTTAGTAGGGTTGTCCAGGTATGGGTAGCAAATTGTATCAAATTTAAGAGGAAGTTGATGTCTCAATTTCATTTCGCGATATTGAGCTTTAGAAATTGTTCATTCAGATAAGCATTAGATACTCAATTTGTAAAAAAAAAATTATGTTAGTTCATGGGAGATAAACAAGTACCAGATGGTAAATTATTTCACTATTTCCTTTTGTGTAATATCAAGGAGAATCTAATTCATGATATGAACATGGTTTAAACAATCAACAAGTCAATAAAACATGCTCGCATGTCCCTATTGTATCCAGGTGAATGGTGCTCAAGTAACGTTGCCATACCGTCACGACAACCCAAAGAATGTCGACATCATGCAGGTCGAAGGGACATCAGATATCGAGATCGTTACCAACAAAGGGCTGTTCGTCACGTGGTCACCTTCCCAAGTCATTGTCAACCTGAGCACGCAATATAACGGCTCCGCTTGTGGACTGTGCGGTAACATGAATGGGATAAAGAAAGATGACAAACTCACCAGAGAATTGTTCAATGCCAAGTCCGGCAAGATGCTGTTCAGGGGCTGGAGGGTCGATGGAAACAAGTAAGTTTGCATTATTTCAACACGTAATGATGTAGTGTTATATATTCATTAAGCTTCAATAATTCCATAACTATTATAAGAAGCACAGTCTATTTCAAATGATATATAACTGTATTAACTTCTAATGAAGATGACCCCTAAAAACATCCAACTGGTGAACGTCGACAGTTGAGAAAGGAAGGGCAACAAGTCAATTTGTGTACTTCCGAAAGTCATGTAGAAACCAATTGTAGCTCTTTTTTAAATTTGATGAATATTCCCCAAATTATCTGAACATTTAATATCACATAATTCTGCATGATAGAGGTGGTACCAATTTAGCATTTAACGCCCTTCTCCCTCTTACCTGACGAAATTCACCTTCCATCAATTTGTCATTATTGCAGGCACTGCAAGAAAGAGAGTAAAGATATCCCAAAGAATTCCTCATCAAAACCACTCATCAAATTCGGTCACACTCGGGCGGAGGCTTGTGAGCGCATGAACTATCAAGACTTCCGTCGCGCCAGAGGCAAATGCGGGCTGTTCCGTAACAGACTGTTCGAGGGGTGTCTCCAGCGGGGAGTGCCCTGGGAGAGGTACTACGAGTGGTGTCTTGAGGACGCGTGCAGCTGCGGCATCAACGAACCTTGCCATTGCGAATCCCTCTCGGCCTACGCGCACGAGTGTGAACGCAACGGGGTGAAGATTAGCGGATGGAAAGAGTTGACAATTTGCTGTAAGCAAACTAGAAATGTCCTTTGCTACTCAGATTTACGCAACATAATCATATCAACATTATAATAGAGAAGCGAATCACCAGAACAGCCAATACCAGTGTTGGGTCCAAGACCAGAGGGTCCGAGATCAAGATCAAGATCAGAAAGTCTGAGATCAAGATCAAGACCAAGATCCGCAGTTCAAGATCGAGATCAGAACCTCTGAGATCAAGATCAGAAATGTCCGAGATCAAGAACAAGATCGAGATTACTGATGCCGATCTCGAGACTGGTCTCGAGATCAAGATCGATCTCGAGATACCCAACACTGGCCAATACATTCAAGTTTGAACAGAACGGGTAACAAATTAATGATTGGAGAACATCACATTATTGCTACTGGTACATATTGAATAAACACGTCATTTAGTTAAAAATAAAAGTGTTACAGTGAAGCAATAATCATACGGAGAGGAATTGTGACCAATGCTCTCAGATCACCAGCTATCAAACAATAATGTATTATTTTGGCCAATAACAACAACTACAATTAAACATTATAAATACGTAAAACCGAATTAGTTTCAGTCCAAAATCAAAATGGATCAGCAAGAATTCATGACTTCCTCTCTTTCTTTACAGACATTGAATGCCCCTCGACCATGGTCTATGATGACTGCAGCCGATCCTGCCAACCCACCTGTTCCGATCCCCGAGGAGACAGGTGCATCCATTCCTCTAGAACCTGTGTGTCGGCATGTCGGTGCCGAGCAGGAAGGGTTCTGAATGATGGCCGATGTATCAAACCGGAGAGATGTCCAGCTATCTAGAACCCTTTGAGATTTGAAGAGATGAATGCTGCCTGGATTTACGCCACGAACAATGATTGACATTATGTACACCTCAGTACCCTCCACTATTGCATACTGGGCTGTACGAGTTCAATAAGAAGGGTACTGAAGGCCTCAGCATGATGGCCGATGTATCAAACCGGAGAGATGTCCAGCTATCTTGAGCCCTTTGGGATTTGTGTTGCCTGGATTTACATCATGAACAATGATTGACATTATGATTAATTCAGTAAACCTCAGCACCCACAACCATTGTATACTGGGTTGATAGAAAAGGGTGCTGCAGGCTTCTGCATGATGACCGATGTATTAAACATTAGAGATGGTCAGTTTTCTAGAACCCTGAATATCTAGATCCCTCTGGGATTTGAAGAGATTCATGCTGACTGGATTGTCATTAGCAATTAGAGTAAACCTTGTATGGGACACTATGAGTAGCTATACCACACCCCTCAACAACTGCGAATATGGGCTGCCAGAGTACTTCATTGAAGGAGGTTATACTGAAGGCTTATTTGTGATTGCCAAATTATCAAACTGGAGATATGTCCGGTTATCTAGAACCCTGAATATCTAGAACCATCTGGGATTTGAAGAGGTTAATGCTTTTTGAATTGTTATAAGCAATTGGAGCCAACACTAGGACATGAATATTTACCCCTCAAAATGTATACCGGGTTGACAGAGTACTTGAAGAAAGGCATTGAAGGCTTTTTTTATCATATGATGACGAATGTATCAAACCAGAAATATATCCCGACGGTTTTCTAGGACCCTCAACTGGCTGAATATCTAGAACCATCTGCGATTTGAAGATTTGAACGAGCATGGTGGCTTAGCGGTTAGAGTGTCCGCCTCATGCACGGGAGGTCCCGGGTTCGAACCCAGACCGGGTCATACCAAAGACTTTAAAAATGGTACCTCCTGCCTTCTAGCCAGACACTCGGCATGTATAGAATGGAGAAGGGAAAGTTAATCACACGAGTTACCAGAGGACTGGCCCCCCTGTAACTTTCGCTACATTTAGTAGACGTGTGGCTTAGGGCTAATGAAACGGAGATAGGCGCCGCCTTATGTGCCAACATTGGTACGGGAAAGACTTTAACTAACAACTGGCTGAATATCTAGAACCATCTGCGATTTGAAGATTTGAACGATTTTGCCTACATAAACAATGTCAATTGAAGTGCATGTACATCTTGAGGTGTTATGAGCGATATCTTTCAACAACTAAATTTCCCTCAAAAATTGTGTGTATGCAGGCGGGGTTAAGGAAGGGTACTGAACGCTTCTTCATGGTGGTAAATGATTGTAATAAACAGAGAGGTGTTTGATTATCTACAACCCTCTTGGTTTTTAAGAGATAAATGCTGTCTGGATTGTCATTAACGAGATTAAACTTTGGGAGGTAGTGATTATTTTACCTAAACTGACCAGTTCGATAGAACCAAGGACAAAATATGGTCCACATGTCCTCAAGCATGTCTAACATGATGGAAATGCTTTGGAATACCCTCAAATTCATGTGCACTGGGGCTGGGATATCGATGCCCCACATAAGGCTCATGTCTGCCCATTACTGTATAGATAATTATTATTAACGCATGCAGTATGTATAAATAATATCTGATGGATTTTTTTGGCGGGATTTTGGATCGTTATGTGATAGGTTTAAACGTATCTTGAATACATGTGCAAAGTAGTACTAACATTGATGTCATAATTATAATGCTTTTTATATGGGTTAATGTGCAAATTTGCCATACATGGACTGTAAATTAACATGACGGATGCAGTTCAGAAGAGGGAAGTTATAATCTGATTTCAAATTGGAAGTTGGATAATTTGGGAAATGTGATAATATTATTCAAGATTTGACATGAGCATGGACAATTGAAATGTATGCCTTTTTCTTTTTTTCAAACTTGCTACATTTAGCATCCATAGCACGTATGTGTGTAATAAAGTATACTCACTCAAAGTACGTACAACAAAGGTTCTGCGGCTTTTCAACCGCATTACACTCCAAATGGGGGTCTAGGAGCGAAGCCCCCGGAAGCTTTTGGGTATAAGCCAATTAGAACTCTCAAGATATATAGGAATACAAAGTCTATCTATTTTATTACGAAACAAATTTTATTCTGCGCGCATTGATGACTTGAAGCCCTGAATGGGTTGAGTCAAGGGGAACCCACATTGGGGGCTTGAATGGGGTCCCGATGGCGGAGCCGAATCTCCGTTAGCTTGTAGATATCAGACATTGCGGAACTGCTATAGTGTGTGATAAACTATAAACTAGTGAATCTATTCGTAGCGGGCGTAAGGGCATAGCGAAGAAAAAATTGAAACAGTATAGGTTTTAGCACTATACTACTATATTTTAGCACTCTCAAGATGGGTCATGAAAGGTATAAATGAATTGTGTTATGATATCATATTCCAATTTACTCTGCGTTCAGCGCTTGTGGACAGAATTGAAAGATAAATTATTTAAGATAATTAATTTTCTGTGTCGGGGTTCTTTAGATGAGGGTTTAATTATAACTCCGTTTCCTCCAAGTGCGTTTGAGATATTGCATTGCCCAACACATTTCGAAATGTGAGTTCCCGCAACCGAAATGAAGCTTGCAATGGGAATTAATAACAATCTTGATGAGCTACTATTTGCGCAAAACGAGATTTGCAGTCTTTTTCAAATTAAAAAATATATATATTTTGAAGGTTCATTATTGGTAAGCATCGTATTTTGAATTCTCTCTTTTGCATTATATAATATCCGTCGATTTTTGTCTTAATGTTTGGAATTATCGGGGGCACAAATATATATCCCCCACCCCCCCCCCCCCCCCTCCCCCAATATTTTCATTGGGGGCGACCCCCATGATCGACGCCTCTGTCTTATTCAACAACAGTAATGCAAAACTTCGTTCTATTTATAGAGATCTAGAATATTAAAATCGGGCGAGACCCTTTCATGAATGCTAATCATGCGCTTAAGGTTACATTTTGTGCAAGTTTAAAGCGTGACTAAATTAAAAACGCATGTTGACTTTGGTTGATCTATAATAATGAACACACTTTCCATGCAAGGAAATAAGTGGCACTACTAGGTGCATAGTGGATGTAGTTCAGTAGCGAGTTATACATCTGGGCCCATATTCATGAAAGCCCGCTAGCTTAGTTCATTGCTAATTCTATTTTGGATAACGCGGCTAAGAATTATACACAAGATAGTTTGGTTGCTAACGAAGATTAACTTGTATGGGTACGCAAGACTTACCCAGTTGACCCTATACAGGGTGGCCCAGAAAGGATGCAACACCTACGATTGTTAATTTCATCAACACCATCGACCAAATGTCATTGTTTTTTGTTTGATTGGGTAGAACATACTTTTTCCAACATAATGATACCATGAGCATTGATTTTAGGTAAGGCGTTTGGATCCTAGGACCATATTTCTGAGGCAATGTCGTTTCCTAAATTTGCTACTTTTTCGTCTCCAGCGATCCTCGGAACACTGAGACATTCTCGCCCCACGGCCTGCCATATAATTAGCTGTACAGAAGAACCGCATGACTGCTCTCCCTTTGACAGGAAGACAATGTGAGCCATTCTTATGTACAGCTAATTCTACGGCAGGCCGTGGGGCGAGAATGTCTCAGTGTTCCGAGGATTGCTGGAGACGAAAAAGTAGCAAATTTAGGAAACGACATTGCCTCAGAAAAATGGCCCTAGTATCCAAACGCCTTACCCAAAATCAATGCTCATGGTATCATTTTGTTGGAAACAGAATGTTCTACCCAATCAAATAAAAAAACAATGACATTTGGTCGATGGTGTTGATGAAATTAACGATCGTAGGTGTTGCATCCTTTCTGGGCCACCCTGTATAGTCGCGGACTAGGAACATTTTTTGCTGTTCAATAAGCTGCACATTTAAAATACACTTAGCAAGGAACTACTAGTAAGCTAGCGAGGTTTCATAAATATGGGGCCTGAATTATAGCGGTAAAGTAGCTAATTATGAAATGAATCAACCAAATTGTCCCTAACTGTCCTCCCTGTCATGTATTGAGCAATTATAACATAGAATATTTTATTCGTCAAGGTGACCATCATCTTCTAAGCCAAGCCTTCAAATGTCGCCTCCAGAATTACCATCTTGCAAATCTTGTGTGCTCTGTTTTATTTCTGTTCAAATTACGTGCCATTGTATGAAATGCATGTTTTGTTAGTATTATTATGCTTTCCTTTGTTGACATTTTATATATTCCATACAAAATTCCATTCCATTAAAAAATGGTCAATTGAATGAAATAAAATTGATCTTAATTAAATTTTGTTACCATTTGGCCTTACACAATGGCCCGAATTCTCATCAGTGGCACAACTAGTCCAGGCTAAAGGGCAGAAATTACTAGTAACCAACTGTTTAAATCAAGTCACACCTGTCATATTTGACTGGCCCTTTGTCTTCACTATCAATGCAAATCCCGCCTCTGCAAAGGCATCCATTCAAAGTGTCTCGTGACACTCCGGACAGTGATAGTCGGTCTCCACCATTGCGTCCCGGATTATCCAGGAGATAATGGTACTGAGGTCCGGTCACACTACGACTGGACGATCAGGTGACCCTGTCTTTTTAGCCCAGACTAAAGTCGTGCCATTGATGAAAAATCGCCCGGCCTTAATTCTGTTTTCATTAACTGTCTTCTATATAGCAGTTTCGTTACCAAACGTCCCAACTTAAAATGGAATCAATACAAAATATTAACCAGTTCTGATTCACATTTAATACCCATGATTATTCATACTGAGTATAAAGGCAATTATTATTGAAAACAGCGTACAGATGCAGCAGATTCTAGCAGCGAATATACTAGCACTCGTTTTGCTTGTGACTGAGCTATGAGATCAAGTGGATACGTACATCGCCATAATACAGTCTGGATAACTCAGGACCCGTATAGGCCCTCGACGTCATGTTTGTGATCAGTATCGTAGCTACGGGGGCGCACGGGGGAGAAAAAAGAAATACATAAGTGTGACCCCCAGTATTCCGAGTGTCCACCCCCCCCCCCCCGCCCCCCCCCCCCCCCCCCCCCCCCAATCAGTCCGACCGAGTTACGTCACTGACATCACCATACAACAGTATACCAATACGGTAGTTACTTTTGAGCTAACAGTAGCGTGATGTCATTACCCTATGATTATTCATGAACGCCCAGCCTCACGCTACTGTTGGCTCAAAAGTGCCTACCTACAAATACATCGCCATAGAATAGTTGAGTTGAAGTCCCCCAACGTCATGGTTGTAATACAATCATGGTGTACATGTCATGCCATGACGCTGTCTCTGGATTCGAGTGCTATTCCGCTTTAGTGATCGGTTATGCTAGGTTTACACTATGTCCCCGGCGGCCACGGCAGCCCCGTTTCAGGCCACCGTGGACAAAACGGGATGGACGTGAGACAACGCGGGGGGACGGAATGGGCAAACGTGACTGCCGTGTATGCCTGGCCAGATTTTTAAACTGTCAACAAATTTGCTATGCAACCTAGCAGGCCGGAGTAAAACGGGGTGAACGCAACAAAACGTGACAGGCCGTAACAAAACTTGGAGGCTGTCCGTAGGACGACGGGAAGACAATCCCCGACATCTCACGGTTCTTTCCCGTCCTACTACGGACAGCCTCCAAGTTTTGTTACGGCCTATTACGTACTGTCACGTCTTTGTTGCGTTCACCCCGTTTTACTTTGGCCTGCTAGGCTTCTAATCCGCACCGTGACTGCCGTGGCAAATTTTTTGACAGTTTAAAAATCTGGCCCGGCATCCACGGCAA
This sequence comes from Echinarachnius parma, assembly GCA_037951105.1. Lineage (NCBI taxonomy): Eukaryota > Metazoa > Echinodermata > Echinoidea > Clypeasteroida > Echinarachniidae > Echinarachnius > Echinarachnius parma. The sequence goes on along the minus strand of JBAMJV010001586.1, from coordinate 57,759 downwards.
TCGCGGCAATTGTCTCATGTCCATCCCGTTTTGTCCACGGTGGCCTGAAACGGGGCTGCCGTGGCGCCAGGAATATGGTGTAAACGCACCATCAGTGGGGGGATGGGGCTCTTCCCCCCACGGCCCGTCACGGATACCGTGGTAGACCGTGATAGACCGTGAGAAAACTTGGCAAGACCTAACACAACTTGAATACAGAGGAAAAATTTGTCAAAATTTCACGGCGCGCTACGTTTTGGGCAAACGGGGCTGCCGTGGCCGCCGGGGACATAGTGTAAACCTAGCATTACATTATAAGTTGTCCAAGGGAAACGGGTACAAATTCGTCTGGAGTATAGTAAATTAAATTAATCATCCGAAGTATGGCGACATTTAACAGCATTAAAGGGATCTAGTAACTATGTTGACATGTGCAAAAGGTGATAAATGGTTGGTACAATGTATGTCGTTTTTATATCTGAGATGTCCACAGGGGTCTGTTTGAAAATCACAAGTCAAATGGACGTTTTATGGCCGAGTAATGAGCAAAAATGCAATGTGATATTCATTACCTCATTGCACTCGCAGTGTACACGGTTTTCGCGGTCCAGTGGATAATTTAACATCTGAACGCTTCAATGGTAAATATCTTTTTAACGAAAGCGAAATTTGAAAAATATATAAGTTTTTTTGTGTGTGTGTGTGTGTGTGTGTGTGTGTGTGTGTGTGTGTGTGTGTGTGCATGTGTGTACGTGCGTTTGTATCTATGGGTGTGCGTGTGTGTGCGTGTGTGCGTGTGTGTGTATCAGTCTGTCTGACTGTCTTTGTCTAAAGCACTGTTTTATTCCTTACCCAGTAACTTGGCGCAAGTGAGATCTGGCAGTCTTCTAAAGATTGTCTGATGTTCAGTCATGCGTGCAGAGATTCAAATGAAAATGGTACCTAAATGTACTGGGAGGATAACTCTATCAAGACATATCATGAAACCCATGATTAAATATTCATATTTCAAACAATACAACTTTACAAAAGTGGGACATTTTTTCTGACTCACTCTGTACAATGAAAATTAGAACATATACAGTAAATAATATATTTGGAAATGGAGAGATCCACTGAAAATCAATGCTTGTAGATTGTGGACCCCTCGAATAATAATAAAGCAATTGAATCATACTTCATAAACAAATCAAATAATACTTTTGAAACATACTTTTCAAAATTAACAATAAAGTGTACATTTGAGTTTGAGATGCTTCCAATAAAGGTTACTTAAAACATATAAAAGGGTGAGCCGACTAATTTTTTAACATATTCCAAAGAGCGGTAGTTAAAGGCATCCGTGTTGCTAATGTACTAAACTGAAGTCTAACGTAGTCTTCTTAACGTACTTTACCGTGCACAAAACCAGCATCAGCACTCTTGGTCTAGGCATGTTTCAGCAAGACAAATTTCACAAAACTGTTCTGTTTGAAAAACAAGCGCACAATGGCCGTACCACACCGCGGGCTGGCTGCATAATCCGTGCGGAGTTGCTAAATATACCGTAGTGACGTTCTTTAGCGTAGTCTAGCGTATTCTAGCGTCGTCTAGCGTAGTGGCTACCGTAGTCTACCGTACTCAAGTGTAGTCAGACGTACCACTCCGTACCTGTCCGTGAGCAAGCTGCACCCATATAGCGTAGTCTAGCGTAGTTTATTGTACTTGAACGTACTTATCCATACCCTTCTGTGGCTCATCACCATACCTTAACGTAGTTCAACGTAGTTTAACCCACGTCTGACCCACGATCATTCACACTACGGATAACTACGTCGACAACCGTAAATGTGACCGGCCCTTTAGACCTCCTTGGTCCAGGCATGTTTCAGCAAAAAAAAATCACAGACTTGCTCTTAGTATATCCCCTAATGTAGTACAAATAAATGTGAAATTTTTTGCTATAATCTTGGAAACAGTTTTTAATTTGGTCTAAATACATTATTGATGAGAAAAAGTGATGTTTCCATTTTTTATTTTTGGTCCCAGTGTGCATTTTGGCGATTTTAAAGATAATTAGCTAATTTGCATATTTGTGAAATAAGGTCAGGGGTCATTTTCTATCTAGGAATAGTGCAATATTGATAAAAACTAGTATTCTATGGTATTTTGGGGCAAGGATTCCATTTCCGGTGCTCATACATACATACATACATACATACATACTTAGAACATAACTGACAAATAATAATCCGGAATTATTGCTTATTAGGGGCTGTAGTCACTGAAAATCAACAATATTCATAAAATATGCAAATTAGGGAAGCCATCTTGGATTTCAGAGTGTTTCCCATACAGCACTTACAAACAAGCACCGGAAATGGAATCCTTGCCCCAAAATACCATAGAATACTAGTTTGTATCAATATTGTACTATTCCTAGATAGAAAATGACCCCTGACCTTATTTCACAAATATGCAAATTAGCTAATTATCTTTAAAATCGCCAAAATGCACCCTGGGACCAAAAATAAAAAATGGAAACATCACTTTTTCTCATCAGTAATGTATTTAGACCAAATTAAAAACTGTTTCCAAGATTATAGCAACAAAAATTGCTGCTTTACAGAACCTGATAGACTATCTGTTTAAAAACAAGCGCACAATGGCCGTACCACCGCCGGTGTGGAAGGGATAATTACCAGGTGTCCAGTACCAATTATCCCTAGAGATATCTGTCCACAACGCGCCGTTGGACAATTATCACTGGTGCACCTCTAGGGATAATTATCCTGGCCCAGGGATTATTGTCCATCGTGTGAATCGATTTCCGATGCGGATTATTTGCTCATCAAAATCATTTCACGACGAATGATATAGACAAATCTTAACTTGTGTGATATAAAGCGTCACGAATATGTGTATTCTTTTGTTTTTAAAGCTAATTTGTATTATATATGGGCTCATCATCGGGGACAACCTCTAACCTCAAGATCTTAATCCCGAGTGTTTGAGGTTAGCAACTATTGTATGTCTTACCCGTTAAAAGTTAATGTTCTATGGCTGAGTTAGTTGCTAGCTTCAATCACTCAAATCTCCTATTTGGCGCATGCGAGCTGTGTGCAAAATGCCGTCTAAAGTTATACATTTTGAGCCGAATTTTTGTTCGATAAAGGATAAAATTGTAATGAATAAATTTCAATGGACACCTGAATTACCTAAACATCGTGCAGTGACTAAATATGATTAAATATCTTCGTTCAAATATGCTATATGCCTTAGTAGAACAATTAAAATGTTCCAAGAAGCTTGAAAATAAATAAAAAATGCAGCAGGTGATGCGAGGCTGTACGGCCGGACTTCCGACACCGCAACGTACGGCGCGCGCTCTGCGCAGTCTGCCTACAAGTGCAGAGTCACGTCATGTCAAACTCAACACGCGTGACATGCGCCTAGAAAAACGTTCATAATAAAAGGATATTTTACCGTTTTACCGTTCTGCATTCATATTTTGGCAGATGTTCATATCATTGGTCAATTTATTAGTATACAAATGATGCGCAGGTATGAGTGGGTCGGTAGGAATTGTTTGCACAAGGTAACTATGGAACTGTTAAACCCACGAGGCGAAGCCGAGTGGGTTTAGACTAGTTTCCATAGTTACCGCGTGCAAACAATTCCACCGACCCACGAAATAAACTTGCGCATTATCTGTTTTATAGAATGGGCATTGTTACGCCCCCCCAAAAAGTCAAAAAATTAAAAATTAGAAAAATTACCGGATGCATGAAATAATTTTACCGGACGCATGAAATTTTTTACCGGACGCATGAAATTTTTTACCGGACGCATGATTTTTTTACCGGACGCATGAAATGTTTTACCGGACGCATGAAATTTTTACCGGACGCATGAAATTTTTACCGGACGCATGATTTTTTTACTGGACGCATGACTTTTCATGCATCCAGTACAATTGTCTGCACCAATTTTGCTCTCAACCAATCAGATTGCAGGGATTTATCAACCCATTCTATAATAACATTTGCTAAATGATACAAATTTCATTCTTATTTTCTGTCCTGTTTATGGACATCTCGGCGCTTGTCGTCGGCATTTACTACGTGTGTAGGATCGGATGTGAATTGTACGTAAATTGAGTTATGCCCGGTGCCGGTGTGGTGCTATATCCGTGACCTGCGAAATCCGTACCCAGTAGCAAATGCGCATGCGCTTAGACATTTGGAGGTGTGTCTTGCGAAAATCGTGACCATTATTACGCCGCAATTTCATTCTGATAACAAATTGACACATGTTTAATCAAATGTTTAAATGGCGTGAATGGATTTTCTTAATCCACCGTCGGGTTTTACAACACTTTGTGCTGCAAGGAGCCTCAAGGAGGGATTTTGCATGCTTTATTACAAATGGAATGAATGGCAACGAATTTTGCAGGCAATTTTCCCACAGGTGCGCATGCGTATTTGCGACTGCGTACGGATTTCGCAGTGCGTACGGATTTAGCGTGACACCGGCGCAGACAGAGCCGACTCGACCCGATCCGACTGTATTTCAGCCTGATTAACTCAGTATATGCTGCCTTAGGACTCCGGTTTTTCCAGCCAAGTGCCAGTCAGAGGTCATTCAAGGCCGATTCAACATGTTGGATCGGCTCCGACTGAGCGAAACTGACTCTAGCCTGACTGAAAACCAGTCGGATCGGGTCGAGTCGGCTCTCTCTGCGCCGGGCTTTAGTCCACACGTCACATGAAGTCACAAAGGAAAAATGATGTGGACTAAAATCCCTGAGCGTGGCCAATTATCCCTAGATTTTTCTAGGGATTTATGTCCATGATGACGTCACTGCTAATTATCCCTGGCCGGACAATTATCCCTGTCACACCGGCTGTTATACTCTGTGTGGAGTTGCTAAATATACCGTAGTTTGACGTTCTTTAGCGTAGTCTAGCGTAGTGGCTATCGTACTATAATGTACTTAAGCGTAGTCAGACTTACCACTCCGTACCTGTCCGCGAGCAAGCTTCACCCATATTACTTAGCGTAGTCTATAGCGTAGATTCTTATCCGTACCCTTCTGTGGCTCGTCACCGTACCGTAACGTAGTTCAACGTAGTTTAACCCAGTTTAACGACGTTAAGTAACCCTACGGATCACTACGTCCACAACCGTAAATGTGACCGGCCCTTGAGAATTAATAATAAGATGGGAAAGTAACATACTGTATACGTGAAGGTGAAAAGAAGAGAAAGGATAACCAGTTGGATGTGGACAGAGACAGAACTGTTGACGCATATGAGTATAAGCGATATAAAGAGCGCTCAATACAAAAAATGGAAGGCCGTTTCCGGTATTAAAACAAACACATACACATACAGATGATGACCTTTTATTGACAAAATAGGATTAATAAAATATTAAACAGTATATAGGGAGACAAACATATTTATCAATTACCCCCGTAGATCCGCCACGGAACATAATCATGGGAACCAACTAAATTGCTTGCAATACCGCTGAAGTGGATTCCGTGGTCCGTGGAGTATAAGGGTACGGACAATTTTCGCGCCTTTTCTAACGACATACAACAAAAAATTGCGTGACTCCGTTTATGGTATTAATTTATCTGTGACAATGGTAGTAGGAACAACAACGACCATGGAAAATGTTTCTTTGTTTTTTCCTCCAAAAGGGATCGGTCATAGTTACAGCTCGTTTGCTTTGGTGATTGATCTTGCTCTCATTTTGATCATCATCGTGTCTATCTTTGGAAACCTGTTGGTCATCGCCGCCCTAAGCAAGAACAAGGATCTCCGTAAGCCCAGCAACATCTTCATCGGATCGCTGGCCATCGCCGATCTCCTGGTCGCTACTCTCGTCATGCCCTTCTCGCTCTCCCCCTACGTCGTCGATTACCGGGTCTTCATGAACCCCGTCTTATGTAACGCATACATTACATTTGACATCTTGTTCTGTTCGGCGTCTCTCATGCACCTGTGTCTTATCAGCGTCGATCGCTACATCGCCATCAAGAAGCCGATGATCTATCGATGTCGGATGAGCAAGTCCAAAGCCGCCGTGGCGTCTGGCGTTGTTTGGGCTGTGTGCGCGCTAAAGTCAATACTCCCTGTCAATCTCAATTGGGTCGGAATTAACCAGGATGACTTGATGGTGAAGATGATGATGATGTCGACCGGTGCGGACGATATTGCGAATTCGACTGGACCTACAGATCATTGTGATAATGAGAGCATGTTCTTGGAAGATTCGTTCCGCGGTTGGCATCTAGCCGCAGTTTATTTCTGTGATCACTCTTACAATCTGGCGTACGCAATAACAACCAGCATCATAGATTTCTTCCTACCTTGCTCATTGATGGTCTTCTTTTACGTCCGCATATTTATCATTGTTAGACAGCGCGCCAAAGCTCTTCGAGCCGGCCGAATGCCTTCACCTTCACCAGCGAACACAACGTTAGGTAACCATGGTGATTCCGAACTCCGGATCAGCTGCCAGCAGCAGGCATCAGATAGCAAGGCCCTGGTTCTTCTTGGGTCTATCATGGGACTCTTCATATTCTGTTGGACCCCGTTCTTCGTGTATCTTCTCGCCTGCACATCACCATTCCTGCACTGCAATCCTTTCGACTCTCGGGTCGCCGAGTTATTTGCGTGGTTAGGGTACTTTAACTCTTGTCTTAACCCATTTGTATATGCGATTACAAATAAAGATTTCCGAAAAGCATTTAAAGATATCTTGATGTTCAGGAGCCTTCGTCAGTCTTCGAGATCTAATACTTTATCTTCAGGATTATCAGACATGTCAAAAAGTATATCCACACGAATATGAACTAATGGATATCGTCACAATTACCATTACATAATACAAGGATTTAACTGGTCCCTATTTTATACAAATCTATTTTGCTTCTCTCACGTCTCAGGCCAGATGTATAATGATTGGTGTCTGGTCGACCAAACGAGTTATACATAGGACTGCCATAATGTTCATTTTGCGCCTAACTGAAATACAACTGACTGGAATGCTCTAATGTGTCTGTTTATAAATTATAGTATATTGTATCCAATTGGTGGGGTATTTATTGTATACACAGTACTTTTAGCATCGTTATAGAACGATATTATATTTCTTTTATGTATAATGAAATGATTACATTTAAGGGAGACTAGTAACATTGTCAAAATTCACAAAACTTGTTTTAAACTATATACATACATCATTGTTATCGTATTACCAATAGAAACATATCAAGCGCGTTTTGGTGTTCAGAATGTCTGTTTCGCTATAAAGACTGACATTATTTTGTGATTGGTGGGGTATTTATTGTATACACAGTACTTTTAGCATCGTTATAGAACGATGTTATATTTCACATATGAAGTATGTACCCCACATATGAAGTGTCCGGATCTAAAATTCTCTATAAGGAGAATTATAAATGTGAACTGAGTTAACAAATACCACTTTGCATATTTGACCATGATTATTCGGTCATAATGACATTCATTTACCTTGGAATTGTCACACATCACTCAGTGGACATATCAGATCACAACAATACACAATATGTCAACAAAGTTACTAGATCCCTTAATGCTACAGTCACAAATAGTCCGATTTGGGCTACGGCGCCCGTACGATGCCACTTTTAGGTGAAATCTTGCGGGAATCTTGCGGCGCCCGAACGGGTGCCGTGGCTATATATCATACGGTCGCCGTTGCATTTTTCCTCGCCGTACGATGTCAAAAATTTGTTTAACGCGGAGTTAAAACAAAAAATGCATCGTACGATGTTTTACCTGCCGTAAGCCCGTAGATACATCGTAGAGAGCATCGCACGGGCACCACAAGGGCATCGCACGGGCACAGCATGGATATCGCAGCCTTTTTCCGAATATCGTACGATTTTGAGACTGAATATTTGGCCACTCAAATCGTACGGGTACCGTGGAGTCACCGTAAGAGTACCGTAAGGCACCCGTACGGGCACTTAGTTTGTGTTCACGGGGGCCGTGCGATTTATGTTTTATTTTAAGACAAAGATCATCGTACGGGGCCCGGAGAATATGTGACTGCTACTCTAAAATATTACAGACATCGTACGATATCACGATTTCCCCAAATCGTAGAAAATCCGCCGTAGGGAGAAAAATCGTACGGCGCCCGGACCATTTGTGACTGTAGCATTAGGGATGCTGTTGGGGTTAACATTGATAGCATTTTTGCTCATTATCTCCATATAACGATTAATAATTGTGTTCATTTTAATTGAAGGATGTATAATTAAAATTGTAAATACCTATAGTATCTATACCATATAAGGGAGGGATTGGACAGTCCTGAGAAAGACTGTTTGTATTTTTTCTTGGGTAGTCATATAAGAACTATGGTAGTCCTGAAAATTAGGACTGTTGTTATGCTTTCTTGAGTTACATCGTTCTAAAAAGTTCTGAACTGTATCTTTAATCATTAATGAATCATATAATTGAAGAGTTTAATTCTAAAAGGCGCTAAATCGACTTCATTAATTTCGGAGAAATAGGCGTTGTGCTGTCCGACTTTTACACAAGCCTATGGGAATAAAACATATTGAATGCTCCTTATTATTTCCTTTTCGATTGCGAAATTTGTCCCAAAGTGTTTATTTTATATAGATCATATACCTTCTTAGCGAATTGTTGCTCGTGTTTTGTTAACTCAATATTTTGGAAAGTAAATTTAGCGCCTTCTGGAATTAAGCTCTTCATAATTGCGTGAATGCCACAATATAGTTATAGAAATATTAAAGGTAAATGACAGTAGTGGGAAACGCCCCACACAAAAAATGAAATGTTCGCTCTTGTTACCAACCATGTGAAAGAATATAATTTTACTAATACGGGATTATAAAAATGTTGCCAAGTAACCGCCTACTAATTTATTTATTTACAAAATTATAAAAACTGATTTGCCTCAAATCGCGAAATCATGCATACGCTACGTTCAAAATACCATGTGGTCCCAAAGTGCTATCCGGTATGCGGGCTTGTCGATATCTCCAGCCCAGCGCTAGCGGCGCGGACAGGTGCGAACTGCCGGTGGATTTATAAATTTCACGGGCGGCCATTGGAATTTTTCCGATTTCTGCATTTAGGTTCGGATTTTACCACACAAGCTCTTTTTAAATACTTATTTAACAATATTGATAAATTAGTTTGGCCAATATAGATGTTTTCGGTAACTTTCCCCAAACTCGTATGTATCGTTAAGGTTTGCAATGCTAACATTCATACATGTGGATAGGGTCCTATAATAAGTCCTACTAACTGTCCGTTTTTGTCATTTTTTGTTTATCTTTCTCATTTATATGTTTTTGTTATTATTGTACTCCTTGCCATTTTGTTAATAAATGCGTTCGCTTCAGATCAATTCAAATCTATTTGTTCACTTGTTCATACAAATGGCGAGTCTGTATATAGATATATTTCTGATAAACCTTGTGCATATGATTTATATTGCACATAATTTGGATTTGGATTTTTAAGATGGATATAATTAAAAAAAAAAAAAAAAAAAAAACACACTTAAAGGGATAGTTAAGTTTTGGTAAAGGGAGTAGAGTTTTAGTCAAACTGAATTTTAGTATCAAAAACCTGCAGCATTACATTACAAACTATTAATATTAACTCCACCATGCTCGAAAGGAATACACAATTACAAATGACTGAGTAAAAAGCCTGTTATCATTCAAAAAGAGCCATTAAAACTCATGAGGGCGCTCTCTAAACACTCATCGGTTTCAACCATTTTAAATAAAATATTGTGCATGTGATGTTTTGTTGAAATAGTGATTAGATAGAGAGATAATCAACAATTAGTTTTAAACCTCTTTTATACATTTTTGAAAATAGGAAGCATTTTTTTTTTAATTTAACGGCTGGTTCAAAATTATCGAATAATTGTGGGGCCCCACAATTATTACAAATGGTTATGTTTATGGATATTTCAGCCATTTCTGAACCGATTTTGATAAAATAAAGTTTATTCTGTCAATAAATTGTATACGCTTTCGAATTAGACACTCAGTTTTTCATTATATCTCACATAAAATTATTTTGTGTAGCGCCCTCTATACCAAAACTCAACTATCCCATTGCAAGCCAAATTTCAAAAGTTGCGAGGTTATTGTCTTATATGAAAGAAAATGTCATTTAACAGCATGCCTGAACAAATTGGGGCTTGAAATCTTTTTTTCGTGGAGTTATAGACCTCAAAATAATAAAACGACACAGCGCGTTTAATTATGCATTATACGAGTATTCACCCGGTGCGAAATTTCGCTCACGGCGCATTCCACGGAGTACCACGTTGCTGTGCGTGACTACTACGTGACCCGCGCACAGATTATGATCGAACAACGGCGTAAGCGAATACTAAACAAAATAACCAAAACTCGCTAAAACTGACTACAGGTAATTGTATATTCTTCATTTTCGAGACCTATTCCGTGACATACCTTTACAAATGTCGGCTTCACAATACCTTTACAAGAATAAGTACAATATTGTTGTAATATTATGCTCAATCAGTTAAACTCCTTTATTAACCGATATAGTTTGGTGGAGGGGCGCATTCGTTTTTCATTTGTAGAATCCAAATTACAGGGCTGTTCGATCTGAATTTGTGTTTGTGTGTTACATTCATCCTCATCCGTCTACTGGAAACTGTTCAGACGATTTGTAAAAGGCGGACAGTCCCTTTAACGTGCATTCTTCCGTTTCGCAAAATATCTGTGTTATGTTCGCAGTTGCCAACTGCACAGTTAGGGCAATACCAATTGCAAGCATAGCGTTACCACGAATTCAACCCTTTACCATTTGAATCTTTATCCTGCCAATAGTTGTAAGGCTATGCGAAATGGGTCGAGTATAAATTTAGCAAATGTTCCATGACGTTTCGTTTCACGCGAAATGAAGCCAAATTAGAAGTATCCTACTACAGTAGTTCAATCCGAACTTGGTCAGCATCATTTCGTTTGTTTCTTTTTAGTATACTGATGTTACCTCCCGAAAGTACTGTAATGCAATTGGAAGAAGAAGAAGAGGTCAAACGGATAGGAAACGGAAAGAGATTCGCAATAGTGGGACTAGACCTTTACGACGCTCTGTTCGCACTTGAGTATCGCATATAGCCGGGGTCAAGTCTATATAGAAGGGGGCTGGAAGTCATGAGGCGAACGCACGATTTGTCTGTTTTTATTTTTATTTCCGTATAAAAAGTCAACATCAAAACAATACAGAGTTGTTACAAAAAAGCGGAACCCAACTTCCACTAGCAATATCTCATCTAATAAACATAACTATGTTTATCGCAATATGCCATCGCAAAGAAAATTGATTACTCTTTCATATGATACGAGCTTGTGGTTATCAAACTGCACACATTTTGAATTAGCAATGCTATAATTGCTTTGCGCACGAGATACTGATCAACACAGTCGCAAATAATGTTAATTCATTGAAACCTTTCCTTTTGTTCTTTTGTCTTATAATTCTATTGTTTCAATCGTTCTTAAACTGTACACAAATGGACATGGAGATACTTTTTAAATCAGTGCCTTGCCTCTGACCATGCATCTGAGCACTGAACAGCGTGATTTTTAGTCATTAAGTGGAATTACTCTGGGAGTCTCCAGCAAGTTGCTGAGGCTTTTACCATAATTTCCCCGATTGTGATACACCCTCAAAATCCACAATTTAGGGGAATATGAGGAAGTATGAAATGGAAGAGACTAGTCTGGATCTAAACAAGGGTTGTTCTGAGAGGAGAAGGTCCATTCGGACACCACTGGGATCATATGAAGACGAAGGTCAACATCACTCAGCCGAAAGATACATAAGACATCCGCAATCGCATCATCAGGGAGTTCGATGCCTTGTGCCAGCCCCGTGCCAGAAGGGGAATGTGGTCAGACGACTATCAGAGCCATGGTGACACGAGCACAGAACTGTGCGGACAGACAAGCGGGTCATGTGGAAGGACATTGGGGATAATTATGGACCCTGAACTCTTTTCGAAGTTGAATAAATGTCAAGCTATGGATACAGAAACATCATTAAATATCACTTGACTTTGTCTTTGTTTCATGATTTGCATTGCATTAAACAATAACATTCTACTCTGGTGCGCAAATTACTTTTTACATAAATCTGTTAAAGTCATTTATATTCATTCATGCATGACGCTATCGAAACATATTTGGTATCAAACGAAAGATCATGAATTTACCTTTCATATGATAAATCGCCATAAACATAATTATGTTTATTAGACGAGATACTGCTGGTGGAAATTGGGTTCCGCTTTTTTCGAAACACTCTGTACATGAAGATTCATATATACAAATAAAAGAATTTTACAAGTCATACATGAATAATCAATATACAAGTGATGAGAATACGGCTGGATAACCCATATTCAGCTGTGGGGCATTATACCCTACTGCTGTTCTTCCATGGGGACCAGATCAAGGGATTAGAGATCAAGTAACATTGTCAACATCGGCAAAACTTACTTAGAAGTCTATAGCGGTTCCCATACATACATTGTTGTTTTCGTAGAAGCATGGAACAATGGTATAGGTTTTCCGAATATCTCTTCCAATATAAAACAAATATAGGTTTTCCCGCTCAATTTTACACTTTTATCAATCGAATTCATTAAGGGTCATTCAAATTCACGCATTGCCGCGTAATCGTTGGTATCGGTCTTTCAAATTCCGAAAAGGTGCAAACGAATTCATGCATACGCATACGCTTTTGTGAATAGACACAAGAGTTCATTTATGGGCATTCGAATTCGCGAATTTGCAGTAGCGCCAGCATTAACTACATGCCATTTTGAATATTCGACACAGAGTTCCCGGACGTTGCTAGACGAGGAAGTACAGAAGATTGCAGCTTGGACACTAGCGACATGTCCTCTTTATGGATAAGAGCCAGTTCATCCTTGACCAAACAGATGGGAGACTATAAGGATTCGTGACGAAAAAAACCCACGATTACTGCATTCACGAAACCTCTTGAGGTGATGGCGGATCAATGGTGATATGGGCAGGTATACACTGTGGCTATAAAACGCCACTGGTAGTACAAGGTGGAAACTTCAACGCCATTGTGCACCGGGACATTCTGGAAAACTATACTGCCTCCCTCACACAAGAGGGTCTGACGGAAACCATTTCCGGCTGCAAGAGGACAACGCTATGTCACAGAGGGCAGCTGCAGATAGAGAATGTCTCGATGAGCAGGGGGGCGGGAGGGGGCAGCAGTTGCCATGGCCTCCTTCCTCCCCTGATGCGAACCCTATCGAGCATGCCTGGGATGCTCTATACAGGGTGGCCCCCAAAAAAAGGAACGGGGCACTTCCCAAAATATAGTAACAAAATGATTATGTCCATCGGATAGGGTGTCTTTTCCAATGAAAACGATACCAAGAGCAGTAATTTTGGACGTGTAGTTTTTGTTTTAGGGCGCTTTGAGTGAGACCATGTCAGGTTCCCATTTTTGTCAATTTTTACCAAGTCATTGTCTGATAAATGCGACTTACTGCCCGTCATACTAGACTGCTTTGGCAAATGACTACGGACATAGGCGCCGGATGTGGGGGGACAGGGGGGGGGGGGGGGCAGTCGCCCCTCCCCCCCCCCCCCCCCAATCCAAAAAGTGGGGGGGCAAAACGCGTTCCTTGGATCAAAAGGAGAAAATTCATCCACAGAGACACACTGTATAATTATATGCAAATTAGGCCTAATTTCCATAATTTATGCAAATCTATTTATGGGAATGGGATTTTCTATGAAAATGTTGTATTTATTGAGATATTTGAAGGAGAAACATTTGCAAATAGATGACCCAGGGTATATCAAGGTCAGTGGATCAATCTAGCAGATTTGTGTAACGTTTGGTGACCGTCTAACCACTCAAATTCAAGATGGCCACCGGCATCAATGTTAAAATTCGCACATTTGGTGTTATTGTTGAACTCCATATCTGTATGATATGTCAAGTAAAATCATTACTGGGATGTAAAAATCAATTGTTGACTCATCCTTGGAACAAACTAAGAAGATATGTCAAAATAGACACACAATTCCGATATAAATTAGCCTAATTTGCATTATTTATGTATAATGACACAGGAATGTAATTTATTATGATATTATCGTCTTCATTGAAATACTTGAATTTTAACATTCCTGCGGCGGCCACATTGGATTCGTGAGACGGAACGGATTTAATGTTTTGCTCTCTGGTGGGCGTCCGTTAACGCTATCCAGTGGTCATCGAGCGCGTTCCTTGTCAGGCGATGTCCGTTGTTTCATCCGGCGGGAAGTTTTATGCATGCAGCATTGGGGATAATTTGATATTGCAAATTTTCTATCCGTCGGACATCCGTTTTTGTATTTATTTGTATTTATTAATTTCAATATATTTTACCAGGGTGGTCGATTCAACAATAAATTGGTCTCCCATGGGGCCCTGTGATATACAAACATAATAATAACATTTGAAATGAATTATAAATATGTCTAAAAAAAAATATTAAAAAAGTGACGTGAAACATAATAACAAATATTTTCATTCTGCATTTTAAAATGCATTACCAAAACTAAAATATCCCTTTAACAATAAAATCATGGGACAGGTTTCGGTTTAAAATTTCCCTTTCGTTCAGAAGATATTTACGATTGAAGTGTTCAGATGTGAAATTATCCACTGGACCACGAAAATCGTGTACAAAATGAGTGCAATGAGTTAGTGAATATCACTTTGCATTTTTGCTCATTACTCGGCCATATAACGTCCATTTAACTTGACATTTTCACACAACACCCAGTGGACATATCAGATGACAATTATATACATTGTATCAATCACTCATCACTTTTTGCACATGTCAACAAAGTTACTAGATCCCTTTAACATGTATCATGTACAATAACTATACAATCCTCTGTGAATTATATGCGTCTCACTTTCAATCACGTGTTTAGCTAATTGGTTATGTCTGCCAATTGCTTTGTATGGAAAGGTTCAATCGGGAATTGGCATAAACATGATAAACTCCATTAGGGCATCTAATAATGAATTCGTTCTGCATCTCCAGATCAAAAGGGCATATGCCTTTCCTTCTAACCAATACGAATATTCAATTCACAACTAACAAGAAGTTAAGCACGATTGTCATTTTAACAAATTAATTTAATTGATTTTCCATCGGGGCGTAGATTCAAATGTGATATTGTGTTCTTTTCTAACCATAATTTCTTAATTTGCTTTGTGTCTCGTTTTCAACAAAGCAAGTTGGGCATGGATGGAATTCTTGAATAATTTACACGCCACTTATTTGGTATAATCTACATTATTATCTCGGTAATGAAATGCTAAAACATGTCGTCAATCATATTCCTAAAGTCGAAAGTAATTTCGTTAATGGAAATATTTTGCAGCTCAATCGAAAACTAGGTGTATTTGCATTTCATTTTCGAAAGAGATGAAATTACAAGTTCGAATCGTTTCTCTAAAACGTCCAAAACACGTTACACGTACAAGGTCTCCTAATTGGTCCCCAGTAATTGATTTTTTTTATGATTGAAATGATTGTGGTGGTTGAAATGATTCTACATGTAGAGAAAATTAATAAATTGTTTTAGAGTGATATAGTGGTGACTTGTATGGTTGAAATGATTGGTTGAAATGATTCTACCTGTAGAGAAAATGAATAAATTGTTTTTTGCCCGGTAACATATCAACGGATTGCGCAAACGGATGTCAAACGGAGAGCTAAATTTTCCATCCGTTCTATACGTTTCTTGTCCGTTCCTTGTTCGGTGATGTACGTTGTTCTATGTTTTGTACATGAAGCAATGGAGACGACTTTCATCACCGGATAATTTAATTTCGCAAATTGTCTATTCGTTGGGCATACGTTTCCGATATCCGTTGATATCTGACCGGGCCATAACCTGTAGAGAAAATGAATAAATTACCCAGGGAGCAAACCACCATTTTTTTTAGGATTTCAGCTTTTGCCTTTTGTAAAAGGTTGGCCACCAGAAATGACTTCTAGACCTTCTAGGATCACAACCTAGGTGGACAACCTCGCGAACTAGCTACGTGAAGTCCACAGGATGAGTTTCAAGAAAACCACACCTAATGCACTAAATAGTGTGTTTTAGCCTTAGGGGTCATGAATACCCAGTCACACATCTTGCACAATTACACCACAATGCATGGTGATACAAGCTTGTTTTTTTTCATGGAGGTCTTCCCTAGAGTCTTGCGCATCGTTTGATACCAAATGTCACACTTCGTTACAACGTGATGCGTCACACATGGACGTGAAATTTCGAATACAGCGCTTATGTATGAAATGCAAATAACTCCCTAAGAGTTAATAATAGGCTATATTTTGATCTTTAAAAACTTAATTCGATTTGAAAAACCTATTTAGAGCATTATACAATGACACCAACTATGTAAATTAATAAATCAATACCAAACAAAAGCAATAAAAACAAACAAATACATAAGAATATGAGTTGTCAATGTATTAACTTGTTTAGATTGCGATAAAATGATACAAAATCCATCCGAAACATCATAACTTGTCATCATTTGAATCAGATGCGGAGGAGGTGTGTGTGTGTGTGTGTGTGTGTGTGTGTGTGTGTGTGTGTGTGTGCGTGTCTGTCTGTGTGTGTGTGTGTGTGTGTGTGTGTGTGTGTGTGTGTGTGTGTGCGTGTGTCTGTGTGTGTGTGTGTGTGTGTGTTTGTGTGCGTGTGCGTGTGCGTGTGCGTGTGCGTGTGCGTGTGCGTGCGTGTGTGTGTGTGTGTGTGTGTGTGTATGTGTGTGTGTGTGTGTGTGTGTGTGTGTGTGTGTGTGTGTGTATGTGTGTGCGTGTGTGTGTGTATGTGTGTGTGTGTATTTTTTTTGGGGGGGGGGGGTGGTCGAGGGGGTCACAAGACCATCAGTGGACTCCAAAAATAATTATAATCGAGGACTACTCACCCAGTATGGACGAAGTACATTATGAAGCTTGGAAGGGGGTACTTTTTATTAAGGATTGGCCCTATAAAGTGGCTTATAGGACCAGTACTGGAAACCAAACCGTACACAGCAACAGCACATTCCTTCAGGAACATATCAAATGTGCAGTGTTCAGGTCAAATAAAACCTCACCAACGTGAAAAGGGGGTGTTTGAAGGCACTAACAGGGTATTTTTCCAGTGAGAACAAGAAGACAAGACTTATGACGCTCAATACCTTCTACACCCTGACAAGAATCTCAAGAAGAAAAGAGGAGAAAAAAACAGCTGCACCAGGCAAGAGCAATGAAGTTCTGCGCATGACACTGATTTTTGCTAGTTGTAGACAGCTTGACATGTATGGCTTCATAGGAAAAGTATGAGTTCATTGATATATTCCTCCTACTCTGTTCAAGGAACCCGGCAGTATGTGAAGTGGTAGGAAGACTATAGCCTAGTGAAGTTCTACAATAGGAAACCAAAGTGCCAAACCAAACGTTTCTGATTTGCCTTAGGATAACAGAAAGAACAGCAGTGGTCCTTTCACAAAGGTGAAAAATGTTATGCAATTCCAAAGCATGGAACCGCCTTCTTCATGTATAGGAACATTTATTCTGGCACCCTTTAACACATCAACATGATATTGTCTTGCCCAGGCTTGCTGTGTAGTTGACACTAGAACTGCTTTTCCATCATTGAGGGACTATCCAAACTATGTACATGATGAAATGTTTGGCTTGGGAATGTGCGCATTTTTATCAATGATGGCATGAGAAGCTCGTTTGAGACAAAGGAGAAAAGCGTCCTCTTTACGAGGCAGTATCCCAGCTAGCCACCTGACGTCGTGCCGATGTCATAAGTTGTTGGCCGGATGTCGGCTTATCGCGGTTGGCTCGAGGTTAAAATGTCCGCCAGCCCAACATCGTAACCACGTCATTTTGTGATACGTCAATTTCTGACAATGGCCCAACATCAACTCATGACATTGGACCAACATAACATTATGATGTGGGCGCGAGGTTAAAATGTCCGCTAGCCTAACATTGTCCCAACATCATTTTGTGATGTCGGGCAAATGTCAATTTCCGACAATGGCCCAACACCAAATCCTGACATAGGACAGATATCAAATTCTGATGTGGGCTCGACGTTAAAATGTCCGCCAGCCCAACATCGTCACCACGTCATTTTGTGATACGTCAATTTCTGACAATGGCCCAACATCAACTCATGACATTGGACCAACATAACATTATGATGTGGGCGCGAGGTTAAAATGTCCGCTAGCCTAACATTGTCCCAACATCATTTTGTGATGTCGGGCAAATGTCAATTTCCGACAATGGCCCAACACCAAATCCTGACATAGGACAGATATCAAATTCTGTTGTGGGCTCGACGTTAAAATGTCCGCCAGCCCAACATCGTCACCACGTCATTTTGTGATACGTCAATTTCTGACAATGGCCCAACATCAACTCATGACATTGGACCAACATAACATTATGATGTGGGCGCGAGGTTAAAATGTCCGCTAGCCTAACATTGTCCCAACATCATTTTGTGATGTCGGGCAAATGTCAATTTCCGACAATGGCCCAACACCAAATCCTGACATAGGACAGATATCAAATTCTGTTGTGGGCTCGACGTTAAAATGTCCGCCAGCCCAACATCGTCACCACGTCATTTTGTGATACGTTAATTTCTGACAATGGCCTAACATCAACTCATGACATTGGACCAACATAACATTATGATGTGGGCGCGAGGTTAAAATGTCCGCTAGCCTAACATTGTCCCAACATCATTTTGTGAAGTCGGGCAAATGTCAATTTCCGACAATGGCCCAACACCAAATCCTGACATAGGACAGATATCAAATTCTGATGTGGGCTCGACGTTAAAATGTCCGCCAGCCCATTATCGTCACCACGTCATTTTGTGATACGTCAATTTCTGACAATGGCCCAACATCAACTCATGACACTGGACCAACATAACATTATGATATGGGCGCGAGGTTAAAATGTCCACTAGCCCAACATTGTCACAACATCATTCTGTGATGTTGGCCCAATGTCAATTTCCGCCAATGGCCCAATATCAAATCCTGACGTTTTAAGAAGACGTTGGGCCTACATTAAAAATCCGACGTCGCCGCGACGTAAAAATGTCCGCCAGCCCAACATCAGCGCGGCGTTTTTGTTTTTTTAATGCTGGCCAAACGTCATTTTGCGATTTCGACCCAACATCAATTATTCAGTCAGTGGTCAGTCATGGTTGTGAAATTAATGTCGGGACAATGTTAGTAATGAGACAAGAATAGGACATCTCAATTGTTACGTCAAACCGAAATCCTACGACGTCAGAATGGGCAGCAGTGAATCAAGTCGGCTAATAGTCATTAAGTTGATGTTGAGCCGATGTCAATGATCCGACATGAATGACATCGCAATGATGACGTCAATGCGATATCCTGCCGATGTCAGAACTGACAGCAATGAAACAAGTCGGCAAATGATCATAAAAGTGATGTTGCGCCGATGTCAATAGTCGGACATGAATATGCCATCTCCAATATGACGTCGGGCTAATATCGCGCCGATGTCGGAAAAGATAGCAATTAAGGAGGTCGGTAAATGGTAGTAAAATTGATATCGGTCCGATGTTATTAATTAGACATCAATGTGATAAATATGTCAGGCTGATGTAAGAACTGCAGCAATGAAACAACTCGGCAAATGGTAATTTAATTGATGTTGTGCCGAAGTCAATGATTAGACATGAATATGACATCTCAATGATGACGCCATAGCGATATCCTGCCGATGTCAGAACTGGCAGCAATGAAACAAGCCGGCAAATGGTCGCCAGTTCCGACATCGGTACAACATTGACCCAACGTCATATTTGAGATCTCTTATTCATGTCGGATTAATGACATCGGCACAACATCAGTTTAATGACCATTTGCCGACTTGTTTAATTGCTGTCAGTTCTGACATCGGCAGGATATCGCTTTGGCGTCATCATATAGAGATGTCATATTGAGGTCCAATTAATAACATTGGCCAGACATCAATTTCACAACCATGTACCGACCTCTTAAATTGCTACCAGATACAACATCATCACAATATCGGACTGACGTCATAGTAGAGATGTCATATTTATGTAGGAGTAATGACATCCGCCCGACATCTATTTCACAACCTTTTACCCACCTTTAAAATTTCGTAAAGTTCCGACATCTGTGCGGTATAGGCCCAAAGTCATATTTTGGATGTCATATTTATGTCTAATTAATAACTGTGACCCGACATCAATTTCACAGCATTTTAACGACCTCTTAAATTACTACCAGTTCCAACATCGGGGCGATAGAAGGCCGATTTTTTTTTTTTTTTTATTTATTTATTTCCACAAATGGGTGGGATGGCCCTTTCAGCAGAAACTGATTTTCAAAGGGGTCCCAATACAATACATAAAAAATACATAGATATTACAAGCATTAACATTTAAAGATATAAATAAGTTAAATATGAATAAAAAAACATATATATATACATACACACAGATATTCAATATAGAGACAAAATACACTAAAAACAAGATTTACAAATAGATTTATTCAGATATTTATATTTTATTTTATATTTGAGATGTCATATTCATGTCGAATTATTGACAACGGCACAACATCCATTTAATGACTATTTAATGATTAGTTTCATTGGTGCCATTTATGACATCGGCAGGATATCGCTTTGGCGTCATAATTGAGATGTCATATGGATGTCCAATAAAACTCATTGGTCCGACATCAATGTTACAACCATTTACCGACCTCTTTAATTGCTACCAGTTCCAACATCGGCGCGAAATTATCCCGACGTCATATTGGAGATGACATATTCATGTCAGAATATTGACATCGGCTGAACATCGATTTCATGACTATTTGCCGACTCGTGTCATTGCTGCCAATTCTGACATCGGCGCGATATCGGCTTGACGTCATATTTGTGATGTCATATTGCTGTCCAATTAATAACATCCGTCCGACATCAATTCCACATTCAACCATTTACCGACCTCTTAAAATGATATATTCCGACATCGGTACAACATTGGCCCAACGTCATATTTGAGATGTCATATTCATGTTGGTTTATTGACTTCGGCCCAACATTAATATTACAACCCTCTATCAAGCTCTTAAATTGGTACCAGTTTCGGCATTGGTGCGATTTTAGCGCGACGTTTTATTTGAGACGTATTTTTTTCGTCAACTTAATGACATCGGCACGATATTCAACTACAACCATTTTCCGACTTATTTCATTTCCAAAACCTCCAACTTAAATTCGACGTTGGCGTAATGTTGGCGCGACGTCTGTTTGCCGATCGCGATCTTGCCGAAGACCTGCCGACACCGGTCCGACGTCAGTTAGCTAGCTGGGTAATATATATTTTTGTTAACTTGCTTTGAGACTCTATACTGAATTGAATTTCGTTTAATCGATTACAAACATTAGTAATTCAAAAGTAAAAAAAAAAGAAGTATTGCTATCGGGAAATTCATGATCGATTATAAGCGATCGTAAGTGAAATGAAAATTTTCGATTTTTGGAATTATTTATATTAAAAAATATACTTTTGTCATGTCCTTGCTGCTGTATATAATTTAGAAGGATATATAAGAATATAAATAACACCTTAAATAGTGTTATGAATATCATTTGAAGGTGGATTATTTCAAATTCAACGCAGTTGCCATGGCCTCCTTCCTCCCCTGATGCGAACCCTATCGAGCATGCCTGGGATGCTCTATACAGGGTGGCCCCCAAAAAAAGGAACGGGGCACTTCCCAAAATATAATACCACAATGTTTATGTTCATCGGATAGTGTGTCTTTTCCAATGAAAAATGATACCAAGAACAGTAATTTTGGTCAGGTCGTTTTTGTTTAAGGGCGCTGTGAGTGAGACCATGGGCCGTATGCATAAAAACAAGCAATTGCTTGCAAGCAAAAGCATTTGCTTACAAGCACAAGCAATTGCTTACTGCTCGTAAGCAATTGCTTACCAAACAAGCAATTGCTTGAAACCGTATGCATAAAACGAACCTTTTACTTGTCTTGATAAGCAATTGCTTGCGTTTTTTCAAGCACATCCAGACCAGCTTGAGCTCTTGCTTACTCAGGGCATTCGCGTTTAAGGATCAAATTTTCATACCGTTTCAGGATGATTACGAGCTCCTTATTTCAGATGTTATGTTGTAACTTCATATTTAATACAATTTCTGATATTTTAGACTTTTTACGGCAATTTTCGTCCATCGATCTGCACAGAAACCCCCGTAATGATCTGTGCTGTTTCCCCCCTATTTGCGTAAGCAAAAATACTGCTGCCAGGTCGGGCACGAAGCATTGTTGTCCTGCAGTGCGATGTTCGCACAACCGTAACGATCCTTTGTCCAACACGTAAGCAATTGCTTAGGCAGTGCAAGCAAAAGGTTTGAGCACAAGCAAAAGCTTGTGCATATGTATTCAAGCAATTGCTTGAACTTGATCTTTTGCTTGCCAAGCTCTTGTGCTTGTGCTTAAAGCAATTGCTTATAAGCAATTGCTTGTTTTTATGCATACGGCCCCATGTCAGGTGTCGATTTATGTCGATTTCGACCTAGTCAATGGGCCGTATGCATAAAAACAAGCAATTGCTTATAAGCAAATGCTTTAAGCACAAGCAAGAGCTTGTCAAGCAAAAGATCAAGTTCAAGCAATTGCTTAAATTCGTATGCACAAGCCTTTGCTTGTGCTCAAACCTTTTGCTTGCACTGCCAAGCAATTGCTTACGTGTTGGACAAAGGATCGTTACGGTTGTGCGAACATCGCACTGCAGGACAACAACGCTTCGTGCCCGACCTGGCAGCAGTATTTTTTATTACGCAAATAGGGGGGAAACAGCGCGGAGCATCAGGGGGGTTTCTGTGCAGATCGATGGACAAAAATTGCCGTAAAAAGTCTAAAATAACAGGAATTTGATCACAACATAACCTCTGGAATATGGAGCTTGAAATCATCCTGAAACGGTACGAAAAATTGATCCTTAAACGCGAATGTCCTGAGTAAGCAAGAGCTCAAGCTGGTCTGGATGTGCTTGAAAAAACGCAAGCAATTGCTTATCAAGACAAGTAAAAGGTTCGTTTTATGCATACGGTTTTAAGCAATTGCTTGTTTGGTAAGCATTTGCTTACGAGCAGTAAGCAATTGCTTGTGCTTGTAAGCAAATGCTTTTGCTTGCAAGCAATTGCTTGTTTTTATGCATACCGATTCAAGCAAAAGGCTAGCACAAGCAATTGCTTGTTTTTATGCATACGGCCCAATGCCAGTTTAACTGCACTCCTTGCCCGTAATACCATTCAGCGACGATGCCCATTCTCTCGGCACACGGCTGAGTGCACACTAACAATAGTGCGCGATGCTCAATGCTATGAATGGCGGTTCGTGCGTTTCATCAAGCGCTGGCTCAATACAAATCGACAAAAAAGAGAACCTGACATGGTGTCACTCACAGCGCCCTAAAACAAAAACCACACGACCAAATTGACTGTTCTTGCCATCTTGGTATCGTTGTTAATTTGAAAAGACACTCTATCCGATAGACATAATACATTTGTTACTATATTTTGGGAAGTGCCCCGTTCCGTTTTTTTGGGGCCACCCTGTATAGGCGCATAGCTGCCAACGCGGTACTTGAAAAATGGGCGTCAACAGGCGGGGGACGGGGAGGGGAGACATCCCCCCCCCCCCCCCCCCCCCATACATTTGAAAGTGGAGGTGATTGTCCCTCCCACTTTTTAATATGTATACATTAAGTATGTTTGATTCCATAGGTTGAACTCCGTTTCATATAATATTTCTGTCTAGGGTATGCACCAAATCGCTCCACTCTCTCGCAGTTGTATTGTGCAATCATAAGTGCAAGCAAAAGGTTTCAGCACAAGCAAAAGTTTGTGCATACGAATTCAAGCAATTGCTTGAACTTGATCTTTTGCTTGACAATAAGCATTTGCTACTTTTTATGCATACGGCCCAATATGATACATCGATCGACTTTATGGATAGCCTATAAACTGGGTTCTGTAGACATGCAGATTCAGACTATAATTAGACGAATTTTTTTCTGATTTAAAAGACTGATCATCATCAACCAGAGAGATTTTGGAATAGCGCCACCTCTTTCCATTTTTGAGCTAGGGGCTTACTTAAAAAACTTATTATTAATGAAAATATTTATATCCATCTTTTTAAGTTTTAGGGAACATGAAATAACCATTTATGTTCGTAAAAGTTTGATTAGATGTACCAAGTCACGCAATATTCCTGAGCTAGCTTAATTGATAATTTAAACAAATCCTTTTTAGGAGCCTTGAACCTTGAAGAGATAATCCCTATAGCAGCTCACTGGGGAAGCTAAACTGGGATGACTAGTGATGTGACGTCAATGGCCGACGTGAAAAGTGAGGGTATTTACAGTGTAGGTGAATGTCCATTATATACAATAAGAAATGGAGTGTTTAAGTGCAAGTAAAAACCAAGCTCTGATCTACAGCATCCTGGATCCCACCGGAGGCTGCATGCATCTAAGAGCTGGTAGGGCAGCCTTCTGGAAAGCAGTCACAGATGTTGAGTTGACTGCTATGCTTGGTAGTTGATTCCAGATTCGAATGGATCGTGGGTAGAAGGAGAATTTGTAGGGGTCTATTGTGGCTTGTGGTATTGAGTATTTGAGGTTGTGGTCGTTTCTCCCAAAGTACGAGGCTGGTACGATGAGGACTGGAGGTGAGATGCTGACAAGTGCATGGTGAATTTTGAACAGCACGGTAGTCTGTGCAAGGATCCGGCGTGTGTGCAGGAGGTCCCAATCAAGTGCAGTTACAAGTGCAGAGGCTGATGTGCTCCTCCTGTAGTCTTGATGCACAAAGCGGGCTGCTGCTCTCTGCACTCGCTCTATCCCTTGAATTGAAGTGGAGTTGTACGGGTTCCAGGCTTCGGAGCCATACTCAAGTTGCGGGCGTACAAGGGCCAGGTATGCCCTGTTCTTCACTTCTTTCGAGCATGGGGACAGTGTTCGCCGCAGCAGTCCTAGGGTTCTGTTGGCCTTGTGCAAGATGGTCTGGCAGTGAGAAGCCCAACGAAGGTCCTTTGAAACAGTAACTCCTAGGTACTTGTATTGTTCTACCCTTGGGATGGTCTCATTGTGCAGGTAGTACTCACGGATGCTAGGCTTGTGCTTCCTGGAGATGGTGAGGCTAGCACATTTGCTGATGTTAAATGCCATGAGCCACTTGGTGGACCAATCTGCCAAGGTGTGTAGGTCTTGTTGTAAGATACTGTGGTCGTCTTCGGATGATATGTCACGGTAGATCACACTGTCATCTGCAAACAGGCGCATTCTGGACTGGATGTTCTCAGTGATGTCGTTGATGTAAAGCAGGAACAGGGTTGGACCGATCACCGATCCTTGGGGTACACCAGATGTTACTGCCCTCCAAGATGATCTCGATCCATTTACTGTTACTGCTTGTTGCCTGTTTGAAAGGAGTGCCATTATCCAGCGCGATGTGTCTCCAGTGATACCATAGTGTTGTAGTTTGGTATGAAGATGTTGGTGGGGGACACGATCGAACGCCTTCCGAAAGTCCAAGAAGACAACATCGGTTTGACCTCTCCTTTGAAGGGTATGTGCCCAGTCGTGTGTAGCTGATATGAGTTGAGTTGTAGTGGAGAGCTTCTGCCTGAATCCATGCTGTTCATCTATCAGGATGTTGTTAGATGATACATGTTTGGAGATGTGGCTGAGGACAACATGCTCCATCACTTTGCAACAGATGCAGGTCAGCGAGATTGGTCTGTAGTTGGAAGGATTGCATTTGTCGCCCGACTTATGGATGGGTGTTACAAAAGCCTGTTTCCATGGTGTAGGGACGACACCGGTGTTAAGGCTTTGCTGGAACAAGAAAGCCAAGGCTGGAGCAATCTCGTGGGCGATCAGTTTCAGGAGTCTGGGTGGTAACTCGTCTGGTCCACTTGCCTTTGCTGGGTTGAGCTGCAATAGTTGCTTCGCAATTCCAGGACGATGGACATGAAGATGACCAATGTTCCCGTAAGGAGAAGGCCCATGCATGTGCTCTTGCTGGTTTTGTTTCTCAGTGAAGACAGATTGGAAATACGAGTTCAAACATTCTGCCTTGTCCTTGTCAGAGGCGTACAGCTTGGATTCTTTGCGTAGAGGAGGAATTCCGATGTTCTCGGAGCGTTTGAGTTTTACGTAAGACCAGAAAGACTTGGGGTTGTCAGTGAGGCTGTTTCCGATCACGTTGTTGATGTATTCCTGGTGTGCATGGTTTACTAGTTTGGCAACTTTGTTGCGGTGCTGTCTATATGCGTGCCACGATGAGGTGCTGGGACGACTTCGTGCTTTTTTGAAGAGTCTGTCCCTCTTCCGCATATGCCTTTTCAAGCTGTGATTAATCCAAGGGAGGTGGAATCTGTTCTTTGTCATTTTAGATGGAACATAATCTAACATGCAGTTGTTGAGAAAATTTGATATAGTGGTCCAGTTTTCATTGACAGAGTTGAGTTCTGGGGATGACAGAAGAAAGTTGGTGGTGAACTTGTCGACAGCATCCTTGAGCCCTTTCTGATCGGCCTTGTGGAACTGGAAGACTTTCCTGGGTGGCTTGGGAGCAGTTCTTGGGTTACCCGAGAAGGTAAATGACACTATGTGGTGGTCCGAGATGCCTGGGTGAACACATACCTCCGACACCAGTCCAGGATTGGAGGTTATGACAAGATCCAGGACATTGCTACCCAGGTCGAAAAAACAGTTGAAAACAGTTGAAACCAGTTGGAAATTCAACTGGTTTTTACTGGTTTTAACTGGCATCAAGCGGTAGCAATTTACATTCCCGGTTCCCAGTAAAGATAAATGGATAGATGCAGCAGTCCAGTTAAAACCAATAGAGATACCAGTTGAAACCAATTCAAAATACCAGTTGGAACCAACTACTTTAACTGGTCTTCTTACTGGTAAGCCTTACTGGATTCTTACTCGATTCCAATTGATTCCAGTTGATTCCAGTGTACCAATTTCCATATTGAAACCAGTTGGCCAACTGGTGGTATCAACTGGTACCAGTTGGCAACTAATTTTCAACTGTTTTTTCGA
Organism: Echinarachnius parma; assembly: GCA_037951105.1. Classification (NCBI taxonomy): domain Eukaryota; kingdom Metazoa; phylum Echinodermata; class Echinoidea; order Clypeasteroida; family Echinarachniidae; genus Echinarachnius; species Echinarachnius parma. The sequence continues at coordinate 30,456 of JBAMJV010001586.1, read as the reverse complement.
CCTGGGTAATATATTTTAAAAAAAATTTATTAAAAAAAAAAAATAATAATAATAATAAATTCCCAGACCATGATATATATGACAAGTTCACTAAATCTGGAAAAAAAATTAACTGATAAAAAAGAAAACGCAGAAATAGAGAAAAGCTTTATATTTAAAATCTATTGAGTGATAACATTTATTGATAAAAGAAGAAAAAAAAAGTATTATTCCAGATCGACCAGGGTTTGAACCACCAACGCTATAAGCACCGGGGCCAAGAGCAGAGTCCACTTTGCCATACACAATTTCACTGAATGCCAAGGAAATTATAAATGTGTAATGATTAAGAATGACTATTTACAGCTTGATATTCATTCGCGAAAAAGCCTTATAACTTGTTACCTGTCATAACCTCTTTTTTTATTATGACACGGTATGATGTCGGAATATCAGTGTTTTATTAGAAATATGAAGCCTTCACTTGTAGTGAGAAGTGTGGCTGAGTTGTGTTTCAAATTAATGATTTTCAGCGACTTTTATCTGCTATGGAAGGATATTCAAAATCATCATTCTAATATCTACCACGAGAGGGTGGTATTTCAATTTTGGTTACAGTGCCAGAACCGAACAACACAAATTATGCCAGTTGTTCAAACTGTTGATTACCCTGTAGCTTATCTTAGACATAGCTTATAAAAACAAGAATATGAATTTATCGTGTATTTTGTGCCACATATCGGAATATAAAGGGATCTAGTAGCATTGTCCAAATCTTCCTACTAAATTGAAACTCGTATACCTTATTGCATTCGTATTTGTATTTCTCTATATCTATCTATCTATCTATCTATCTATCTATCTATCTATCTGAATGTCTATCAGTCTGGCAGTCAATCATATTGTATCTATCTATCTATCTATATATCTATCTATCTATCTATCTATCTATCTATCTCTCCATCTATCTATCTATCTATCTATCTATCTATCTATCTGTCTATCTATCTTTCTATCTGTCTATCTATCTTTCTATCTGTCTACCTATCTATCTATCTATCTCTCCATCCACCCACCCATCCATCCATCCATCCATCTCGTATACCTTATTGCATTCGTATTTATATTTCTCTATATCTATCTATCTATCTATCTATCTATTTATCTGAATGTCTACCAGTCTGGCAGTCAATCATATTGTATCTATCTATCTATCTATCTATCTATCTATCTATCTATCTATCTATCTGTCTATCTATCTATCTCTCCATCTATCTATCTATCTATCTATCCATCTATCTCTCCATCTATCTATCTATCTATCTATCTATCTATCTATCTGTCTATCTATCTTTCTATCTGTCTATCTATCTATCTATCTATCTATAATCTAACTATCTTTCTATCTGAATATTGTAACAAACTGCATTCTGGGTATATTTCAAGCTTCACTCTCACTCTACTCCTTGTTCTACTTGTTAACCTCTCTCCCTTCACCCTCCTATCTCTGCCTCTCCCCATCATTGCATATGCCTCTATCCGCCTCTCTCAATAACCCTCCCCTCTTTATCATTTCATCTTCCTGAATCCTGTACTTTATCCCCACCTACTGTGCTTCTCCCCTCTCCCCCTGATCATCTCTCTCCCCTCTCTCTCTACTACCCTTTGCAGTGGTCACTCTGTGTGTCCATGCAGTATATAGTAGTGTGTGTACACATGTTGAATGGTCAGCATTGTTTTAGAAGCTCATGCATGGGTGATTTTGGAAGCATGGTTTTGTGCCACAAGTCAATTATATAGCAGTACACTTTTGGAGCTCTTTGGAGAAGGACAAAGAACATTATTTCTTATACATTGTGCTCCGTGGTTGTCTGTGAACCTATTTTAATTCTATAAATCCATACTTAATTTGTGATTGTTCTGTGGATCGATCTGCCGAATAAAGACCAATCTGAAGGTAAACCATGATTTCTCTCTAATTAGTATTGTATGTGTGTGTGAGGGAGGGAGCTAGTATGAAGGTGTATTGAAACTTCGCGCACGAAAATTTCGAACTTTTTCAAAGTGTCGTAGGAGCAACAAAATTATTGTAATCTCAATGAAACAAGCATTAAAATACTCCCTCTATTCTGAGGATTCGATGTATGTAAAACATTTTCGATTTAAACTCACAATTCATGTGTTATTGGCCCAATTCCGTAACCATGTCATATCAACAAGAGATTCTCCACCGAGTACGGTAGTCTTGAAACTTCGCGCTCCATACACTTTGATACACTGCCATTGACTTAACACGCAATCCTGTGTAGCAAACTTTAACACGCATGTCAATGGGTGTGTGAAGATGCAAACTTTTGCGCGTAATTAGCATCTTGGCACGCGCGCGTTGTCAAGCTTTCTACGGAGATTGCGCGATCCGAAAGTAAATTTGAAAGGAAGGACGAATAAAGGAGCATTTTACGCAGCATTTCGATAACAACAAGTCTGTTCTACGGGAAGGATTTCGATTTAATTTGATGATTTTCTATTGTCCATAATTTATACACGAAAAAACACACAAAAAGTAAGTTTTTTCTCAAGAAATATCGATCTTTGTTTGCTAATTTTTTGGTTGATTAGTAAGTAATGTGTGCTCTTTCATTTGGCGTCAGAAAATTCCGTCGCCGTGTCCGTGTTCTAATGTTTGCGTACCGCTTATATGATGCGCGAAGTTTCAATACGCGCGAAGTTATAATACTTGTCCATACAGTGTGTATTACCCCGGGGGGGGGGGGGGGGCACTCATGTATAATGTAAGACGGGTATCACCCGATCGCAGCTCTAAAGATACCCGATTTTCCAAAATTGCCGCTCCATAGACCCCCGGAATGACTTGGCTATGTAATTGACTAGCGCCAAGTCCATTAATTATTCTCTTCTAGTTCGGCTCCTTGGACCACCCTTTGAGCCTTTTTGAGGGTTTCCGTAGGTCTTTGGTAGCTCACCAAGTCTATGTATTTTGTAGTTTTAGTCTGCTCCTTCTTCTTCTTCCTTGTATAGTGCAGGCTTCATGACTGAAGATTACGCACTGCGTGTGTGGTGTACATACAGTTCAGTGAACGTACAAACAAAAAACATAAAACAAAAACAAGAACAGAGACGCGACAGCACAATAAAGCACAAACAACGTGGGGGGGGGGGGGGTGGGGTGGGCGTTTAGATGCAGGCGGCCCTCACTGCTGCTGCTCTGAAAGCATCGAGTGAGGGGAAGGCTGCTGGGTCAATTTTTAACGCGTTCCAGTCCTTGATGGTGCGAGGGAAGAAGGATGAAGAGCACACTTGAGAGCTGCATTGTGGAGTGAAAAATCTACTTCCATGTCCTCTGGTGCTTGTTGTTAGAGTGGTAAGGTGGTCATTCCATGGCACATCTACTATCCCAAAGCGGATCTTGTAGAGCATCGCTAGTCGGCTCTGTAGTCTTCTGTTCTGTAAGGATTGCCATTGTAGCCTGTTCATTAGGTCAGTGACACTTGCTCTGCGGTCGAAGGTGTTCATGACGAACCTGGCGCTGTTCCGTTGTACCTGCTCTACTTTTCTAATGTTTCTTTGGGTGTGGGGGTCCCATACAGAGGCTGCATACTCCGTTATTGGTCTCACGTATGTCTTGTAGGTCGCCTCTTTGATCTTCCGGTTGGAGTTGCTGAAGTTTCGCTGGAGAAAAGCTCTGGTAGAGTTAGCTTTCTTTGTGATGACGTCGACATGTTGGTTGAAGTTTAAATGACTGTCAACATGAAGACCAAGGTATTTGGCAGAAGACACCACTTCCAGGGTGGTTCCATGCACTTGGTAGGGGAAAATGATGGGATGCCTCTTCTTGGTGATGCGAATGACTTGGCATTTCGAGGGATGGAACTGCATCAACCATGTCCGTTCCCACTTCTGTAGAGACTCCAGATCATCCTGCAGTAGTGCAGCGTCCCTGTCAGTTGATACTCGTCTGTACAATGCGCAGTCATCAGCGAAGAGTCGAGATGTTGAGTACTTCGCGCATTTAGGCAGGTCATTAATGAAGACCAAGAAGAGGAGAGGCCCGAGGACACTGCCTTGAGGCACACCAGACGTGACTTTGGCAGTGTTGCTGGACTTGCCATCCACGATGACTTGTTGGGTGCGGTCCTTAAGGAAGTCATCTATCCACTTCAAGGTCGGGCCCCGAACGCCGTAGTGCTGGATCTTGTGGAGTAACAGCCTATGTGACACTTTATCAAAGGCCTTGGCGAAGTCGAGAAGGATCAGATCCGACTGACCCTTTGCATCGATACCCTTGGCGAGGTCGTTAATCGTAAGAATTAGTTGAGTGTCGCAGGATCTCCTCTTCCTAAATCCATGTTGTGCATCACTGAGGATCTCCTGTGCTTCTAGGTGATTGATGATAGCACTGTGCACAACATGCTCACACAACTTACTCAGGATGGCTGTCAAGGAGATGGGTCTATAGTTAGCCGGAGATGATCTGCTCCCCTTCTTGAAGATGGGTACGACGAGGGCCTTTTTCCACGCAGTGGGAACACGACCTTGGTTCAGGGAGGCTTGGTAGAGGAGTGTGATTGCTGGGGCAATTTCCTCTGCAGTTTCTTTTAGGAGCCTTGCGGGAATCCCATCAGGTCCCGAAGCCTTGTGAGGGTTTATGTTCTTGAGCAGTTTGACGATCCCTCTGCTGTCGATGAGGATATGATTCATGGTCGGATGAGAGGAGGGTCCAAGATCGGGCAAGGCTGAAGTGTTGTCGATGGTAAAAACAGAAGCGAACTGCCTATTTAATAGGTCTGCCTTTGACTTCGGGTCACTAAACATCTGGTCTCCTTCCTTCAATGGAGCGACGCCCGTTTGGTCGCATCGCTTGGCCTTGACTATTGCACCAAGTCTTCTGCCCCCGCCATGTTCACTCGTGATGATGTCTTGGAGGTAGCTGTCGCTGGCCTGCCGACAAGCTGTTTGTGCCTGCTTCTTCAGCTTCCTGAATCTCCTCCAGTCTCGGTCGCTATTGGTCAGTTTGGCTTTGGTGTAAGCCCTTGCTTTCCTACGGCAGATTCTCTTGGTATTGGTGTTAAACCATGGCTGACTGCATCTTGTAGAACTCATTTTCGAGGGCACCATGTTTTCAAGTGTATTCTGTAGATGGCATTCAATACCGTCAGCAAGGATTTCGACAGGCGTTGATGTTGAGTGCTGAGATGTGAAGTTGTCTGACCATTGTCCTACTTCGTGCCGTATGTTGTCAAGATCAGCTCTATTCCACAAGTAGATTTTGTGGCGGACCGGTTTCCTCCTTCCTGCACAGATAGACCATCCTTAGACCCCTTAACTCCCGTTTCAGGGTTTTTGTAGCTCCCAAGAACCTATATGGTGCTTGTAGTCAGCTCTTCAGACCCCCATTTCAGAGTTCCGTGCGGCACACCCCCGTCAAAAAATAATTCGAGTGCCCCCCCCCCCCCCCCCCCCCCGGGCGGATTACCTATCAAAACACGGTAACCACATGTACACTGCCAAAAACCTACAACTTCAACAGTGTGCATCATGTGTGTAAAGCTTTGTATGTTGGTGTCAGAAGGTATCAGAAGGAATTATTTTAACAAGGTAGGGACTTGTGACTACTTCAAATTATTTAAGATTTTAAAATAACACAAATCTAATTGATTTCTGTGATTTTGCTATGGCATTACCATTGCTCAGCGTCTCAATCCCATGTATGTGTTTTTGTGTTAGTGATTTCAACTGCTCGATTCTAGGTTTGGTTTTGTATATTCACTGACAGATTTGTTTAATGGTATTGGTGCAAATAAACAAATTGTTTTTTTTTGTAAAATTTCAGAGGCCTGTGGCTGTAGGCTGTGCCTGTGACTGCATGTTGACGAGTTGAAATTGGTTCCAGCTACGCCTACAGTACACTGCTACAGCTGTATGTAGCCAGGCCCAGGACCCAGTCTACCAGCAGTGGGGCACGCCTGCGTTGCGATGTACACTAGCGAATGGGAAACTGTATGGCCAAGTATGGCCAAGTATGCCCAAAAGTCACACTGCCGTATTAGCAGTAGTGACTTCACTAACCCCCCTTTTTGGGGTTAGTTGTAAACACTACTGTTCATTAATCATTTCTTATTTTGTATTTTCTCACCTAACTTTGTAGATCTTGCTAGATGGCCGATGAAAAATTCTCCATTTGATGGCGTCACGTTGCCCCTAGCTAAGTTGAAATGGGCTTCAATTATTTTTGTTGCTCCTGCTTGCACGTCAACACAGCATCACCGCACACGTGAAAATGGCATTCACTCTGCAGCTAGCGCATGTTTACATACGTCATCAATCATACGAACTTGTTTTGGTCGGAAGCAAGGCTCATCATCGACTGTTAAAACTGCAAAGTAAAAATGTATAATTTAATTTAATGTGTGTACGTTTTTTCATAAAAAATAAATATATTCCAACGTATTTCATTTAATTCTATTCAAAAATCAGTCGTTACAATTTTTAAATCCATATTCTTTAAAACTTTGAAAAACAACAATTCGCAAGCAAAATACGGTAGTTTCATCTCAAGCGCACTCAGTGTGGCACACACTTTATTTCCGATTTGACAGGCATACAATAATGTGCGTAAGTAATTTACAACGTATCAATTCCTGGCTGGACGAAGACTACCTAACGAAAGGTCATTTCAGCAACACACTTTTCACGGTACTTCCGTCGCAAGCGTGTGCGATGATCAGCGCTCGACGCGACTGCATGGCAAATGAACGTGAAATATTGGCTGATTCATAGCAAGAAAAGTGGGTAATTATCAAAAACACATCTTTCAATGATTTAATTTCACCTTATAGATTACAAATGTCATGTCATAAGTGGAATGAATAAACGGGGAGAAACCCTACCTTACGTTTTGATGTAGGTTAGGATGTGGGTACCTGTATAGGTACCCACATGTAATGGGGATGCAGTGGGGGGGACTCGCCGCACTGATCTCCGAAAGAGCGGAGGGAGAAGGAGAAGAAGAAGAAGGTGTGTATATAAATATTTATAACCTAAGTCCTAACACACCGCTGTAACGGCTCGTATTGAAAAAACTTGAAGTTAAGTAGATTGACAAATCTAGCGCTTTCATGGCCTCTTTGACATTATTACTGAAATATTTTACTGTCGGCCTTCTAGTGCTAGACGCTACGATTGACGCCCGTCGTGCGGGCAAAGAACAGCCTGATCTTCTGGTACCAAAAGATTACAGAATGGCAGTGGCAGTCATAAATACATGAAAATATCTAGGTTTTGCGCTTGTTATTACAGAAATATCAATATATCTCTGGCATGTCTTGTTGATGCTAATTTTGTTGCATTTAAAACGTTTTTCAGCAACCGTTGCAAAACTTTTTGCACACAGCGTTCAAATGGTGGGTACGGAAACCAGTCGGGTCGCCCCGCCCGCGAGTTTTCGTTTTTCACAATAGCCTAGGGAATGTCGCCCAAAACTTGTGAAAATGCGCTGGTAGGCCAAGACTAGCTCATATTTCTCAATGATGACTGTTGTAATGTATCTACGCCTAGATGACTATATTTCTAGTCTCATCGTTTGTGGTCGTAGTCCGCATTGAGATCGGCCACTAATTAATGGTCACCCATGCCCTTGGACTTGTTAGCTAGATCAATGTCGCAGAGTTTGATGCATAGAAATACAATGCGAGCTAGTCTTGGCTTTAAAACCAGCGCGTTTTCACGAGTTTTTGGCGACATTCCCTAGGCTATTGTGTAAAACGAAACTTGCGCCCTGCCCCCATCGATCCGGTCGCCCCCGTACACGTTACATACGGGTGATCCGACCCGGCTGGTCACCGTACCATACCCACCATTTGAACGCTGTGTGCCAAAAGTTTCGCAACGATTGTTGAAAAGTATTTTCAATACAAAAAAATAAGAGACAAAAAGACTAGATCGGTGCATGAGTTTATGTATCATAGTTGCCTGAGAAATATTGATATTTCGGTAATAACAAGCTCAAAACCCATATTTTCATGTATTTATGACTGCCAGTACAACTAACTGCCATTCTGTAATCTGGTACCAGAAGATCACGCTGTTCTTGGCCCGCACGACCGGCGTCAAGCGCTAGAAGGCCGACAGTAAAATCTTTCAGTCAGTCAGTCAGTCAGTCAGTCAAAGAGGCCATGAAAGCGCTAGATACGTTACAGCGGTGTGCTGACGAAATAACCTCCCTCCTCCCTTGAAAAAATCCTGGGTACGCCACTGTCATATCATATCATATGTTTTGCTCCGGGGATCTCTTGGGGTGCACAAAGCTATTATTATTACCATCAATGTTATTGCCTTTATCATCGTGCATCATCATCACCATCATTATTATCATCATCATCATCATCATCATCATCATCATCATCCCTATCATCATCTTCATCTTCATCTTCCTCATCACCATCTTCATGATCATCACCGCCATCATCATGGGGGCTGCGTGCATCTCTTGGGGCACCCCTCTCCACCCCTCCGGGCATGCACGGAGCCTGGGGGCTCCTTGCATCTCTTTGGGCACCCCTCGGGGGGGGGGGGGGGGAGGGGAGGAGGAGGGGCAAAGCACCTCAAATTTTGGGGAAAATCTTGTTCTTTTAAAGAATTTCATATCACCCTCATCGTCATCCACCGCATCATCATCCCCATTATTCATCATCATCACTGCCATCATCATCATAATCATAATCATCATCATCATCATCATCACCAAATCTCACTGCCATCATTATCACCATCCTCATGACCATAATTCTTCATCATCATCATCATCATCACCCATATAGGCATGCATTTGTTGACTTCAGACCCCCCCCCCCCCCCCCCCCCCCAGCTAAGTTGCTTCGCTCCCTCAGCCTCGGGCTTGGTCGCTTCTCTCCCTCTTTTGTAACTGTAAACGTTGGCCTCCATGATATTATGGGGTCAAAGGTCAAATGAGGGTCAATGTGAAGTTTTACCCCAGGTCGAAAAAACGGTTGAAACCAGTTGGAAATTCAACTGGTTTTTACTGGTTTTTAACTAAATAGCTCCCAGTAAGAATCCAGTAAAAATCCAGTAAGGCTGACCAGTAAGAAGACCAGTTAAAGTAGTTGGTATCAACTGGTATTTTGAATTGGTTTCAAACTGGTATTTCTGTTGGTTTTAACTGGTCTTCTGTGCATCTGTCCATTTATCTTTACCCAGGTCGAAAAAACAGTTGAAACCAGTTGAAACCAGTTGGAAATTCAACTGGTTTTTACTGGTTTTAACTGGCATCAAGCGGTAGCAGTTTACATTCCCGGTTCCCAGTAAAGATAAATGGATAGATGCAGCAGTCCAGTTAAAACCAATAGAGATACCAGTTGAAACCAATTCAAAATACCAGTTGGAACCAACTACTTTAACTGGTCTTCTTACTGGTAAGCCTTACTGGATTCTTACTCGATTCCAATTGATTCCAGTTGATTCCAGTGTACCAATTTCCATATTGAAACCAGTTGGCCAACTGGTGGTATCAACTGGTACCAGTTGGCAACTAATTTTCAACTGTTTTTTCGACCTGGGCATCTATCTATCTTGCATCCACCCATCCACCCATGTATCCATTCGCCCATCTATCTATGCATACATCCATCCACCCATGTATCCATTCACCCATCTATCTATCTATGCATCCATCCATCCACCCATGTATCCATCCATCCACCCATTCGCCCATCTATCTATCTATGCATCCATCCATCCACCCATGTATCCATTCACCCATCTATCTATATATGCATCCACCCATCCACCCATGTATCCATTCACCCATCTATCTATATATGCATCCACCCATCCACCCATGTATCCATTCGCCCATCTATCTATATATGCATCCATCCATCCACCCATGTATCCATTCACCCATCTATCTATCTATGCATCCATCCATCCACCCATGTATCCATTCACCCATCTATCTATATATGCATCCACCCATGTATCCATTCACCCATCTATCTATATATGCATCCACCCATCCACCCATGTATCCATTCACCCATCTATCTATCTATGCATCCATCCATCCACCCATGTATCCATTCACCTATCTATCTATGCATCCATCCATCCACCCATGTATCCATTCGCCCATCTATCTATATGCATCCATCCATCCCCCCCTTGTATCCGTTCACCCATCTATCTATGCATCCATCCATCCACCCATTCACCCATCTATCTATATATGCATCCATCCATCCACCCAATTATCCATTTACCAATCTATGCATCCATCCATCTGCACATCTATCCATTCACCCATCTATCTATCTATACATCCATCCATCCGTCCATGTATCCATTCGCCCATCTATCTATATATGCATCCATCCATCCACCCATGTATCCATCCACCCATGTATCCATTCACCCATCTATCTATGCATCCATCCATCCACCCATGTATTAATTCGCCCGTCTATCTATGCATCCATCCATCCACCCATGTATCCATTCGCCCATCTATGCATCCATCCATCCACCCATGTATCCATTTTTCCAGCTATGCATCCATCCATCCACCCATGTATCCATTCACCCATCTATCTATCTATGCATCCATCCATCCACCTATGAATCCATTCGCCCATCTATCTAATCTATCTAGATGCATCCATCCATCCACCTATGTATCTATTCGCCTATCTATGCATCCATCCATCCACCAATGTATCTATTCGCCCATCTATCTATATATGCATCCATCCATCCATCCATCCATCCATCCATCCATCCATCCACCTACCCATCCATTCATTCTCCCATCCACTCACCCACCCACCAATCCATCCATCCATCCATCTATCCTTCTATCTCACAAGTGACAATCAATCCACCAATGAGTACGACTCAATAATATTCTGATAGACTGACACAACCACGAAAAGGAGTATAGATAAAAGCTCATGACTATTATAATTATTCAGCATCTTCATTGATCATGGATTAACATGATTTGTTATGACTTCATCATAGATGGACAAGCATAATAAATATGAATAAAAGTATGCAAAGTACAATCAATTTATAACATTGATTATTCCTTTGTATCTGTGATAACTCGCAATGAAATTGGCTGATTCTTTTATAAACAATAACAATGTATGAATGTAAACTCGCCGAACAATAAATGCACATTTTAAAAACATACTCGGATAGCACATGGCTGCTAAGTGTATGCATGATACAATAAATAATCTGTTAGGATAATGCACTGAAGAGAAAAGAGCTCTGTGTTCAAACGGTGGAAAACATCTTCCCAGTCTAAATTGTGCCCATGAATTTCTGAGCCTCTTTATACCTAAAGGGATATATCCCCAAGTTGATTTGTATCCTTCGGGTTTATGTCAGGTTCATAATAGCTTCTGACCATTCAGGCAATGAGAATTAAGGGGTTTCATGGACGAGCACCGTCTAGGGTTTTCTATAGCTCAGTCGGAAGAGCACCAGGCTAGCAATCTGGAGGTCTCGGGTTCGAATCCCGTTGGAATCCCATTTTCTTTGCCTTCTTTTAATCACAATATATTTCTGGTCAGTTTCTTTATATGATTGAATTAATTATTACAAAAAAGCTGTATCGCTTCGGTGATCCCTCGCATATATCCCCAAGTTGATTTGTATCCTTCGGGTTTATGTCAGGTTCATAATAGCTTCTGACCATTCAGGCAATGAGAATTAAGGGGTTTCAGGGACGAGCACCGTCTAGGGTTTTCTATAGCTCAGTCGGAAGAGCACCCGTCTAGCAATCTGGAGGTCTCGGGTTCGAATCCTGTTGGAATCCCATTTTCTTTGCCTTCTTTTAATCTAAAGGGATATAGTAACATTGTCCAAATCCTCAAAATACAACTAGAATTCTAGCGGTTCCCTCAGTATTGTTGTATTCGTATTAACAATAGAAGAATGGGACAGGTTTCGGTTTTTCAAATTTCCCTTTCGTTCAAAAGTTATTTACGACTGAAGTGTTCAGATGTTAAACTATCCACTGGATAGTCGTAACCGTGTACAAATTCAGTGCATGTTTGCTCATTACTCGGCCATATACCCAAATAAACCATTTGATAAAATACAGCGATGTTGTTCTTTTGTAAATAATGACCATAATCAAATATAACAATGTGCATTTCTTAGTGGAGGTAAAACATTTATGTCTCCATAATCAAACTTTTCAAAATACTTCATGAGAATTATAAAGCAGTCCATCGTTTCATGTACCAACAATGATCTTAACTCTCAAAATACCTTAATAATATAATAAATACACAATTTTACAAAATAGTTATTATTGTAAACAAAGAGTACAAAGACTTGATTAATTATTTTCTAAAAGGACATACATTTTAATAGATAGTTTACACTCAACTACTACTATTCAAATGTCAGCATCTTTTGCAATCTAGTTAATAACTTAATACTACCAACAGGAAGCCTGCGATCAGAAAATATAAAATGTAAATATTGCAAATTGTACATGTGAATTTAAGAGGCACAAACAATTCATTGTCATCAACAGCGGCATGGCAACATACAAAACATGTAATTTAATGTAGTCATAATGCAAAAATATCAATAATTTACATTGCAGTACAGTTATTCAAAAATATTATAATTAAATTAAGATACATGATAGGAAAACTGTAATAATATATATATATATTGGCTTACAACTAAATGCATGAATATGAATCTATACAATCTGCACTCTCCTTTGTAAACTGGCCCAACTCATCTTTCTACAGGAATGCCTTATACTGTACATCATGATAAATTTATTATAAATACTAAAAAAAGTTTTGCATATTTGTACTGAATCTGCGATTGTCAATCACGTGGCATGCTATTATACAGCACGTTATACATATAAATAATTAAAGCTCAAAACAAACTGAGACAATTAGATAGCACACATATTGCAAGTCCTAAACATTTCACACAAGACATCAATATAGTAGTCACCGAATTTCAGCAAATGCATACTGTGCCAGAAAAAGCAATGCATGTATTAAAACGCAAATACATTTTTTGGGGGCAGAACACACCCCACCCCTTTAATTATCATTTAGAGAAGGGTAGCCAGCAGGCCAAGTAGTAACAATATGTTACTACCTGTAGCAATTGCACTCCCCATCCTGTGACAGTGATATAATTTTAATACAATTTTTGTTTCCCACTTGGGGAAATACTATACATGTACAATAGAAGTGGCAAATCCATGCTTGAACGTAGCTCTGCGGGAGGCGGTAACCACTCATACAGACATTACAATACTGTTGTGTGTCGTAGGCATTGCATAGACAATGCATGACTAGCATGTAACTCTATGCGACCAGGTAATTGTGTTTATGGCATGTAAATATTGCCTAGTTTGACCATTTACATTGTAGATGTGGTGGTAACTTCACATTGCAATGCTATGTACATGTTACAATGCAATTAACTTGCTGGGAGTCTGTTACTCACTGGGAGTGCAAACTAGACAAGAGATCCACACTTGTGAAGCTGGGTCGTCACTTCGATTGCTGATATTGTCTTGTTACTATTCGTAGCTTCCTTGGAGTCAAATCGATCCACACTTGCAGATAATGACAATTAGGTAAAAATGTATTGCAGGGCTTTCAGGTGGGCAAAATGACTCGTCAGATGGACTCTAGTCTTGTAGATCCTGGCCGATTGGTTGCCAATACATGAGTTTCTAGTGGTCAAAAGAAATTTCTGGTGGCCATTGGCTTCCAGGCCACCACTATGGCCAAGCCCTTAAGTAGCACTATCTGTTACAATCCTGAACAATCCTATTACAATTGTGTCCCCCAGTCAAGGGGGAAACACCTCTCCATGTATGAATATGAAATGAAGATTAATACAGATCCATATAAAAAAAAAAGGTGCCAGAGATACTGATGATGATGAAGAAGATGAGGAAGTTTTTCGTCATTATTTTAAGTAGATGACCTATCAAAGTAAAAAAATGATTATTTTTACTATTTGTTTATACACTACCGGTCGTCCAGTAATGGTAAAAAAAAAGCAAATCATAGTTTTGTAGTGGCGGTTCTTAGGCAAGTTTATAGAAGCACCAGTTACGATTTCGATGCCCACTTGGGGGGAAACACCGCTCCACGTTTGGATGTGGCTGCGCGGTAGGCAAGATAGTGGCACCATGCGTATGTCCAGACAAACTTTGGGGAGAAGAGAACAGCCAGCCAGCTGTAATCAGACCAGAGGGTGTACGTAACATAGGACTGCCACAGAAGGCCGACCACAAGCAATGGCACGCTCACCAGTATCCAGACAAGGTTGAGCGTGCTGTTCTGCCGCTTGGCGGACCGCGAAGAGCTGGTCACGGTGCCGTTGGACACGTGGTGCGGGGGCGGTGGGGACAGGTGGATGGCGCAGAAGAGCGTGAGGGGGTAGATGAGTAGCCATGCCTACATTGGAAAGGAAGAGACATCATGATAGTATTAAACATGAAGCATAATTAATATACAGTATATCTAGAAGAGCAATTTATGCATGTCAAGGTCATTTTAAAATCCATTTACTACTATTATATCCCAGTTTTGGGCGTTACTCATTGGCCATTGCCAATGGGAACCTGGCGCACCGTGTACACTTCAGCATTTAGGACAATGTGGTTAATAAAGACAATGTAGACTCTTTTGCAGCTGCATATACACTGGAAGTCACATAGAACTTGATACAAACATTATGTGCATTATATCCATTTGTACACATTTTAATACAAAAAGACTCATTATATATTAAAATCTAAAGCTAGATTTATGCTTCAAAAGTGTCTAGTTGTATCTTATTGCCCCTGTAGAACATAATTCTTTCTTATAACTGACTGTAAGAACTACGTAAACTACTTCTTGAATTGGGTGATGCTCGAGTCCAACATTCTTGTTCTTATTCAGTAAATATACAAGACAGATATTGTTGCAGAAAAATATAACATCAGTAAAATCAATGATACTTCCTCTTTAGAATCAGATTGCATTTGTTCAAATTGCACTTTTTACCTATAGTTATTGAAAACAATGTTATACTCACTTCAAAAACTGTTATAACGAAGCCAAATGTTTCTGGAATGAAGTGCCCTACAAGGAACATTCCGTACACTGTAGACACCCCTATATGCCCTGTCACAAAGATGCCCAAACACCAAGGACCTAGAGAGAGAGGGAGGGAGAGAGAGAGAGAAGATATTGTTGCCACTCTGGTCTCTGTTTCACGCTTCAGAAATCATTGTCAGAACTCAAAGTGTGCAATATCATGCATGCATTATTGAGTATTTCATTTTATTATTTGAGGTTTCAATCATCATCATCATCATATCATCATCATATCATCATCATATCATTATCATATCATCATCATCATCATCATCATCATCATCATCATCATCATATCATCATCATCATATCATCATCATCATATCATCATCATATCATCATCATATCATCATCATATCATCATCATCATCATCATCATCATCATCATCATCATATCATCATCATATCATCATCATCATCATCATCATCATCATCCTCATCCTCATCATCCTCATCCTCATCCTCATCATCATCATCATCATCATCATCATCATCCTCCTCATCATCCTCCTCCTCATCCTCATCCTCATCCTCATCCTCATCCTCATCCTCATCCTCATCCTCATCCTCATCATCATCATCATCATCATCATCATACTGCTATACATGTATTATGAAAAATCCTTTCTTCACTTACCAATAAAGGGGTATATCTGCATGAGAAGTAACGAGTAGTAGTACAGGTCTGCATGAGCCAGTCTTATAAATCCTCGTACAACCACACTACGGTAGGAGGCTATGTATAATACACAGAACAATAAATGAAAGAAGGGTATTAAATACATCTTGAATCAAACACTGTATAAATACTGAGATGTTTTGGTTTGGTTTTAAATCAAAATATCTTTAAAATACATGAAATGTTCCAGTGATGTCTGCCATTCAAAAATGAAGATAAATCAAGATATTTTCTTTTATAATGCCCAAAATCCTATGGTGAAAGATCCTTTTCTTATGCTGCTTCTTTTCTTTGGAACAATCTTCCCCTTATTATTTGCACTTCCCACAATGTTGATATGTTTAAGTCCAGGTTGAAAACTCATTTGTTTAAGTTAGCATTTAGTGATCGTTAATGTTTGTTTATATTCATGTATGTCCATATACCCTAAAATGTTTGTTTTGTTAATTTTTATGTAAGCACTTAAAGGCTTTTTGCAATTTGCGCTATATAAATATCTATTATATATATATAATAGTTCAACAATATTATTCAATTAGTTGGGCCTATAAACAGGATTTTTGTTCAACTTTTCCCAATCCTGTTACTTCTCTTTAACTCTATGATAATTACAACTTGTAGGAGGTAATGGGTTAACTTGCTCTCACTGTACCTGCTGAGGGTTTTCTGATGCATCTCCGCAGCACAGTCAACAGGACTGTGAATGTAACCAGATGAACAACATTCCACACTTTGAACTGGATAATAAATAAAGGAAAAAATAAAATAGGAATCCGTATGAACACAAAAGAAAAGCATCAACCCATAATAGTAGTAGCAAGAAAGGAATTCACTCCCTTTCATTTTATAGATACATGTGAATAATATGTCAAAAGGAGGGTGTGTGTACTTGGGTGAACAACATTCCATAATTTGGACTGGAGGAAAAAAGTGAAGGTCAAATAGAATGGGAATGAATATTATCACTAAATAATAGCATCAATGCAAAATAGTAGCAGTAATAGTGCTGTTGATTTCGGGAGTATTTCCCTCCCGGGAATCGCGATAATTTTTCGGGCGAGTCACGGGTACCCGAAATTTACCCATTTGTTGATTTCGCTATCGGCATGTCACGCCGCTGGGAAAACATGTTCATTCAAGTGACAAAAATTGAGCGAATTTATGACAATAAATCATCTTCTAAAATACAGCAAAATTGTAAATGAATTATAATTTTAGCATTTCTGACATGGTTTTAACGGAATTATGTTAACATGATGTTCAAATTTACCTTGATTACAACATTTCTGACGAGAATAGGATATTAATGATCTCAGTGACCGATCGTATCTTCAACACACTTCACTGAATATGATTGTCATCGCGCCACTATTTTGGGCTATTTTCTACCAACAAGCGATTATCATTTAGTAGATCTAATAAATCGATGACTCCCAATACAATATCATGTTCCATTCGTATTACGTAGTTCAGGCAAAGCAGCGAAAACCTGTCGCGGTTTCGCAAACCAAAAACCGCAACACGTGTGTCTGGTTTTCGCTGCTTTGCCTGAACTACGTAATACGAATATAACATGAAACATATCATTTAGTAGATCTAATAAATCGATGACTCCCAATACAATATCATGTTCCATTCGTATTACGTAGTTCAGGCAAAGCAGCGAAAACCTGTCGCGGTTTCGCAAACCAAAAACCGCAACACGTGTGTCTGGTTTTCGCTGCTTTGCCTGAACTACGTAATACGAATATAACATGAAATTGTATTGGGAGTCATCGATTTATTGGATCTACTAAATGATAATCGCTTGTTGGCAGAAAATAGCCAAAAATAGTGGCGCGATGACAATCATATTCAGTGAAGTGTGTTGAAGATATGATCGGTCACCAAGATCATTAATGTCCTATTCCCATCAGAAATGTTGTAATCAAGGTAAATTTGAACAGTATGTTGCCATAATTCCGTTAAAATCATGTCAGAAATGCTAAAACTATAATTTATTTACGAATTTGCTGTATTTTAGAAGATGATTTATTGTCATAAATGCGCTCAATTTTTGTCACTTGAATGAACATGATAACTCTTGCGTTCAAATGAGGGGACTTCCCCTTTTTTCTGGATATCGAGTATCGACTTTTGCGCCCGGGACTCGACATTTTTCGGCGGGACCCGGGTACCCGTGACTCGTCAACAGCCTTAAGCAGTAATAAAAGTATTTAATCACTATCACTTAGATACATGTGAATAATATGTCTAAAGGAGTTTGTATGTACATAGATGAAGAACATTCCGTACTTTGAACTGGAGGACGTGTGTAAGAAGAATAGAATGTGGATATTAATAGAATCAACACACACATAGCGTAAGTAATTAAGTTATCAAATAGCAACATATATTATATGACTTTGCAAGCCTATTCTATTATGACGTCACAATGACTTGTCAACATATCACTTCGAAAAGCCACATTTTCTAATCAAGCTCAGAGAGGCTGAAAGTGTAAAGATGTGTTACTTTTGTCACATAAATAATATAACAGATATAAACTTTGTTGTCAGGGAAAATCATGGAATGTTCCCTCGGGATTTGAAATGCTATTTCGTGAAGACAATAAGACCCTCAAATACGTCTCGGGACTTATAATCTTCCTAAATAGCATTTCAAATCCCTCGGAGAGGAACATTCTGTGATATTTCCTCCACCACCAGTTAACATTTTTATAATATTTGTTTGTTTCCACTGCGAAACAAATCTTCCTGTACATGGAACATATTTTATTTCCAAGTTGCAAAACAAAAGGAATAAGATACTGCAGTTCAACAGTAATCTTATCATGTAATACTTACAACGGTGATAAGGTTTGCCTGGAGAATAAAAGACTGCGCAAGCCACTGATCTGGTTTGGTCTCATCTAGTGAGAAGTGTTCTGTATTCACATTGGAACGACCGGTTGCATCCTAAAACATGAATGAAATATGACATTATAGATTCCTTGTTTACACTATCAATTACAAGACAAGATGGGGACAATAGTACTCATAAAGGGGAGGAGGGTGTTTATTACAATAAAACTAGGATTATTGGTACGGTTTGTTTTCCCATTTATCACTTCTTATGAGAATTAAAGACTGTGCTAACCACTGCTCTGGTTTACTCTTATCTAGTGTAAAGTGTTCAGTGGTCATATTGTAACGTCCTGCCACATCCTAAAACATTACTGAAAGATATCAAACATAGATTCATTGTTTACACAACAACTGTCTTATTCCTTGACCGTTGTTTTTTTTTTTTTTGGGGGGGGGGGGGCTCAAATCTTGATCAATTACCCATCTCATTCTGCTCCGACTGTATCTCAAAGGGATCTAGTAACTTTGTTGGCATGTGCAGAAAGTGATGAAAGGTTGGTATTTAATGTATAGTTTTTATGATCTGTTTTATGTGAAAATTTCAAGTAAAATGTATGTTAATGACTATAGTTATGGACTATTCAAGTGGATAGTTAAAAATCTGAACACTTCAATTGTAAATAACCTGTTCCATGCTTCTTTTGGTAATACGAAAACAATAAGAGATGAGAGAACCACTATATTTCTTAATGAAGGTTTTGTGGATTTGGACAACACTAGATCCCTTAAATAGTTTTCTTTGTTTTCTTAAACCCATTGCCTCATATATTTTAAATTTCCCTTAAAAGTTAACACACTTAGCAAACCAAGTTCAAGTAGGAATTTGGTGAAGAAAACTGCTATTACAGATACGTGTACTGACCTGAGCTTCAACAGCCAATTCATGGAGACCAGAAGAGTATGCACTGGGTTGCCATGGTAGCACATATAGAGGACCCTTCACATGTCTGGCTGCTCCCAGTACCTTTCCATCAATACTTATTCTTACTGACTGGATTGGGTCTGGTGAGAAGACTAGCACTCTGAAAAAAAAGTATACATGGTGGTAAATGCTTTAGAATGGTGATGCGTTTTCCAATTATACTTTTTTTTTCTGGAAACATATTTTTCTGAACTTGTTGATGGAATGGACTACTAAAGATGTTAGCTTTCATTTATAAGAATATTATTTTTGGGTGGCGGTACCCTTTAAAGAGAAAAGGGATGAAAGCAAGGGTCCACAAAAATGAAGTTTATCATTCACTTTTGCCCTTAAACCGGTAGACCTAATGTATGCATATATAATCATATTTATAAACATTTTTTAAAGAATTATTTTTGTATGATGGATTGTTATACAAATAATTTTGATGAACAAGTACTAATTTTTTTTTTCTGCTTTCCCCTTTAAATTTCTTTTTATTTAATTTACTGTATATTTGTTAAATCAAATTTCCATGGCTTTAGACAACCTCCCAAGATCAGGTGCATCAGTATTTCAACAAGTCAATCCCTGCCAGGTACTCATTTATAAACCTGTATTAGGCATCTACAGCCAAATGCACACAGAGCCAACTCGACCTGATGAGACTCGTTTTCCAGTCGGATGGAGTCAGTATGCAATGGCCTCACAGCTCTGTTTCTGTAATATGTCAACAATACGACCATAAACTTCATCCTGTATTTAACCTGCAGCCAGGGCAATTCCTTCAACAACATACCTGATGTGTGTAGAGTGGAACATCTTGCGTAAGGGTTCGTGCTTCGGGGCCATGAAGCGGGCTCTCTTCGGGTTGGTGATCACGATGGCGGGCCACTCATTCATATGGACATCCACGAAGGACAGCATGTCATGATCAAAGGCCATGATGCGATACCTGCAGATTGAAATCAAATCAGGGCCCAGATTAACAAAACCCCGATAGCTTAGGTCGATTCTATGTCTTTATAAAATGGGTAGAAGAATCCCTGCATTCTGATTGGTCAATTAGCATGTAAAAGTTTTTTACTGATGCATGGCTCACTTCAGTTTGATTTTCACATTTTTTTGCGCTCATTTTATAAAACAAATGCTGCACAGGCATATTTCGTGGATCAAAACAAATAAAAAAATAAAAAATCATTACAAAAAAAAAATTTAATTTTAAAATTGAAAATCAAATTTTTCCCCAGTCATGCGTTGGTATATTGAGCCATGCGTCAGTAAATTTACAGGCATGCATTGGTAAATTTAGCCATTTAGCCATTACTGGGAAAAAGTTTGATTTTCACATTTGTTTGCGCCCATTTTATAAAACAAATGCACAGGCATATTTCGTGGATCGGTAAGAATTGGATGCACTCTTTTAACTTTGGAATGGTCTAAAACCATTCCAAAGTTAAACTCGTGCATCCACATGATAGGACCAAATATGCAACAAGAGATTCATTTCAGTAGTTGTCGAGTAGGGTTAAAGTGATACATTAACTTTGGATAACATTTTTCCAAAATTATTTTTGAGACTTCAATCATATACAATTATGATTGTAAGATTTTTCTAAATGATACAGTATACATGACTTTTTTTTTATTGGGGGACCAGTTCTGAATGCAGTGCTAGAAATTAGCATAGGCCCACAGGTCAGGGGTCATTAAAAAAGTAGCTTCAGGCGACCAAATTTCATTTTTCCTAAATTCCACTTGCCCGAATGGGAAATCAAATGTAACAGATTTTGTTGTGTTTTTCTTTGTTTGTAGCAACCAGATTCAGGCTTCGATCGGGTCACTAGAATTTGATAGATCTAGTTTTTACTTGCTGGACTGGGCCACAAGGCTAACAATTTGATTCCTAACATTGCTGAATGGGTTAAATATCTTTCCCTATTGACAGGGAACTCACATCCCATTTCCTATCCACTCTTCTCTGTCTCTATGTTATGCACTGTATCCCCTAGTATAACCTACATTCTCCATAGACCACAAACCTTAGCATTTTATGGACCAGTCCTGAATGGATTATTAACCCAACGACTACGGGAACCAGGTGGGCTGTGTACAAAGTCAATGTGGATTTCAGAATCCCAAAGGGAACAGGTTAAATATCTTGCCCTATTGACGGAGTACTCACATCCTGTTGGCTTTCCAGTCCTCCACCTCCAGTTCCAGGGAGCCACTCTTCTTGACTGCCTCCATGTTACGCACTGCACCCCCCTAGGCTGTGCAGATGGCCACACAGGTACGCTACCCCATGCCTGTATGCAACAAAGGAATTAGATTAATGAGTATGTGTAAAATGCAAAAAATGCATTTTTGTTTGTAATGTTTTTTTCCCCTTCATTTAGTCACTCTTCAGCACTGTCTCCATGATACGCACTGCCACAAACCTCCCCCCCACCCCCCCCCCCCCCTCCCCTAGGCTGTGCAGATGGCCACACAGGTACGCTACCCCATGTCTGTATGCAACAAAGGAATTAGATTAATGAGTATAAATGCAAAAAATGCATTTTTGTTTGTAATGTTTTTTTTTCCATTCATTTATTCACTCTTCAGCACTGTCTCCATGTTACGCACTGCCACACACCTCCCCCCCCCCCCCCCCTTCCCGTCCCCTAGGCTGTGCAGATGGCACACAGGTACGCTACCCCATGCCTGTATGCAACAAACAAATTAAATAAATTAGTAAATGTAAAATGCAAAAATGTACATTTATTTATTTTTTAAATTTTTTTTATTCACTCCTAAGCACTGCCTCTATGTTAAGCACTGCATCCCCTAAGCTGTGCAGATGGCCACATAGGTACGCTACCCCATGCCTGTATGCAGCAGAGAATACAGAGGCTTGCAAATTCTAGTTTTAAATATATCCATTTATTCAGAAATGCAGGTGTGCTTCCAACTTAACCTTCAAGAATACACATTTCTGAATGTTACGCACTGTCCATACAGTATGAATAAAGTAAATGTGAGACTGGGCAACATCTGTAAGACAGAGTACTACAACAAATAATGTTCTTTCTTGTCCTATGGGGCAAGTAGATCATAACTTTGCTTTCAGTAAGCATCATTTATTAATTCCATATACAATTAAAGTGTTGCATATAGATTTAATTCCCCTAAAATCAGAGTTGTGACTTTCAAAAAAGCAAACAAAAAACAACTAACCCCAAAGTACTTGCCCAATCACTTGCCCAATTGCAATGCTCAAAATTAGCACAGGCCCACTAGCCGGCCTGGGGCCAATAAGAATAGCTTCGGGCCCACCAAATTTCACAGATACTTTAATTCCACTGGCTCAAATGGGAAAACAAATATTACAGAATTTTACTAGGCACATGTTTTTTCTTCCTTTTAATAGGGCCACCAGATTTGCCAATAGACCGCTTCTGTAATGTATGCAAATAATATGCGTATGACGTAAGACGTTGGCAAGCTTAACAATAGTAACTAGGTCCGGCAAGCTAAGTTTGCCGGAGCTTGCCGGACCTAGTTACTATTGTTAAGCCTTGCCAACGGGGAGTCTGACGTCATACGCATATTATTTGCATACATTACAGAAGCGGTCTATTTACCAACTGGGTCAGTGAAAACAACATTTGCTTGACTTCTCATAATTTTGTATTTGCAGTAACTTACGACAGACTTTCCGTGAGTCGCTTCTCAAGCGTGACGATGGTGGTGGTGGGATAATGACCAAAGAAGATGGTATGGTTGTTGGAGCCTTTAGATTCCACTTTAGAAATGTACGAGTCCAAGTTGTCCAGCTCGTTCTGCAATAAAAAACAAAGAGAGCAAAACCTTAAACTCATATATGATGAAAGTTAAAAGGACTATAAATATTATGCATTACAATGATGGAAGTCAATGACAGATTACAACTAATGTTCACTACAGAAACAAAAACTGTGATTCGGCTGATTATAGCGTGTCGCTGCAGTTTTCACAAGGGACTTGTCTGATAATTATAAATTTTGAATTGCTCGACAAAGAGCATTCATCATGAAAAGTTTCTTTTTAAATATTTTCTTTCCTACTGAGAGACTTGTTTAAAAATCTATTGGGGAATTTCATGTCCCTTTAATAACTATAGTTGAGTTTTGGTAAAGAGAGTACAGTGTTGGTCAAACTACATTTTAGTAACCAAAACCTGCACCCATTACATTACAAACTAACAGTTATGAATCCCCCATGCTCGAAAGGAATACAAAATTACAAATGACTAAGTAAAAAGCCCGTTATCATTCAAAAAGAGCTGTTAAAACTAAAAAGTGTTATGTAGTACTCACAAGTATTTTGACACGCCCATATTGCATGAACATTAAAAATAGTGCATAACAGTGGAAACAATTTTTTTTTTTAATATATAAAACATGCATTAAACATGAAAATGGCCTCCATCGATGATGTTTACCTCTGAGAGTAAGCCAAAGAAATTGAACGGTCTCCTTGGGCCCGGATCTAGCAGGGCATACACGGAGATGAACGAGTAGGTCCCGAATGGCTTCTTGTGCTCATACATGAAGGTGGAGTCCCCTTGCTCTCCCAGGACAGAATATTTCCTGGCAAAATAGAGGTAACGATTTTACAAATTATATTGAACATCCCTCCAATAGATATCAAGAGACCACATGGAAATGATGTGGGATGATACAATGATTAATGAACTGAAATGAAAGGAAATAAAATTTATTTACCAAACAACAATATCGTTAAAAATATAACATAAATCACAATATGATAATTACAATTGATATGATTTCATTGATGATTACATGACCAGCAATGAATGTTTCATAATACAAACAGAACAAACTCGACCCTTTTATTACCATGATGGTTGTCTATCTTTATACCGTGTTCATGTAATATTCCCTTTGTATTTTAATACGTAGGTGGTTTTAATGTGTTCTTGGATATTTGTAGCAGATTTACTGAACTAAATATGTCCGTTCCAAATCCCTGAACCCCCCTCCCCCCCCCCCCCCCCCAAAAAAAAAAATTTAATTAATAAATAATAAATAAATCAAATCAAATCAAACAAAAACAATTAATAAATTAATTAATAAAATTAATAAATACAAATATGAAAACAGATAAAATAAAATAAAATCCTGCATAATTTGTTCTTTGAAGGAGTTTGTTTAGTGGCATACATAAACTGCTATCCTTGTAATGTTCAGCAATATCACTTTGCAAAAGAAATGTGAGTGCACAAGTAATTACCAATTGTTTTATTTCCCAACAAAGAAAAGCAAACATGTCGGTTTACAAAGAAACAGTGGGAAAACTGCAAACAATGCCTTAGGAAAGCTCACATGATCAATTATCTTGTCTCAACTTTAATTAATAGGTCAAGGTAGCATAACAAAAGAAGCAATTTAGGACACTAATAAAGTTCAAATTCATGTTTAACCCTTTTAAAACTGGTCCTGGAAATACTTGGGCTGTGGTCTATGAAAAATGCCAAAATCAAACAGTTTTGAAATCTTGAACAGGTTATAACTATTCATACTTATTTCATATTGAAGATAGAAAAGAAACCCTCCGGTGAATTATAATGATGAGCTATTCAAAGTTTTACAAAATAAAGTTTATCTGCTAATTACTAGATAGTAATTGCAATTACTGTAAACGTTGTTATTTTTGCGCGATTAATATTTCGCGCTGAGCGACACAGAAACACATTCGCGGATTTTTAATTTCGCAGCCTAACTAGTGTTCACACGCATTTATATTCGCGAAATCCGAGAAAATTAATGCACCGCAAACATTAACACGTTTCATCTAGTATGTATAATACTCTTAACATAATAATGAGTAATCAAATAGCTGCAGTACAGTAGTACTGTATTATGTGCATGTATGTACTAGCAGGTAGTAGCTAAAGCAAATACACTGCATTACGAAAATGCACCATACCTGTAATAATTTGTCTCATGCTCTGTATGTGGGACATCAAAGGCATCTGAAAAAATACATTTAAAGAATATATATATATATATGAATACAAACTTGCAATGTTAGTTCATGAATGCAACTTTTCAAAAAATAATTGTGAAGTAAAGCATGAGTTTTTAATAGTGCATACCTAATAAGCAACCATACAGGCAGCATGCTGTAGATAATTACCGAGCACAACAACATTTGCATAATTTGACTTATTTCTTCATTTTCATTTACAATCACATATTTTCTTCAAGACTGTAATAAATATCATGTTGTACTTGAATACAAAACATACAACTGTTGAATTAATTCAAACCACCCATAATTTTCGCCAGTGACTTTCAATATAATCTCTAATATTGGAACATTCAAGTTTTCTGACAATCTTATTAATGACTACATGATGTTATACCCTTTGTTCAGAACATGTCGTACATGAATGTATCAGGGTTCTCATATTTCTGGCACACTGCACTGAACTCATGTACTGTATATATATTTTCATTTTGTCTGGATTTGAAACTTGCACACGGTTATACTGTACTAAGAGTGTCTGCAAAAAATGGAAATGTATACAACTACAAGTACCTTTCCAAACGCAATGGCGAATGATCTAGAGATTCATTTTACTTAGAATTTTAATGCAGGTGTTATCAATTACGATCTGAAAGCATTTTTTTCCCTTCACATTAGCATTGACGTGCCAATTTGACATTAAATGTAGAGCCAACATTTGATATCAATATTGCCTTTGAAGTATTTTGTTACAATCAATGCACATATATTATTCTCCCTTTTAATACATGTTGCGTGTAATTTTCTGCTCATAAATTGTCTCTCGTTTTATTGATTGCTGTGAAATTAATTAATTACATGAGCACATACATGTACCCAATTAAGACCTGCCTCAGTCAGGTTTTAAATAATTAATTATAGGACCGATGTAGTATCAATATCTAAATTAATCATACAATATATTTCTGTGTGAGTGTGTGTATGTGTGTGTGCGTGTGTGTGTGTGTGTGTGTGTGTGTGTGTGTGTGTCAGTCTATGACATGGTGCAACTGCAGGGAGGGAAAGAGGGGATAAGGGGAGCAGCGATTGGGAGGGGAAAAGTATGGTAATTATAATGCTCTAGCTCCCATGAGCATTCTTGCTAACCAAAGAAAATCATTATCCATTCTATTTTTGGCATTTAAGATAAGCCTTCTCCTTCATACCCCAGATGAGCTACTGTTTGTCTGTATGTTCACATGTGTGTGTGTGTGTGTGTGTGTGTGTGTGTGTGTGTGCGTGTGTGTGTGCATGTGTTCATTAAAAACAACCTTGAACATCATTAAAAATTAATTGAAAATGGATCTAACCCCGTGTTCACACACAAAATTTTCAGCCCTTAATCATGACTAAAGAATCAGCAGCTGACTATAGAATCAGCTTCTCATAAAAAATTTGTGTGTCTGAACGCTTACTAACGAAACGACGTATCGGTAGTGATGACTAACAAAACGCGGGTTTTATCGTCGTTTCGTACGAGAGCTGACTATAGAATCACGCTCATTTCGTGTGTGAACAAGAATTTCTCGCTTAATCATGGTTAGCTATACGAATCGTAACTAACTGGGCGTGGCTTAATGTGAACGTTCGCGCACACAGGGCCCTAGGGGGGCCCTAGGGAGACCTGGTGTTCGATGCACCTGGAAGCCAGTTGTTGTGGAATATCGGCTTGGTGTGTGTGAACGTTTGGTTTAATCATGATTCTTTAGTCATGATTCTTTAGTCATGATTAAGGGATGAAAATGTTTGTGTGTGAACACGCTATAAGAAGGATAATTAGAATGTCGAACAATGAGTTTGTGCTTTATTTCGCCAGGCGTTGGAAGAGGAGTAAACAATAGAGGCACAATTGCCGTCCTCTCAAGTACGGTCAAGTGGGTGTGAACGTGTATGTCTGTGTGTGTGCATGCGTTCCTGGAAAGACCTGCAATCGGAGATACACACTGGTATACACACCATCAAGCAGGTGTGTGTGTGTGTGTGTGTGTGTGTGTTTGTGATACTGTGTAGGTTTGTTATATAGCTCAGGCCCTTCTTTGACTATTTCTGAACAAACTTTTACTAATGGATGAGTAGTTTTTTGCAGATTTTGTTCCCATTATATGAATAATTCATGAAATACAGACGTCACTGCTGTCCCCAAAGGCCTAGAATATGTGCCAAGCTCCCATACATCAAATACATACTGCATTGAGCATCCCTGGATCGTGCTTTCTTCTGCAAAACACCCGGAAAGCATCAATTAATTCACACTGCTTCCTCTAAGGGGCTAGTCAACATGTAAAAACATACTCATATAAAACCAAAATGATCCTTCTTCACACAATTTATTTAGTAATTTAACTCAATATTGTGTATTTATAAAATCAGATCAATTGATCAAAGTAACAGAATATATAGAGTGTGCCTTATGTGATACTAAAACAAACAATGTTAATGAACACAAAAAGCATTGAAAAAATATATCATTTACAAAAAAAAGGAAGAGCAACTCATTTCTTTCTTCTTTTTTCCCCTTCCAAAGTATGTGCACATGCATGAAAACAAAAAGTTCAGTCAACCAGTGTCATATGCACTGTCGAGTAAACAAGTAGGTTAGCAGTGTTACCCGGAACCTTATTGTTCGAACCCGTTCTGCTTCGTGCTTAAAGTGAATTACTGACTCACCAGTGTTATCAACTCAATTTATCAATCAAGGTTTGTTTCAAAGCATCCTGTAAACAATACAAAACCAATAAACAACACCTCGACATGTAACACTTCCAAGATTTGTAACTATTTCCTGAAGTGATAACATGATTATAATGATAATCTCTCACGTGACAATGACAAAGTGAAAGTAGTTGTCTCCATATTTGTACCCATCCGTTGATCATTTAATTGGCCAGCATTAGACTAATAGAGTAATTAAGCTACACAGAATGCAATTTGTGTCCTATTGATCCTTCAAGCTACAAGGTTACCTTCATGTAATGTGGGCACTCAATGATTCAATGATAAAATTGCACATATATCTGCTAATTTTGGTTGCCAAATGTTGGTGGCCTAAAGCACATTTTTGTTAGATGTTAAATCTACCACACAGTCCAAATGTTGCAGATCAATTCAAATCAATTTGCTTTACTAAAAAATATTGAATAGTAACTGTGAATTACAAAGTAATAAACATCTGATTATAAAAACAATAATTACTATTAAAGTTATTCAAAATGAGTGAATTTAACTACAAAAGGGTTTGATCAAAAAGAACTAATTATACGTAACTTCAGTCATGTAATATTGTCAGATAAATTAATGGCTTTCAAAACGGTTGTCAACCAATTTCTTCTGATATTTTGCATCTCTCACAGCAGACCAAGTTCACTATTAACTATGGTATTAACATGAATTTATATGGTGGTACAATGCTTACCATGGTTCCCCCTGACATCGATCCACACAGTCTTCTCTGGAACGCGTGCATGCTTGACTGCATTCTCATACGCCTGCCATTCAACCTCCCACTGGGTGGAGCCGATGTAGTCTTTAGTCTTAGCATCAGTCAGGTCACCTGGACAGGGGACAGAGGGAAAGAAAACAAAAATTAAAAAATTTGAGAATTGGTTCGATAGTTCGTTTTTATTTTGGTGCGGGAGATTTTCATTTTACACGTTTTTCAAATGTCAATATAATCATCTGCAGACATTTTCTCCAAGTGGATAGTCTTCAGGCAAACAGTACTGCTCTGAAAACTCTTTTATAGGAGTGCATAAATTGACATTTTACAGCTCTGAAAACTCTTTATAAATTGACATTTCACAGCTCTCCACATGAACAGAATACAATGGACCAGCTATCATGTAGGGCTGTACATGAAAGACATCATTCAAGGACAAGTAAGTGCATTGTTACCAAGTAAATGTCAAATTTTATTTGCCCATTTGGGCAACCAAAAAGAACAATCTGCTATTTCCAGTTTGTCTACCATTTAATGACATAAAAATAGGTGGAACAAATATTTAGTAATGAAAATCTAAGAAAATTTCAAAGTGGTTTGCCATAAAAAATGCCAATTTGAACACCAAAATCTGTTTTGAAAATGTGACAAAACATTGCCAAATTAAGGATTTTCCTAAATCATAGCGATCAACTCACTATTAAAAATCATAAACAAATAACGAAAGCATGTACAGTAACAAAATATGGCTTTTTAAAATGAGAAATTTAAATGCTCTTTCTCCTTGTACACTTCATATAACTTGTTTTCTTCTTGGACTACCAAACCACAATTATATGGGCCATCGTCCTTGAGACCACCAACTCAGTTTACTTGTCCAACCTGGCCATCTGAAATTGTGTTCTTTCTAGCATTGCATTTAATAGGGTAATAGCGAGGTAACGTCAGGACGTTGTCAGGATGTTAAGCTGATAAACATTGTATTAAAAAGCGCGCAGAACGTTACCCGGGTAGATGACGTCATGGCCGTAAAAAATGTAAACATTGCAGCGATCGCGTTTTGGATTGGGAACATGTGGTACTCTTGTAAACAAGGTTGCCAATTTAAACTGCTGTAAGTTCACACACAAACATTATTCCACATACTCCTAATTTTAGACTTAAATTTGCCCAAATAATACAAGTTATAATACTATGAATATAAAAATTGGAACAAGTTTGCATGCTGTGAATTGCACGGAACAGTAGCATTATGGCTACCCACCGCAAATCCATGATTACTGTTGAAGTTTGAAGTCGGATTGAAGAATAATAGA